>OX637349.1:15376110-15976110 GCA_951799405.1 Agapetus fuscipes | reverse complement strand
AAAACATGGTTCACTTTATCAATGTCATCCCTATTTAAGGGAAGATCCAGCAAAAGTTGCAGGGTTTACGTTCATTTGAGGTTTGGTTTTAATTTGTAAGTACACTTTCAGCATTTGTAATTGCGAAATTATACGTGTCTTTTTGTAAACATGCACTTAATATGTATGTTAAATCTCTTATTGTTCTTTGCCTCCTATCTGAGGAACAAGCAAAAGTACATCGAGATAAATGGCTTTACCTCTAATACCTTTCACCCATTTTTGGGCGTTCCTCAAGGATCATATTTGGGTCCATTGGCCTTCAATATATATATTATGTTGACAGATCTTTGCAACATAGATTATAGATTGCATAGCACACCATTCTGTTTGTTGCTTTAAAAAAAATGAAAAACTCATTAAAATCTCCAGCAGCTATTCCTCATTTTAAAGCAGATCTTTTTCACTTGCCCGCCCCGTATATCATTTGCGTTAACTCACTGCAGAGGCAACCCGGTATTTTTTCTTCCCGGCAAAACGCACAACTTGAGCCGTTGGCCAGTAACGAATGGCTTCGCAAAAAGCACAATTCTCCCTTTATTACGCCATCAACCTCTAAAGTGGCCTTTATTCTTGCCCTGCCCCGGCTGTTTATAGCCATGGAGGTAGTTTTTCTACGGATTGGCTATAAATAGGGACTGGAAAATAGTGGTGTTATTTTTTAGGAAATTCGCGTTATTTTTTATCAAAAACAGGAAAATTCGCGTTATGTTTCATGATAAACGGGGAAATTCGGTGTAATTTTTAGGGTTGATTAGATCAAAATAAAGGTTTATATAATTGCAAAACAAAATATATTACTAATATTTACAATTTATTATATGAACAACAATATGTACCTTCAAAAACAATGAATAAACAACATCTGAATCAATACGAGTATCTGCAACCGAAGATGGTGGAAGTACACCCCGAAAACGTTTAAATTGCAATAAAAAATACTCAAGTGGTACAAAACAATGTTTTTTAATTTTAGTTTCTTATTATTATTTTTTTTTTTTTTTAAATAATCCTTTTTTTTTTTTTTTATACAAAACCATTGATTGAAAAAAGTATTAATATTTCAATGACACTCCGAATACCCTGCAATACCCTTTTAACATATTTTTGTGCATTCTAGATGAGGGTTATCTCATTTTTCAAGGGATGTTGGCTTTTATGAAAGCTTCAAGTGCTCTTGGCTAATCCAGCAACAGCTTCACTCCTTGAAGTATTTTCCTTCATTGATGTCACGATTCAAGTCTGCTTGGATGATCCAGGACAGTTCTGCTTATCATTATTTTTTATAATAAAATAGATTTTTGAATAGGAATGCAATTCACCAACCTACTCTGCCTGGCCAGATACAGGTATTAATATCATTAATTAATAATTAATTATTGTTTATTTTGATGAATTATTCATTTTTAATTACCCAATTACATCTGTTTAACCAGCGTCAAATTTATGGTCAAATGACCCAGGTGGGGATCAAACCCCGCGTCTAGCGTTCTAGCGTGTTTAAACGTTGAAAGAGACCAATTTCCCTGTGCTTTGCACCTTGCAAAGGGTTTTCGCAGGATTTTTTTTCTTTCCCACAAAATCGTTGCGTTGCAAGAGCGACACATGACAACTTTTTCGCACAATTCCTACCAAAAGTACGAAAATTCGCGATATTTGCGTAAAACCTGAAATTTCGCGTTATTCGCGTAAAAACATCAAAATTCGCGAATAAATTCGTTTTATCGCGATCGCGAAATTTTCCAGTCCCTAGCTATGAATCACCTGAGAGCATTGAGGCAGTGAGAGTTTCAATGTTGCGATCACCACGGCGTTCTGCGCGCAAACATGCGTCTGCCCTCGGACTTTCCGATCGTTCTGTGAGGAGAATTCTTCATGATGGTCTCCATTTTCATCTATACAAGATGGTGATTGTGCAGGAACTTTCTGAACGTGACTTTCATTCTCAGATGAACGTGTTGTGAGGAAAAGAGCGCATCATCTTATGAATGGAATATCCAGAATCATAATAAAAGAAGAGCTTGTATGAAGAAGGTTATGACTCTGGAGGAAATAAAAGAAGTATGTAAGGATAGAAAGAAATAGCGGTTGATCTATAATATTGGCGGCTTGGGTGTATTAAAGTGAAATTGGTTTTTATGTTTTAGTTTTTTTTTACTCGTATGTACGTATATATATTATTATTTATTGATTTAAAAATGTAATTTGTCATGTATGTTCCTTGATTTATTATAGGTTGGTATGCGGCTGACCACCCACACTGTAAAAAATGGTTCACTTTGCCAATGTCACCCCTGTTTCAGCGAAGGACGGCACGAGTTGCAGGGCTTATGTTCATTTGAGATTGGGTTTTTATAATGTAGGTCCACATGCGGCATGTATTAGCGCGAAATTATACATGTCGGCTTATTATACTTAAATGATATATATCTTTGCAGCTTAGATTAGATTAGATTAGGTATGTGCCTACATTATTAAAAAAAAAAAATCTGACTCATACAAATGGTTTTATTAAGTTTTGTAAAAAGGAAATTATGCTGCCTCAGCCTGTATTATTCCACATTTTATACAAAATTTATTTTATTTTTTTGGCACATTTAGAAAATATCCATTATGGCATTTATATGTATTTTTTCTAATTAGATAACACACCCGTTGACAGTTGGAAGGTTACCAATAGACTGAATCTGGATTTTTGTATAATACGTTTTGTATAATGGTTGGTATGAGGCTGACCACCCATACTGTAAAAAAATGGTTCACTTTGCCAATGTCACCCCTGTGTCATGGAAGGTCGGCAAAAGTTGTAGGGCTTATGTTCATTTGAGGTTTGGATTTTATTTGTAAGTACACATTCGCATGTGTAAGCGCGAACTACACGTGTTTGTTTGTGAACATGCATTTGAGAACTTTCAAGGAATATATCCTTGCAACTTAGATTATAGATTATAGCATGCGTTAGCGGATTCCTAATTCTCAAAGGATTTTTTTTATGGTTTACTTAATTTTCATATTATTTGTCTGATTGGAGTTTGGTGCAACAGGCCCTTAGCACATCTAGTTCTTTATATGTAGTTGCTTATAGCTAGGATATTGAAGGAGCAGGCGTGGGTGTTGTCCTTAGAGCTGCGAGTCTATAGGATGAAGGATACAGCATACCAGAGTTAGACCTGAAATTGTCTTGCCTGAGTATTGTCACGATTTACTTGGGTGGAATTTAATATAACTTTAGATTAATTTATTTTACACATTTTTTTTCGATTCACTTACATTTAGTTCAGAGTTAACTTTTGCACTCGTTAGCTTGGCGCCTCTTATGCGAGTCTGCCTTCAAAGCATCGTTATCTCTTAACAGTTTTTATCAAGATCATCGTCATCATCATACTTTACGCTGAAGAAGCCCAACGTAGACATGGGCCAAGCTCCAGCTCCCATAGACCACGGCAACAGATTCCGAAAAACATCTCTCCAGCATTGTAATCTCTTTTTTTTTAATAGATTTGTAGAAAGGAATGCAATCCATCAACCTACTTTGCCTGGCCAGTTGTCTTCATGCAAAAGCAGCAGCTTGTGTGCATGCAATGGCATCTGTTGAACCAGGGTCGAAGTTATGGTCAAGTGGGCTAGACGCAAGATTCGAACCAACGTTATCCGGTTCCAAATACGCTAGTCGAACATGCGCCTCTACCCCTCGGCCATAGCACCGACTAAATATGTAAAGTATATAAGTTTTTAGGTAATCTGTTGACTATTATTACTTTTTTTAGCCGACGTTTCGGATCGGTTACACGATCCGTCATCAGGGCGGTCCTCCTGTGTGTAAGGTTGGATTTTATGTTTTCTCGGATAGTATTACGCATGGTATATGTATACTTTTACATATACTATATGAATGCAAGTTTGCCAGTCTCGGGTCTATCCTTGTAATAATAATATCTGAGTGTGTAACACCCTCGTGAATAAATAAATAAATAGCCATCTCGTTGTGCAGCGCCTCTACGCCGCAATCTTCCTCAGGACTTCTCGCCTCTCATACGCTGCAAGAAATAATGTTTCGACTTTTGCTAAAAAATAACAATTGCGTGCTACAGTATTCGCAGAGCCAAGTTTAGAAACAGTGGTGCTGAACCAGTGGCACTGAATTCTTCTAGAATAAAGTTGTAAACTAACAGGCTAACACAGCTGGCTATTGATACAGGGCTGGAAGTCTCATCCCCACGGTAATTCTTACCTACCGAATATCTAAAAAAAATTGTATCAAGAATAATCAGCTGTTCACTTGCAGCCATCTTGGATTGACAGGTCTTCATACAAATATTACCGATTTTCGGTAGGTAAGAATTACCGTGGTGTACGTATGTATGCTCAAACCCTTTTCATACTCGTCCTGTGCAAAAGGTACGATCCAAATATTTTGCTGTTTTACATCGTTTTGGAACAATCAATATACTCGTATTCACAGCAGTAAAACTTGCAGATCTTAATGTTAGCCGTTTTTATTTAAAATAGAATTATGAAGAGGAATGCAATTCACCTACCTATTCTGCCTGGCCAGAAAAAGGTATTAATATCATCAACACCTTCTCTCAGGGTCAGTCTCCCCTCCACTGACCCACGCCCTGTATATCCATCCCATCCGGGGATGTGTCACAGAACTCGCATGCAAAAGTTATGTGAGATGCGAGTGGCAGAAGGCCCTCCCGTGAAGCTACACTTTCCAAAGTGTTTACACAAAGCAAAGGAGGCTCAGAAATCACTGAAAGATTATAGCCGTGAGGGCTTAGGGCTCGAGGACTTTAAATTTACAAAAAAAAATGCAAAGTGATTCTGAGCATCTTAACATTATGACTTAAGGCCTAGAATTCGAGATGCTGCTACTGAAGTTGTGCTCGACTGTCATACTTAGCGTTCCCGTGTCGAGGCACAGCCTGACTAGACGTTGCGGGGGTCGTATTTTCACGCCGCATTACATACGTCTCCGCAGCCTCCCACTCCTGGCCGACGGAAACATTCCGCCGATGATTGAAACAATTCCGCTGTCGGTTTATTCCGTCGCTCTAACCAGCTATTCACCACCCCTACACAACAAAGTACATCTCTAGCGTACCTACCTACCTGCCATTAAACGGAGCGAGAACAGTCTAAACTTTCAAATGATTTTTTTAATAGATTTATACATAGGTTCCGAAGATCAGATATTTTTAAGCTTTCGACAACACTAGAGGGGTATTAATAACAAATACCGTTGCTATGGTGATTTTATAGGTTTCAAAAAGCACTTTTTTTAAATCTATCTGGATACAATGAGGTCCGCACGTGACATAGACAATAGTCTTCACTGTGGTCTTCTCCCAGCTGGGTCGCTAGGGGAAAGGTAAACAAATATTCTGCTATTGGTTGTTAACAAGACTGATATTTTCTCGCCGAGAAAATAATGCCAAATTAAAAAAATGTCCTTACGTGATTTTTTGTTTGATAAGTTTTTTGAAACCTGAAATAATTTAATTCCTTTCTTGGAAAGGATTTCATGTTTACGTATTTTATTTTGAGAAATCTGATATCGTATGCAAAACAAATCAACAATAATCTTCTTAAAGACTTAATTATTGTAACGTGCTAATCACCCTGAAATCGCCACCATAAAGGTAAAAATGAATAAGTGACATATTAATATTAATAATCTGACAATAATTTTAGTGCCGCTTTGGGATTTCACCGCAAGGGCACTGAAGAGCCATAGCCCCTCCTGAACAGATATGTCTTCAATCCTGATCTAAGAACATTTACACTCTCCACAGCTCTCAGCTCGTGTGGTAAGGCATTCCACAGCAGAGGGCCAGCAATGCAAAAGGCACGATTGTTATGTGATTGATTAATATTGTTACGAACTTGGAGTACCTTCGTTCGACTGTACATGCATGCATAGTGTTTAGAACAATCTGGCACTGGTATAGTGGTAGTGTTACGAACTACAAACTTCGAAGTACTTACGTTCGCCTGTACAGGTACAATAGTGTGTGTAAAACCGTCTGGTATGATCCATCATAATAATGGAACAGCTGTCTAGTGTAATCTACAGCAAAGATCGAATGGTCTGGAATATGCAAGAAGGATCTCTTTTGTACCAATATGAAGGGATTGCAATGGGGCATCATCAGAGTAGTCGCTTCAAGGATTTTGCTGTGAAAGACTAATAAGCAGTGATTGTTAAGTTTTGTAAATTGTGAACCAAACCGTGTAAAATAAATTCTGTTAAAATATGTAATTGCGGTTTAATTAAAAGAGAATCCATTAAAATCATAACAATATTGAGCTTACATGGGTTTTCTCAGATAAATGCACCTTTTTCCTATTTTCTACGAGAGTAAATGCTAAAAAGGAATGAAAATCCTGTAGTTGAGAAGTTTTCCATGAACATTTCCATATGATTATTAGTTACTCCCAATAGATTGTTTAATTCACTATTTCTCAAATCAGTGAATCAGCACTTATTCATTTTTACCTTTAAGTTAACGATATAATATTGTGGGCATGTGCAAAATGGATTAAGTCCTTATTTCCAACATTTTTTGTCCCAAACGATTACAATAAGACATATTATTCAATCCAAGTATTTATCTTACAAATGAAACGTCAGAAGTCGTATTCTTAAACGATGCTATGGGAACTAGTCGAACTACTAACGCTATGAATCTAAAAAATCACTTATCGGTTTTAGTTATTCGTTTGTCAGTTTTAGGTGAAGAATATTCCTTGACTTATAGGTTGGTATGAGGCTGACCACCCATACTGTAAAAAATGGTTCACTTTGCCAATGTCACCCCTGTTTCAGGGAAGGTCGGCAAAAGTTGTGGGGCTTATGTTCATTTGAGGTTTGGATTTTATTTGTAAGTACACATTCAGCATTTGTAAGCGCGAACTACACTTGTTGGTTTGTGGGCATACATCTGAGAGCTTTAAATGAATATATCCTTGCAACTTAGATTATAGATTATAGATTATATATAACCTCCCATTTTCAGACGTGTGAAATGAAACTTACAAAGTAAACAGGGGAAAACGATTGTGTACAAAATAAACATAAAGTGAATGTTGACCAAAAAATGAATGTAGTTATATTTAAACTTATAAAAATTAACAATCACAAAGCTACTGCAAAAAATCTAGATAATTTAATAATATAATATGCGCTCACCTCCAGAGCCCTCTGCGTGCTTGGTCGTCGCCGTAGAAAGCGTCAACTCTCAAGCAAGACCTAGGTCTTGCTTGAGAGTTGACGCTTTACAGTTGACGCTTTGTTTGACGCTTTGGTTGACGCTTTACAGACGCAATCCAGCCTTACAGCAACTAGTTGCTGTAAGGCTGGATTGACCTTTGGTGACCGGCATTACCAAATGTATATGAATATTTAAAAGGTATATGAATATTTAAACCCAGCGAAGAGCATTTTTGAAATTTTAACGTGTTATTTTTTTTGCTCCACCGGGATTCGAACCCACAACCTTACTTTTACAAGTCCGAAGCGCTAATCATTAGACTACGAACAGCGCACGCAAAGTTTTGCCACTTCTCATAGCGTTGTCTTTGCATACGGTTGTGAGGCGGCTGACAGGCCGAGTAAAAAACTCATTACTCGTCGTTTATTGGGGATAAAGGAACGTGTTCCAAGTAACACTCGCGCCATTTTTTTTTGCTTCACTTTTTTATTCAGATATAAAGTGTCACTGATCACTTTGGTTTTTTTTTTTTCATTTTCCTTCGGTGATGTAATATGAGAAAGGATTGACTTCCCAGAATGTAAAAAATATTTATTTTTAGTAACATTTTTTAATTCCGCAAGATTCGCAGGGTTATGTTCATTTGAGAATGATTTTCCATAAGCGGCATGTGTACGTGCGTGTCTGCTTATGGGAATGCATGTGATATGAATCTTAAATGTAATATATCTTTGCACATAGATCATTGATTATACACTTGGAGCACTTTTAAATTCGGAACTTTTTCTTTTTCGAATTTGGAACTTATTGCATTCGGAATCTTATTTGAATTCGGAACTTTTTGCAAGCATACGTCAGTGTGGTTTCGGACTGCCGTGAATAGCAACCAATAACAATTAATTATGTATTTGCATTTTCCCCAGCAACTCGGCCGGATGACGTCAGAATATTATCCATTTTATGTGCGGACCTCATTTTCAGTATTCAAAAAATATATTTTCGCATAATCTAAGAAATAATTCGGTTGAATTTTTAGCTCATTTAAGATAAACAATTTCCAAAAGAAGGGGAATTGTTGCCGCGTGGTTTTTTGCGCGGTCATTTTGTTTTTATTTGGTGTCAGCCCTTTTTTATTACACAAATCTGTTGTCATTATTTAAGTCGCCCTACACAATGTTTCACACTCGGGGTTACTCTTGGTCAATCTCAGAGCTGAGTCATGACATTTTTTTCTTTGCAAATAAAACTAACAATGAATGCTTTCATTGTATTTTTTAAAAAATGATCAATAAAATACCTATTGTATCTAATAAATCGGGAAACTGTTTTAGAAATGGTATCATTGAAAATATCACGGAATAAAAATTTGAATTTGGAACGAATGCCATATGAAAAAATAAAAATTCCATAAAAACAATGTATTCTTTTTATTTCTGGCAACATTTAACCAACAAGTAAATAAAATTTGAATTAGGAACAAATACCAGATGAAAAAAATAAAGTCAGATTTTGATAATATTAATAATCTAAAAAAGTGAGGAAACAGATTTTTAACGATGGCAACGTTTAAAATACCCATGTGGGAAATCGCAAATTTGAATTTGGAACAAAAAAATCATTTAATATGTAATTTCCGTGCATTCAACGGTAGGTATACAATGCATGTTTTTTTTTCACTAAAAATAAAAGTTTGTACACCTTATACAAGAGCACGGATAAGCGCGAACTTACACGTGTATACTTGTTGTGTTGCGTTAAAACTGAATGTTAAATGTTGAATTATATCTTTGCAACTTAGATCACAAATATTTATAAGGGCCCCAGTCAAATAAACCTGTGACGTTTTCAAAACGAGAAAAATCTTCCGAATTTCGAAATGTGTTCTTAAGCGCAACGCAAAAAACGCAACTAAGCAGTACATAAAGTGTAATTTCTTGCCTGATTTATCTGCGAAGGGGTCGCATATGGCGATTCAGAACCTACAGAAAATTAACACAATGTTTGAAGAGCGTGCATTTGCAGTTGCTGGTCCTCTGGCCTGGAACCACCTGCCTTATCATGTGAGAGAGCTAGAGGACCATGGACAGTTTCGGAACGCACTGAAGGCAAGCAAATTTCTGGTATCATTTACACAAGCGCCCTTGGAGTGACTACATCACGAAACGGCTCTATAAAGAAATCATCAACTCATCATCATCATCATTTTTTTTTATGGGTAAGGGGGTACTTCAGTTCAAGTCCCGGCTCTCGAGGGATATGGTTCTCATTTCTTGTGATGGTTGAGTTCAAATTTTACTTAACCTGCGATGTCATTCGGCAACATTTAAGCCATAAAGGGTCCACAGTTCTCTGTATGGAAGTATCATATTAGTCGGAGGATGATCCATGGATTAGCCGTCTTTAAATTACATCGTCAGGGTTGCATTGGGTATTCCCATCTTGTCACTGACTTCGCTGTCATCAACTGCATGAGAACGAGTCACTTTTAGAATCCTTTTTCACTCGAAGTATAGAGCATATCATTCAAACCTAACCATCGCGCTTAAACCAAAACACGTATAGAAGTGAAAACGCTCACATGGCGTGCTCCTTTAATATCAATACATTTTTTGGTAAACGAGTCAAATACTTCGTCAAGTTTTATAATTCTTCCCCTTAGTGCTTGTTTGTCTTATGTCCATCAGAGGTAATTTCACATGAGCAATGTTTGTATGTGTACCTATTGGATCAATGTGTCTTATAAAAACTGTAAATTGATTTTAATTTTTTTTCAAAACAACTCATACATTATCGTGTTGTACGTTGTTTCCTTAGCTCAGATTGTGTAGAATGTGATTCTTAAGACAATTTCATTGAAAGGTCATCTTTGAATAACTGTTACTGTTACTGTATCCTACCGCCGTTCCACTAGGGGTGGCCGGTACCTCCGCAGATACGTCTCCTTTTCTTTCTGTCCTTTCATACCTCTTTCATCATTCTTTTTTCTGGTATTTCCTCTGTACACTTGCTTCGTTAGTCGTCCATCATCCATTCTTTCAATAAAATTGTAGGTAAGCCAAACAAGAACTGCGGGGACGACTTGGCGTCGTTATTTATGGCTATTTCAAGTTGTTGTCGCTTGAAAACATTGGTTCTTGCTTTTTGAATGTGAAATGCATTGGAAAATAGCGACACTGGCGCCTAACAAAGAAATGCTCAAGGAATTGCAAAGGACCCTAGACGCCGGACACCAAAAACTGCGAATTCTAGAAATCTCTAAAATAACTGAAAACATGCTACCTTAAGAAACATTGACACAAACAATTCGGGATCAAAATTGGTTACTTATGTTTCATAAAAAATGTAAACATATTTGTACGAATATGTAATTGTGTGTTTTGATTGTCTGTGAAGTCTCTATATGTTAGGTAGGTACTTATTTAATATATTGTTATGATTTTAGTTGAATTCTTTATATTAAACTGCAATTTATGTTTCAATTTTTATTTTACACAATGTCGGTTTACAATGTATTGATTTCTATCTCTTGGTTTAGTTCACTTCACGGCTCAGTGTTTCAATCAACACTCTCTCTCTCACACGATTGCGGTCCAAATATATGGCGTCTAAACGGACGTTTCTCGACCATTATCGATTACAAGAACATGAAGGATGAAACCAGGGGTGGAAGTCTCACCACCACGGTAATTCTCACCTACCGAATATCGGTAATATTTGTATGAAGACTAATCAGTTATTCACTTGCGGCCATCTTGGATTGACAGGTCTTCATACAAATATTACCGATATTCGGTAGACTAGAATTAGTACCGTGGTGATGAGACTTGCAGCCTAGACCTCATATAAACCTATAACCCAACGAATTTCAGACAATAATTAAAGAAGCACACACAAAATTAAAGTCAAAAACATGTTTGTCGTTTCTGCTTATCGAAAGTCTTGCACGCGGCGAGCACCGAAATATATTCCCAAATCATCTCCCACCCAGAACAGGGTATCGACCTGGAATAACTTTATAGCAAACACTTTCATTAGTGGACCTCGCTGCAGCTGCAGAGATCCGAGAAACTGAAAGTTCATTAATTATGGAAACGCAAAAGGCAGCAGCCGGGTTGCTGAGGGAAAAAGTTCACTTGCGTTTTGGCTACCGGAATGGACGCGGCCATATATGATGGGAAACAAGACAAGACGAGATTCGTTATTTTGAGAATTACGAGCAAGCCACCTTGTTGATGATTTTTTAGAGTTGTCGATCAAAATTCCGGTGGTCATTATTTATTATTTGATAACAAGCTTCCTGACTCAGAAAAAAATCATTGAAAGTAAGCCTTTTTTTTAAGGAATCATATGCGGGATACTCTCTAGATTTCTGAGATCTAACGGTGCTATTCTTAGACAATTTAATCGTCCATTGAACCCACGCTTTGACAAACTAATGATGCATTTGTATAAAGACCTGTCAATTCAAGATGGCTTCAAGTGAACAGCTGATTAGTTTTTATACAAATATTACCGATATTCGGTAGGTAAGAATAACCGTGGTGATGAAACTTCCAGCCCAGGCATCATTAGTTTGTCAAAACGTGAGCTCAACGGACGACCGAAATATCTAAGAATAGCACTGTTACTATGACACGTGTTGTAGTGCCGTAGAGTTATTGGTGATGTGCGTTTGATATCCTGATCCTTTGTAGCAGGGCTGTTAGCTGCGTTGTGTTGTGTGTTGCGTTTAAGACACTAAAAAGAAGTGGTGATTGGTTTTAATTTTGAATAAGACAGGCGTAAATTGGTGTGGGAACACAGATACTGGTAGCTCTTTCCATAATCGGGCAGTCTGCAAAGGAACGAGTCGTGAAAACACCAAGTTCTTGTTAATAATGATGATGAGTTGATGATTTCTTAATGGCACCGTTTTGTGATATAGCCACTCCAAGGGCGCATAGTTAGATATCGGCTGCAAAGGGATGGATGTGAGCCGTTCTACGAGTAGCCCTTGTTGTGACGAGAGGAAGAGGTATAAGTGAGGATATTTCATCAGAACAGACGCCATTATAGTATCTATCGAACAGACTGATCATTCCAGCTTTCCTTCTATTGACAATAACTGGTTGAACTGCTACTTTAGCTTAGCATGCTTTCAATGAAGAATTCCAGAATCAAGGTAACAATGTTAATGAACTTACAATATAGATCACAGCTGGAATAATAAAAAAGATGACAGAAATTTTAATGGCCTTTCCAAAAAGATTGTTTAACCATCTTTCGTAATAATAATAATAATAATAATAGGCCGATTTATTTGGTGAGCACTTTTTTGTGTGAATCGCACCTAAAAAGCGCCAATCCTCAAGCAAAACCCAGTGGGTGTAAGGCTGCATAGACCTATAGTGGCCGGTCTTTGGTAAGGGCAGATTCATTTTTCGACACAGCGAAGTGCAAATTTGAAAAACGAAATATTTGTTTTTCATGCTCCGTTGGAATTCGAACCCACTACCTTCCAATCACGAGTCCAAAGTGTTAACCACTAGACTACGGACCGATGCATACACGTGCACAAACAAGCTCACATCTCCCATAGCATTCGCATCACGTAGAGCAAGAAAAAATGTATTGATTAAATTAAGGTAGTCCAATACCTCGCTGCTGGAGTATGCGGAAACAATTTCACTGGTCGACATGTTGTATAGCCACACTGAAGACGTCCATCGCTCTATATGTGGGAATGCCGCATGCGTTATTATAAGGCCTGTTACTCAATACAGTGCAGGGTTGGATGCGATTCTTAGGACCAAAAAAAAAATGATACGAACTTATGAGCCCTATTGCGTGGCTTGCTTATGTGTGTGTGTCCGCATCAAGTATAGTCTACTGTGAGTTTGAATGTATGCATGTGCCCAGGCACGTGGTTGTTGGTATGCGTAACTAGGATAATATGGAACAATACAGAAGAGTGTGGTTTACTGTAGAAGGGTCCGGAATATGCGAGACGGTTCTGCTTAGACGCTACATATTTAGACCGAAATTGTGTGAGAGACCAGAGTCGATTAAAACATTGAGCCGTAAATTCGATAAGCAAGACATGGTAATAATTACATTGTACACCGACATTGTGTAAAATAAAGATTCAAAAAATATATTGCATTTTAATTTAAAGACCCCAACTAAGACCATTACAATATATATCCCAATGATTGTCCTGCACTACTTGGTGAGTTGAAATTTTTTACTCCACGTTCAGGAACTAGACAATTAGTTTCTTACCGCCCTGTATTTACTAGCACTAACGCACAAAGCAATAGTTGTATGCATCGTTTACAGCGTGTTGGTAATGAGTATGCCTCACTTGACTTGGTTCTGCATAATAATAATTATCATACCTATAACCAAGGTCTGAAAAAAATGTTTTTGGGACATCCATAATATATAATAAATTATATTGTTTTAGATTGTTATTATATGAACGATGTCTGCCTGGTGAATTTCTTTATTAGTGATATTTGAATGGTTTCTGAAGTTTTTATTTTTGATATGCTTTTTTTTTTTTTTTTGCTTCTAACCTACTGTTTAGTGTTTATATATGGGTTTATTTTTTCTTTTCTTTTCTTTTATGTTTTACCGTAATGTTTTATACTTTTTATTCTTGTAATATTTATTGTTATTGTTGTTTTGTATAAACTCCCTTGATATGTACTTATTTCGTAAAAGGCTAACGCCGTAAATAAATAAATAAATAAATATATCCCAATGGACATTTCTTGTTAACAAAGGTTCTTCTACGCAACGCAACGCAACTAAGCTACACATATAGTGTAACTTCTTGCCGCGTTATCCCCGAAGGGGTTGCATGTGGCGAGTTGAACCTATTTATTTTTATAGGTAAGGTGGCCGGCCTTACGCCAACCACTTCAGTTGAAGTGGGGGTTTCCCAGCTCCCGAGGGGGCTGGTACTCATTTCTTGTGAAGGCTGAGTACACCTTGCCGGTATTTTTATTATATATTACAATACAATAATCTATAATCTAAGTTGCAAAGATAAATAACATTTATGATTCAGATTTGATGCATTCCCAGAAGTAGAAGTGCATAAGTTCACACTTACACATGCCGCATGTCAACCTACATGATAAAAACTATTTTTCTCCTTTAGGTTATTTTTCTCCTAGATGCTGCGGCTCAAAACAGGGACTTGTCGCTGGTTTTTCAGCCACAATGTCCTTCGGCGTCCGTGTATTTTCGGTTGTACAATAAAATAAACATAAATAACAATAAATTGAAAGCAATGCATTTCCTGGTATATAAATTTAAAACAAAACCATATCTCTTACGCAATATCACAGATCGGACCTGTATGTACCTCAAGAATACAATGTTTTAACTCGGCCATGGCGTTTCCCCAAAAGAAGTATAGAAACGTAAACTCTCTTTAGGGGTGCTTTTGCAGTTTCTATATTCTTTTTGGTGAAACGCTATGGTTGTGATTGAGTGTATAGTTTTGATACTCTAGCTCAGGGGCTCTCAAACAGTGGGACGTGAGATGTGGAGGAAAAGTAAAAAAAAATATTATTGCTGTATTTTTTATTATAAAAAATAATACACATAAAATCTTTGAATACACTTGTGGCATGTGGACTTACAATATAAAAACCCAAATCTCAAATAAACATACACCCTGCAGCTCTTGCTGACCTTCCCCGAAACAGGGGTGACATTGGCAAAGTGAACAGTTTTCTACAGCTTGGGTGGTCAGCCGCATACCAACCTATAAGTCAAGGAAAATATTATACAACAAATTACATTTTTTAAATCAACAAATAATAATATTTATGGACATCAAAACTAAAAGTGGATCCAAAATTCTAATTGAAAGAACCCTAGTCCTAGCCGCCAACATTACAGATCAACCGCCATTTCTTTCTGTCCTCACATACTTCTTTCATTTCATCCAGAGTCATAACCTTCTTCATTCAAGCTCTCTTTTTATAATGACTCTGGATAATAATAATAATATCAGGCTAATTTATTTTAAATTACAAATGATAAGAGAGCGCCGTTTTTGTGTGTGTCACACCTCAAGGGCCCTCTCCGATCATGGATAAGACTTTCTAAAAAGGTGTGTCTTGAGTGCTCCGCGAAATACATCCATAGATTTGGAGTTCTTCACTCCGGGTGGCAGTCTGTTCCACTCCACCGGACCCGCAACATGGAAAGCGCGGTCTCCGAAATTTGTACGAATCTGACGGCGTGGCTGAACCAAATTGACTACTTCATCGCCCGCGGATCTGAGTGTCTGCCTCCTTATACCCATATAGCTTTTTATTATGACTCTGGAGTTATCGTTTTAGAATTAAAACTTTGGAGGAAATACTCAGCCTAAAAAGGGGTCACAGTGTCTAAAATTTTGAGACCTCCTGCTCTAGGTTGTGGATCTCGTTTTTTTTGGGATGCGCTCAGAATCCAGATGGGATCGAGGAAGTCTTGTTGTGTTGAAGTTGGATATTGATTGGCTGGAGACGCGACTTGGTTTCGGCGGTTTTTTTTGTACCGCGGCTGAGGAAGCGCCTTTACTGGTTGGCTGGTAAAAGTTGCAAGCAGTTTGACGACCTCTATAAATAGCCTGTGCAAGGATGCCAACCTGCGATGACAAATAAACAATTTCAATTGTTTTTTTATTATTTTTTTAAGAATCAAATTCCAATAAAACACTGTATACGAGTATTTTCACCAATTATTTATTTATTTCAAAAATTCTAAACGAACGTTTTCGGTTTGCAATCATAGTCAGTTACAATAAAATGTTCATACATGTTCGTAAAGATTAATTGAAATAAATTAATAAGAGGTTAAAATTTACAGTGCTTCATTGGAATTTGATTTTAAAAATTATATTAAAAATCAATTAATATGAATTTTCAGTGTTAATACACAAACATTCCAAAATATAAGCAATTTCAAGCTTACGAATCATTCATAAAATGACACTTTACAATAAATGCAACTTAGCTACAAATATAGTGTATTCTCTTGCCTGCGCTATCCCCAACGGGGTATCCTTGATATCTGGCCTTGGGCCAACCCCTTCTGTTGAAGTGGGGGTTTCCCAGCTCCCGAGGGGGCTGGTTCCCATTTATTGTGAAGGCTGAGTAAACCTTGCCGTTATTTTTTTCCAAGATTTAAATAAACACCAAAACGGGTAACCATTTCTAACACCCGTCGTGGGAATCGAACCCTTGCTCTCGGCATGTAACGAGAGCATTCTACCAGCTGACTGACTGAACAGAAGTCTGTCTATTTCTTTTGAAAGCCGAGCATGCCTTGCCGGTATACTAATTTTATATTCAAAAGAGTGTCATTTACTTGTCAAAAAAAAATAACTTGTCTGCAGAATAACCTCTCTGAGCAAACAAAAATAAAGAGGAATAGGAATAAAGATAAAACAAGAATAATAATAAGATACATAAAAAAGTGACTGTAAGAGCTTTGATTTAAATAAAAATACGATAAAAGTTTACATGCAAATGCAACACAATAAGTAAACATTTTTACGGTGGCAATTTCGAACATCTAAAACGACAGCATGTCTTGCTTTCTGCCCATACATTGGATTTTATTTTACTTGGGACTCAGGATTAGTATTAGAGCGTATAAGCCAGAAAGTCAGGCATTTCAAACTCATATGATGTTGCGGGCTACATGATCTCGTCAACGACGTTACCATGTTGAAAGCACCGGTTCCCATAGATCACCGAAGTTAAGCAACATTAGGCGCGGACAGTACTTGGATGGGTTACCGCTCAGGTACACCGCGTGTCGTTGGCATCTTGGACCGGTTCGTAGTCCGTAGTGGCACCACTTCGGACTCGTAAATGGAAGGTTGTGGGTTCGAATCCCAGCGGAGCACAAAAAATATACCATTTATATTTCCAAATGTGCTCTTCGCTGGGTTGAAAAATTCATAAACCTTTACCAAAGACCGGTCACTGAAAGGTCCATCCAACCTTACAACAACTGGGTCTTGCTTGAGAATTGGCGCTTTCTACAGCAACGACCAAGCTCGCAGAGGGCTCTTGAGGTGTGATACACACAAAAACAGCGCTCCCCAAATAAATCATCCTAATATTATTATTATTAGTGCTGTCTTCCTTGGAGCAGTCAATATAATGAATGCCCACAAGCAGGCACATGTAATTTCGCGCTAACACAAACTGCGTGTGTACTTTAAAAATAAACGGACCGCGAGATTAACATGCCTGGTATCAGCAATAAATAGTTTACTTTGTATGAGATATGTCGCATCGTCTGATGTCACGATAATCTGACGTAATCTTACATATATTGTGCTAGCCTGCCATCGTTTTGCACTGTAAGACAAGTCTACCACAATGTCTCAAGGAGAGATTGGCGCGTCTTTAATCTATAATCTAAGTCGCAAAGATATATCCCAGTTGAATGCGCCAGTGTTATTTTTAAAATGGAAAGGTATCTCCAGGATACTTACTCCGGCTAGCTCTCATCAGCATCACTCTCAGGGCGTGGGGTTCTTTCCTTGAGTTGCTTACTTGTTTTTTGGGAAGGTTGTATATTAAAAGATAAGTTTAACATGAACAAACAAGGGTTTATTTACTTTAGTAATATGGGGGAAAAGGGGGAAATAAGGGAATGGCCAGACCTGTATCTCGTCACTCAAACACTCCCTACTCTATTGACTGGAGTTCCGAACTGAAGGCCTGGGGCAGCGCCCCAGGCTAGTGGTGGCTCACGAGGTGGACGCCTCCACACGTTGGAGCCCCTGGGTGGGCGCTCCTATGCACTATGTCTCCTATGCCCCTGGTCCACAAGGCGGGTGCCTTGCTGGCAGGAAACCCAAGTAGATGGGGAGGAGGGAGCTCCATGGTGATGCCCCCTCTTGCACCGCTTGGTGCTTGGTCGCCGACGTCTGACTCTCTTCCCCTCTTGCCGAGAACTGATGAGCGACGGCCCGATTAGTTCACACGGCGCAGTTCGGCCGCTTCCGTGACCGTTCGGCTCCGTTCGGCCCACAAAACACACTGTAAACTTCGAGATTGTTCTTTCTATGTTATTTTAGAATAACATAACACCATGCTTTGACATACTAATGATGGCTGGGCTGGAAGTCTCATCACCACGGTCATTCTTACCTACAGAATTTTGGTAAAATTTGTATTAAGACTAATCAGCAGTTCACTTGCGGCCAACTTGGATTGACAGTTATTTATACAATTAATGCATCATTAGTTCGTCAAAGCGTGGGCTCAACGGACGAATAAAATGTCTAAGAATAGCACCGAATGAAATGTTGCAAATTTGTTCAAAGGGACATAACAAAATCTCTCAATACACCTAACATAACACCCAACAAAGCATGTGTCAAATTGCTCGACTCAAACGCCCCGCTCTCCTTGGTCAATCGACGAGCGGACAATATGGCAAATTACATTGAAAGCTTCATTATATGGTTCTGGAGAGAGGCCTGCGCACAGGATGGAAGAACTTTGTAAACTCAGGACTGTCAGTGACCTACCAGGAGTTGAATATAGTGATAAACAAGGACGCAGCGCCTGACACAAAACAGAATTTATTGAAAAATGTAGTCAATTTAAGCATTAAGCTTTTTACGGTGTTATTCTTAGACTTTTAGTCGTCCGTTGAGACCATGCTTTGACAAACTAATGATGCATCTGTATGAAGACCTGTCAATCCAAGATGGCCGCAAGTGAACCGCTGATTAGTCTTCAAACAAATAATAACAAAATTCGGTAGGTAAGAATGACCGTGGTGATGAGACTTTCAGCTCAGGCATCATTAGTTTGTCAAAGCGTGGGCTCAACGGACGACTAAAATATCTAAGAATAGCAATGTTAGAGTTTGTTTATTTTCACAGCGCTAATTCATGTTTATGAGAATCAAAAATAATTAATCTATAATCGAAGCTGCAAAGAAATGTTAGCATTTAAGGTTCACACTAAATGCATGCCCACAAACAGGTACATACAGGTTCGCGCCTACACATTCTGCATGTGTGATACAAATATAAATTAAAAACACTCATATAAACATACACATTGCAACTCCTGCCGTTTTCCGTGTAACCAGGCTGGCATTGGCAAAAGTGAACCATTTTTTACAGCACGGGAGTTAGGCTCATATTAACCTATTAGTCAAGGAGCACAAAAGTATATATTTATATATTATTTATAAGAAAAATGCTTTTAAAAAAAAAAACAGTTCCGTCTCTGCATTAGCTTAGTATTTACTTGATCGATGATCATTGCAGATTTTTTTTCTCTTAATTCCCTCAATACAAATCACGAAAAGGAATTCAAGTCATTACTCATTAGGCATATATCTTGTGCCGGTAACCACTTGAGTGCAAATTATAAGATCCTTCATGTAGGCAGATTCAAAAGGCTCATGAAATCCATGGAACAGGTTTCTGTCTTTACCACGCGTTTAGCATTTTCATAAACTTTACAAATAACGCTAAAGAAAATATTTTTTAATGTTTATTTATTTAAATACTGTAGGTATAATTCTTTTATTATCTGATGATGATTACTGTGTAGTCGAAAACGTTTGTGTCCAAATAATTAAATAATAAAGAGTGAAAATAAAACAGTGTTTGAATAACTAAAGATAAGATGAATTTTCACAGTGTTAATGCACCAACCATCCAAAATATTTTTTAATATTTATTGTAGAGGCATCTTATCTAATCTAATCTTAGTGGCATAGATGTGTAGGATTGGGGATTCACATTAGATGCATTTTCACTAGCAGACATGTCGCTGCCCTAGTTCAATACTCAGACATCTTACACAAAGCTAGTTTCGAGAAAATCGAAAAAGAAGGTTTGTAATCGCTATGATAATTACAGTTAACTTTGTTTTAAAGTCACTTAATGCAACTAAGCTACACATTGTTGCGTTAAGTGACTTTAAAACAAAGTTAACTGTAATTATCATAGCGATTACAAACCTTCTTTTTCGATTTTCTCGAAACTAGCTTTGTGTAAGATGTCTGAGTATTGAACTAGGGCAGCGATGTATTAGTTCGCGCTTAAACATGCCGCCTATGGGCTTACAACATAAAACCTCAAATCTCAAATGAACATACACCCTGCAACTTTTGTTGACCTTCCCTGCACAAGAGTGACATTGGCAAAGTGAATCATTTTCTTCAGCATGGGTGATCAGCCGCATAGCTCATTAAAAAAAACTTTATTTTTATTGTTACGGCTAACCACCCATGCTGTAAAAATGGTTCACTTTGCCAAAGTCACCCCTGTCTCAGGGAAGGACGGCAAGAGTTGCAGGGTGGTTGTCCATTTGAGATTTGGTTTTTATGTTGTAGGTTCACATGAGGCATGTGCAAGCGCGAACTTGTACGTGGTTGTGAGAATGCATGTAATGTGAATCTCCAATGTAACATATCTTTGCAACTTAGATTAGATTAGATTAGATTAGACATAATTAGTTTAAATGAATATTCACAATGTCAATACACAAAGACATAAGCTTTTATAAACAAAAAATATAATTCCCATATATAAATAATGTAATTTTTTTTTGTATCGACTTGCAAAAATCCATCTATTGTATTTTTTTACAACTAAAAAAATTAAATACACTATTTACCTAGTTAATTTTTTCATTGCTTCATTGTCTTTCAAATCCACGTGTTTAAAAATAACATAAAAATAATGGCACACTCACCTTTATAATAAAAACAATCTACACCATCATAAGAAACTAAGTACTTAATGGTATTTTTAATATTTTTTAATAAGCTTATAAATAATTATCAAAAAAATACAATGGCATGATCCGATTACAGATTACGTTTCATTAACTAGTGGTCTGCCGGAACGAGATAGTACTAAACATGCTTAAAAATTGTGCCTGCAAAAAAATTCAACGGAAAACGCAACTAAGCTACACGATCATTGAAACTCCTAGACAAAGTACCTCCGACAAAGTATCTCAGCCCGGTCGCTGACTCAGTCGGTAGAGTGCTTGCATTCCGTGCCGAGAGCTTGGGTTTGATTCCCACCGAGGATGTCAGAAATTATCTACCGTTTTAGTGATTATTTTAAGCCCCAAAATATAAATACTAGCAAGATTTAACTCAGCCTTCACAAGAAAATAAATAAAATAAGCCCCCTCCGGAGCAAGGAATACCCTACTTTAACTTAAGTGGTTGGAGAAAGGCCAACCCCCTTACATGTGAAAATAAATAGGTTACACTCGCAACATGAGATCCTTTCGGTAAATTGAGAATCGCAGCAAGATGTTTACAATATATGTGTAGTTTAGTAGGAAGCTTCAACTATCATTTCGATACGCAACTAAGCTACACATATAGTGTAACATCTTGCCGCGTTATCCCCAAAGGGGTCGCATGTGGCGAGTGGAACCTATTTATTTTTACAGGTAAGGGGGTCGGCCTTACGCCAACCTCTTCAGTTGAAGTGGGGGTTTCCTAGCTCCCGAGAGGCTGGTTCTCATTTCTGGTTAAGGCTGAGTAAACCTTGCCGGTATTTTGATTTGAGGTTTTAAATAAACACCGAAACGGATAATCATTTCTGACACCCTGCCTCGGTGGGATTCGAACCCCAGCACACGGCATGGAATGCAAGCACTCTACCAACTGAGCTATCTAAAATATTATGTATTAATGTAATCACGTATCAATAACACTTAAAAGGAAAACTGAATAAGTGATATATTAAACTAATAGAGTTTCTTAGATGTACATGCAATTTGTTTCCTATTTTGCTCGAGAGAAAACGATATGACAGTGTACTTTTGTAAATAAGGTTTTCATGAACACTGCCTTATAATTAGTTCAAGATTTCTCAAATCAGTGTTTCAGCACATGAGAGCGATTTGTTTCTTTAAACGTATTGCTAGTGGAGCATTCATTTTCTGAGTGATTTCTGAGCCTCCTTTGCTTTGTGTAAACACTTGGGAAAGTGTAGCTTCTCGGGAGGGCCTTCTGCCACTCGTATCTCACATAACTTTTGCATGCGAGTCCCGTGACACATCCCCGGATGGGATGGATATACAGGGCGTGGGTCAGTGGAGGGGAGACTGACCCTGAGAGAAGGTGTTGTTGTCACAGAAAGGGTTACAAATATATTTTTAAACTTTTAACTTCTGCAACAGTATGAAACCAAAGTCATCATATGAAAAATATCCCAATCATCGTATTGTGAAGGCAATCATACCAATCCACATATCCATTTCATTGTTGCAATTAATATCCCATAATCTGATAGGGCGCATGTATTGTTTGGCGTGCCGTTTTTTGCAACATCACCTCACATCGTTTAACTCGCTGTCCGTTGGCTAATCTGCACATGTGTAGCGTTGACCGTTGAAACGAACAAAACCGAAAGTGTTGTCGATCACTTTTTTTTCTAATTCGGTAATTAATATGAACCATATAATGTACAATCCTTAAGCGAAGTTGCAAAAATATATTAGCATTTAAAAATCATATTAAATGCCACTTCAACTGAAAGTGGTTGGTGAGAAGCCGGCGCGCTTACCCGTAAAAATAAATAGGTCCCGAATCGCCACATGCGACCCCTTCGGGGATAACGCAGGCAAGAAGTTACACTTATTTTTAGCTTAGTTGCGTTACGTTGCGACAAATAGACACGTGTAGGTTCGCGCTTACACGTGTCTGTTTGTGGATATACTTTTTATACACTTTTCGAAAAAAAAGTGATAAATCAATGTGGTTGTATTGTATATACCTACTAAATAGTGTATTGTCCTCTTTTGTGCTTGTTAGTCTATGTCCATCAGTAATTTCACATGAGCAATGTTTGTACGAGTATGTGTACTTGACTATTGTTTCTAATGAAAACTGGAATTTTAATGCTATTTAAAAACAACTCTCACATTATCGTGTTTTACGGTGTTTTCTTAGCTCAGATTGTGTAGAATGTCATACCTAAATAATAATTATATTTGGTTGATTTATTTAGTGAGCGCTGTTTTTGTGTGTATCAAAAGTCAAGAGACCTCTGCAAACTTGGTCGATGCTGTAGAAAGCGCCAATTCTCAAGCAAGACCCAGTTGATATAATGCTGGATGGACCTATGGTGACCGATCTTTGGTAAAGGCAGATTTTTTCTTCATTTAAAAAAAATACATTTGCAAAAAAATATTTTTTTCTTGCTCCGCCGGGATTTGAACCAATCACGAGTCGGAAGTGTCTAGTGAAAGTAAAAATAGTGAAAAAATCACTTGTTAAATTGAATCTTTATGTTTAAATCAAATTTCAGATAAACCAAACAAGTTCTGAGAGGACTTTACGTACAGAG
The DNA here is from genome assembly GCA_951799405.1 of Agapetus fuscipes. Classification (NCBI taxonomy): domain Eukaryota; kingdom Metazoa; phylum Arthropoda; class Insecta; order Trichoptera; family Glossosomatidae; genus Agapetus; species Agapetus fuscipes. The sequence continues at coordinate 15,952,503 of OX637349.1, read as the reverse complement.
TAGATGCAACAAGGAAAAAAACATTTCTTTTGAATCAAAAAAAAAAACAATAAAATCAACACATTCAGACTGGATTAGCATTCAAGTCGTTTAGTCGGTAATCTGTTGGACACTATCTCACATTCACAAATAAAATTCCCTTTCGGTACGTGATTGTCCAGCATATTTACATAAATTCCATGAAAGTTTTACAATGAACAATGCAAGAAAAGTGGCACCAGGATCTTCAAAATACGCGGTAGCAATTTCATGATCACATACAGCCTTTTTTCCTTATTTGTGCATCAAGGAGCAGTCAATGTTACAGGAAAAAATCCAGGACATGAATTCTCAACGACTGTTGATAGATATATTTGATGATAGGAGAGAATAAAACGTGGCGATGCCTGAATAGCTGATTGTTGTTCCATATTATGGATCAGCTGTTGATATTCTGCCATGTTGTATTCCGTTCTATCTTCAAATAGACACGGTAAGATCTATCGTCACCCGTCGAGACTTCCACCCCTGGGCTGGAAGTCTCATCACCACGGTTATTCTTACCTACCAAATATCGGTAATATTTGTATGAAGACTAATCAGCTGTTCCCTTGCGGCCATCTTGGTTTGACAGGTCTTTATACAAAACAGTTAAAACCGTAATTGCCCTTTTATGCTATTTTTTTTATTGTTTCTGACACCCTTGGTTCCTTTTTCCTTGATAGGTAGGTATGCGGCTGACCAGCCATGCTGTAGAAAATGGTTCACTTTGCCAATGTCACCCCTGTTTCTGGGAAGGACGGGAAGAGTTGCACGGTTTATGTCTTTTTAAATTTTGTGTTTTTATGTTGTTGGTTCACATGCGGCATGTGCAAGCGCGAATTTGAACATGTCATTGTGAGAATGCATACAGGTATAATGTGAATCCCCGATGTTACAAATCTTTGCAACTTAGATAAGATTAGATTAGATTTTCGATGCGGTGGTCTGCCATCTCCGAATGACCAGTCAAACCCTAAATGCCCTTTTATGCAATTTCTTTTATCATTTCTTGGTGAGGATCGAACTGTACTGTTACTGTATCCTGCCGCCGTTCCACTAGGGGTGGCCGGTACCTCCGCAGATGCGCCTCCACTGTTTTCTGTCCTTACAAACCACTTTCATTTCCTCAATATTCATCACCTTTTTCATACATACTCTTCTCTTATTCTCACTCTGCAGGTTCCATTCTTTCGCAATCTCACCTATTTGGCCTAACCATTCTTTCCTCGGCCTTCCCCTTCCGCGCTTTCCTCTGACATTTCCTTTATACACTTTCTTCGTTAGTCGTTCATCATCCATTCTTTCGAGATGTCCGAACCATCTCATCGTACTTTTTTGTACTCTCATTCTCATATTCTCTTTTATACCACACTCGTTCATCACCCAACCATTACGTACTCTATCATTCAGTGTCTTTCCAGCCATTGCTCTCAGGTAAGCCATTTCAACCGTAAATACTTTACTCAGTTCACATTCATTAACTGTCCACGCCTCACTTCCCCAGTAGTTTTTCATAAAACACATACATTCTACCAACTGAGCTATCGAATCGACTTACAATCATCATTATTCAATCAAATAAATGCGTTCACCTTGCGAATCAAATATAAACAATGCGCAGACCGTTACTTTTGGCAATTGGCGCAAAAACTTGGAATCGATGGGCTTGGAAGGTGACTGACCTCTGCTTCCCTAGATGGGCAGAGGTACCACCATTGACATATGATATCGGTACACTAGAAATTATTTTAACGAAAATGGAAATAATATATCTGTTTCAACCTACTTACGAAAATATACTTAGTGAGAAAGAGAACAAAAATTTTCACAGTTGCATTTCCATGTGTACAAAAAAAAACTCGGGCGAATGTAAAAATGTTACAGAAATGTGGCAGCATTGCCGTGTGCGTACTATGCCAGCACCAGTCCGAACATGGACTATAATCTATAATCTATAATCTAAGTTGTAAGGATATATTCATTTAAAGCTCTCAGATGTATGCCCACAAACCAACAAGTGTAGTTCGCGCTTACAAATGCTGAATGTGTACTTACAAATAAAATCCAAACCTCAAATGAACATAAGCCCCACAACTTTTGCCGACCTTCCCTGAAACAGGGGTGACATTGGCAAAGTGAACCATTTTTTACAGTATGGGTGGTCAGCCTCATACCAACCTATAAGTCAAGGAATATGAATGAATAATAAATTACATTTAAATATAAAAAAGAACAAAACCTTACAAAGAAATCTATACAAAAAAAGTCAAAAATTTCCTATGCAAAAAATGTAGCAAATGAATACACCAACATTAGAAATCAACATTGCAGATTAGCCGCCACTTCTTCCTGTCCTTGCATACTTCTTTCATTTCATCCAGAGTCATAACCTTTTTCATACAAGTCCTCCTTTTATTATGACTCTGGATATCCCATTCATTTGCTATTTCAGAGATTTGATCCTTCCATACTTTTCTCGGTCTTCCTCTACCACGACATCCATCTATTCTAGCAACATATACTTTCTTCGTCAATCTTTCATCACTCATTCTCTCCAAATGCCCGAACCATCTTAACATACTTCTTTTAATCTTCAATTTCACACTTTCCCTTACACCACATTCTTCTCTTACAAAATCATTCCTCACCCTGTCACTTCGTTTTTTCCCAATCATACTTCTTAGATAGTCCATTTCTACTGTATGGACTTAACTAATTTCCCTTTCACTCACCGTCCAGGCTTCACTTCCATACATCAAGGTTGGCACTAGTATACCACCGTGCACCGCCAATCTAACATTTTTTGAGAGATTTTGGTTCCTGGCGATGCAAGCGGTCGCACCCAGTACACACCTGCCTTTCATTATTCTTCTTTCAAATTCACCGGCCATTCTTCCATCTTTTTCAAACTTACTTCCCAAATATACAAACTCATTTACAACATCAACATTCATTCCATTAATTTTAAATTCATAATTCATATTTTCATCATCTCTTTCAAAAATCAAAACTTTCGTCTTTCTTGCATTCAACTTCAAATTATTACCTTTCAAAGCTTCGTTCAATCTAGAGAGCATCATTTGCAATTCCACTGCTGAATCAGATACAAGGACTGCATCATCCGCATACAGTAGAACGCTTACTTTGCTCTCTCCTATCATTAATCCACAATCATCAAGTCTAGCATCTCGAACACACTTGTCCATGACTATGTTAAATAGCCATGGGCTCATCACACATCCTTGCCTTACACCCTTAAAAACTTCAAACCATTCACTATACTCACCATCAATACGAATGCAAGCCATACTATTCTCATAGTTCGCATGCACCGCATTGAGTAGAGCTCCATTCACTCCGTATGCTTTCAAAACATCCCACAACATACCTCTGTTCACTGAGTCAAAAGCCTTTTCCAGATCCACAAAGGCCGTGAATAGTTTCCCCCTCACCGACAATTGTTTTTCAACAAGTTGTCGTAGAGTGAAAATCTGATCAACACAGCCTCTACCGGCCATAAAGCCGGACTGTATATCGGAAACCCTTTTGCTAGTAGTCAGAATCATATTTTTTATAATCACCTTACAGAAGACTTTTCCTGGTATGCTGAGTAGACTGATTGGTCTGAAGTTCTGACAGTCTTTTTTGTCCCCTTTACCTTTGTAAATGGGAACAATGACTGCCTTCCTCCAATCCATCGGTACTACTCCTGCATTCACACAAAGCTTACATAATTCAAACATCCAATCTATCACACATTCACCTCCTGCTTTCAACATTTCACCATTTATACCATCAAACCCAGCAGACTTCCCATTCTTCAGACGTGAAATAGACACTTTCATTTCTTCTTTCAAAATCTTCAATTCATTCTCTTCATCTGTCTGTTCATAAATTCTTCTTTCACCCTGGCCAAAAATTTCTTGAAAATAGTTCTTCCATCTCTTGCATACTTCTTCATTCTCCCATACCATCTCACCGGCAGCTTTTTTGACTCCCGGAGTGGTCAATGCAGAAGATTTATTTCTATCCGCATTGATCCACCTCCAAAATTCCTTCTTACTGTCGGTGAAACTTTTGTTAATCCTTTCATCAATCTTTCTTTGTTCATTCATCTTGCTTTCATAAATTATAGTCTTTGCCATTCTCTTAGCTATCTTATATTCGTCTTCTAGCTTTCTATCATTTCTATCATTCAGCCAATTTTCATAACACTTTTTCTTAACTTTCACAGCTTCTTTCACTCTATCATTCCACCAGGCATCTCCTTTCAATTTTCCACCTTTCGTTACCCCACATACTTTTTTAGCACATTCAATCATTCCTTCCTTCAGATCTTTCCACATGCTTTCAATATCTTTTCCACACACATTCTTCTCAAGTTCATTTACACTTAAAATTTTGTGGAGCTCTGATACATACTTCCCTTTCACATTTTCTTCATTCAGCCTTTCTACTTTTTTTCTAGTCATTCTTACTTGCTTCTTGCGTTTCTTCTTTCTTACTTCACCAAGCATTATTTTAGCACATAAGAGATAGTGATCACTGCCTATTTCAGGCCCCCGGTAGACACGGCTATCTCTTACGGCTCCTCTCAGTCTTTCATCCACACAGATGTAGTCAATGATTGTGCGACTTCCCACAATCTGCCTCGTGTACAGATGCACATCCTTATGCCGAAACCAAGTATTCGATGCAAAAAGACTGTGCTCCGCACACAAAGCAATCAGATGTCGCCCATTATCATTGACTACACCTCTCCCACCAGGACCAATAATTTTCAAACATTCATCCCTCTGCGCACCTATCCATCCATTCATATCACCTAAAATTACAATGTTTTCATTCTTCTTCCTTTCATGCACAACCGCATTCAGCTCATTCCAAAAACTCATTCTCACCTCCATACACTCTGAATCAACAGGAGCATAACAGGTCACCAAGAAAAGTTTCAAACTGTTAATTTTGAATTTAACAACCAAAATCCTGGGAGAAATTCTTCGGTAACCCGCTATGCATCCCTTCACACACTCACTCACAATCACACCTACACCCTGCCTTTCATTCCCATCTTCCACATGAACGCATGCGGTATAAGCTTGTGATCGATAAAATTGACGAATTTTAAAGGAAAAATGCATTATTTTAAGATATCATATCATTCCTTGACTTATAGGTTGGTATGAGGCTGACCACCCATACTGTAAAAAATGGTTCACTTTGCCAATGTCACCCCTGTTTCAGGGAATGTCGGCAAGAGTTGCAGGGCTTATGTTCATTTGAGGTTTGGATTTTATTTGTAAGTACACAATCAGCATTTGTAAGCGTGAACTACACGTGTTTGTTTGTGGGCATACATCTGAGAGCTTTGAATGAATATATCCTTGCAACAGATTATTATTATTATTATTATTTATGGCATGTGCTATAATTCGGTGTCAAAACACAAAATGGAGAAAGTAAGAAAACATAAAAATTCGATACGTAAAAACATGTTTTGTTTGACAGGACTGAGAAACAACGTTTGACAGGACTGAGACAAAACGCTGCCTTAGTTCTTGTTTGCCGTATACGCCATTGAGAAAAATGTTTGCATGTGTACTGGACCAATGTGTTTTATGAAAACAATACATTTTTTTTTTTAATATTGTAACGAGATGGATTTGTTTGTTAGGTAAAATGGAACATGAGATTTGAATTTGAATGAAAAGGAAAACAAAGGAAGGCAGAAAGGGAGGAGAAGCTTGCCTGGCGTAATAGCCACAAGCCTGTGTAATTAAGAATAATTAATATTATTGTGCTGTGGTTTATTTTTTTTTTTTTTTTTTTTTATATTTCTTTATTAGATACTACAGCATTTTACATTTTTACATATTTTAAGTGATTATGATAATTTAGTTTTACACCGCCAATTATAGTATCTATACATTTATTCATAGTAAGTTAAATAATTAAGAATTGAAGAAGTGGAGGGAAGATAAAAGATAAAAGGATGGAAAGGAGAATGATAGGAAAGAAATTAAGGAATTAAGTAGCCAAATAATGAAGATAGGATAAAACATAGAATAAGACAAATTAAGTTAAGATTTCGACAACTGCATTAGATTGCTTTTAAATTTATTAACAGATGTGGCAAACGGATCCAGAGCTGGATTGTCGCCACAACTCCTATTGAAGCTTATACAGGCTCTATTTATAAAAGAATTTAAAAAATAATTTGTCCTTGATTTTTCTGTATAGAAGAGAGTATGATTGCGGTTGCATCTAGTAGGACAGTGGAATGGTAATTCGCCCAATAGGTATGAGCTATCAATATCATTATTCAAAATTTTATATAAGTAACAAAGGTCTATAATGATTCTACGGGTTTCCAACGAGTATATTTTGTGATGATCTAAAGCAAGGGTGTAGTTATTAAAATGGAGTCTTTTCCTAAAATTCAGTTGTTTGATATATTTCTGTTGTACACGTTCAATTGAGTTTATATGGGTGATGTAGCTAGGGTTCCATATGGCAGATCCGAATTCGAGAAGACTTCTAACAAGAGAGTTAAACAGGGTTGTGAGAGAGTTAGGATCCTTAAAACATTTAGTGTTACGTATAATAAACCCTAGAGTTTTGAAGGCCCGAGAGTTTATATGCTCATAGTGCTTTGTGTAAGTTAGTTTGTCATCGAGTATTACTCCAAGATCCCTTATCTCCGTTGTATGTTTCAGACTAGTTCTGTTAATTTTGTAATTATACATAAACTTTGAGCGATTCCTTGTGTATGAGATTGTACTGCATTTATCTGTATTGAGAAACAATTGGTTCTGTTCACAGTACTGTTCTAAATTAACTAAGTCCTCTTGCAGTCTTTCACAGTCAGTGACATCTCTCACCTCCCTATAAATTTTTGCATCATCAGCAAACAAAAGTATTTTTGAATGTTTAAAGCACTCATCTATGTCATTAATATATATTAAGAATAATAGAGGTCCAAGGTGAGATCCCTGTGGCACACCAGAATGAATAGGGTGGTAATCTGATATATGACCATGTAAAACTACTGCCTGAACTCTGTCACAGATATATGAATCAAACCAACTCAAAAGACTTCCTCCTATACCCATCAGCTTGGCCTTTCTTACTAATATTTTGTGGCTTATTTTGTCAAATGCCTTAGTAAAGTCAGTATAAATCGTATCTACTTGAGCATTGTTATGAATTGATTGAGTTATTTGATGTGTAAATTCAAGAAGGTTTGAATCCACCGACCTCTTAGTGCGGAAACCATGTTGGTTTTTTGAGATCAAAGAATTTATCAATGGACTGATTTGATCAATTATTATTTTTTCTAAAATTTTACTGATAATTGGAAGTTTGGAAATCGGTCTGTAGTTACACACTTCAGTGCGATCGCCATTCTTGAAGATAGGAGATATCAATGTTTTCTTCCATTGTTTGGGGAAACACCCTTCCAAGATAGATTTATTATAAATAAGAGCCAACGGCACGGAAATCTCAGGCGAGCAATTTTTAATGAATATACCGGGTATTGAGTCTGAACCAGGCCCCTTTGTGATGTCAATCGAATCTAAGTACTTGATGACCAGTTTGTTGTCTATTTGTACACTGTTTATGTTTATAGAATTGTTACTAGATGGACTATTATTTTTTTCGAGATGCTGATGCCGAACGCCACCACTATGAACATGGACTGAAGCAAAAAAATTGTTGAAGCTGTTACATACACTTTTCGGATCAGTATATTGTATACCATTGTAGCTCATAGTATTAGGAACACCATCGACACCTCTCATTGATTTTAAGTAAGAAAACAAACATTTTGGATTAATTTTTAGGTTTCTCTCGATTTCTGTAACGTACCTATTATGACATGAGTTCTGCAAATATTTTTGCCTAGCTCGCAACGAAGAAAAGGTTTGATAGTCCAATGGGTTCTTATACCTTTTCCATTTCTTATGGAATAATGCCTTTTCCCTGATAACATTTATTAAAGCTGAGGAGAACCAATGCGGATACGAGTGCCCCGCTTTAACTTTCTTGATAGGGACATTTTTATGAATAGTTCTAGATAGTATATCATAGAACTTTGCTACGCACTCCTCAGTGCTATGGTTTGAAAATTCGTGGTACCAGTTAATTGTTGATAAGTCATTGCGTATTTCAATGTAATCTGCTTTTTTATATAAGACAATGTCCCTAGTTTTAGGATCAATCATCTTATTATGTTTTTTAATTAAGATTGAAATTGAAAGAGGCTTATGATAAGCATCGGGAAAAATCAATTGCGTAGATGATGGCCTGACTTCACAGAACTCGTTTGACAGCACAAGATCTAGTATTCTATTCGAAATGTTGTGTACATAGCTAAACTGGCGCATTCCTGACATAGACAAAAAATCAATGAATCGTAAATTAGCCTGTCCACCTGTATAGTTACCGACCATTGGCAATGAACAGGAGTCTAAAACCCAATTGATGTGAGGAAGGTTATAATCTCCCATTATAATAAACGTTTCACCAGGATGCCCTGCACATATCTCATCAACATCGTTGAAATGCGATGTGAGATTTGATACGTGATCATTTCCTGGTGGAATATATACGCAGCAGATATGAATGCTTTCCCGTGCGTTTTTAGGAATAGAAATCCATAGATCCTCAGCTGAGGATGACCAGATTTTTTGGTGTTTAGGATTATGGCTCGACTTCACTGCTATGAGGACCCCACCGCCTACTCTAGAACCAGTACCAAGTCTATCTCTCCTGAAGACAATGTACCTCTGATCAAACATTTCCGATGAGAAAAAGGAATCATTTAACCAAGTTTCTGTAAGACAGATGACGTCGTAATTATTTTGCATGCAATTCAGAAGTAATTCATTAGTTTTAGTACGAAGTCCTCGTACGTTTTGCAGATATATTTTTAATTCAACAGAGCCCGTGTTTTGGTTGTGATTCGTATGAGTAGTTTGTGCAATTGTATTAGTAAATTTGTCAATTCATTATACAGATATGGCTGTGTTAGTGATATACTGTGTACAATGTTGTTAATGGAGTTGTTTGTTAGTGTTAGTGTGTAAGTCTTATCTAGATTATTTGAATCAGGAGACAAAAACCATTGGTTGATGTTCCCAGTTTGTGTAAAATGTTTTTTGAAAAACACATTGAATATGTCAATCGGCAGCAAATAAGGTGGGGAAGGAAGACAGGAAGAAAATATACCATCAAGAAAATGACGAAAAACAAAGTAACAAGGAAGGAAAGAAAAAGGAGTCACAACAATAATCATCAATATGTAACAAGTAACATCATACAGATTCGTATACGTGAATATATCTTCTATTTTATAGATGCCAAATCCTTTTCGCTGGATATAAGAATCTTGTGTGTTCCCTCGTCCTTCCTTAAAAAAATCCTTCCGTTTCTTGTCCATGCAAACTTATAGTCCTTCTCCTTGGCCAATTGACGCGTTTCGAAGAGAAGCTTTTTATTTTTCAATGTTAAATGTTCGCTTACAATAACATTATTTTCTGGTCCCTCGACTCCGATGTCACGCGTTGTGATGATCTTTTTCTTCGTTTTAATCGACGCCAAAAACGTGTCTCTAGATATTCTCCGAAGAAATTTAACAACAATTGGCTTCGGTACGTTCTTGTTCCTCGTTCTAGTTCTCACCATAAAGTCCACCTCACCGATGTCAAGAGTACACCCCGTGACCTTCACTATAGATTTAAGGATCTCCGGTAGGGATTCACTTCTTGACTCATGGATCCCCCTAATTTCGATATTATATAGTTTGGCCGCCTGTTCATTGGCATCATTTCGGTTCTCTTGTTCAAGATTTCTACCATGTAGCAAAGCCACGTCCTTCTCCAGAGCCTTGACCTCCGGTGCATTTGCCTCCAATTTAGCAATCCTGTCCCTGAGATCCACATTTTCCGACTCCAATTGGTCCATTCTAGCTATCAATTCTGACAATCTAGAGTCGATAGCCGTGAAAGTTTTGGTCAGCCCTACCATCTCGTTTCGAATTCCACTCAGTTCACTTGTGAAAAAAGTCTTGAGCTCTCTAGTCTGGTCCTCCAAATGAGAATTACCTTCCGACAATGAGGTAGTACGTGAGCGCTGATCATTGTTGGCTCCATCCGAAATTGGCGTTGACGCTCCGGATCTAGGATCCAGTGTCTTACACTCTGTGCACTTCCAAGAGACCTTGGAAATCTGGGTAAGATGTCGGTATTTTTCTTCCGTTGTGCCACCACAGGAGTAGTGGAATGCTGATTTGCAGCGAGTACAATGCAAATATTTCTTGGGGCTCAATGGGTTAGAGCAATGGTTACATTTTTTTCTTCCAGACATTTTATTGGGATATTAAAATTTAAAAAAAAAAAAAAAAGGTGTGGGATCCCCTGCCAAGCGTTCTAAGTGCTAGTTTTTGGAGCGCTTGAGCGCTACTATTACCTTAACTATTGTTCTTGAAATGAATTTCCCCAATCTAAGCGCTTGTTTGCCCTTAAGTTAGTGCCAGTTTTGATTGTGAATACGGGGGCTAGATCTTTAATTAGACTAGTGTATTGTGTATACATTGTGAAAGGAATAAAAGTAAACATATTAAAGTGGCTGTTAATTATTAATTGTGTCAATCAGCAGGACAGAAGAAAAACCCTCACATTTTGGCGCCCAACGTAAAAAAAAATCTGTAAGAGAAATTCCTATGAAGAAAATTTTTCACAAACAAAAACAAATGACAGTCGATTTCAACAAATGACATTGAAAACAATACAATATATGAAATAATTAAAATTGGACAGATTTATGGTTGTGAAAGCATCAACACGTTTAAAAGCTATTGAAGGCATCAACTTATACAATTTAAAACAAGAAATTGCAAGATTTAAAAAGCGGTTTTGAAAATATTGAACGGCTGTTTTGAAAATATTGAAGGCGAGAGAATTCAAATTACCTACCTACGTTCAGAAGAAATGAACATTTAAAAATCGAACGTCGCGGGAGAATGAAGAATGGATATGAACCAGTTTGTTTCAAATCAGTTTAGATAAATATATATAGATGGTGTTATATTTAATTTGTATGAAATTTTTTTTGAGATGAATTGATTTTTTCTCATTACACAAATTGAAAATATAACAACAAATGACGAAATCTAAAAAAATAAATAATAAAAAGGATTTAGAAAGTAACACAATGGAGTCCATAAATTTTGATCCTCTCAAATTAAAAATATCTTTTAATGGTGAAAGTGAACCAAATGAATTTATAATAAGGTTAGAAGAATTAGCCAAAGTCTACAAATTAAAATTAGATTATTTGGTAGAGTGTATGCCTATATTTTTAACAGATTTTCCGTTAACTTGGTACAGAGCAATTAACTGTGAATTTGATTGGAAAATTTTTAAAACCAAATTCTTACAACAATTTGAAAAATATGACTTTCAAAGGAATCTTAAGTTAGAAATTTTAAATATGGTACAAGGGCATGATAATGCATCAATTTATATTTTAAAGGTCAAATCCAAAAATAATTTATTAAATAAAAGAATGCATGATAAAGAACTTATGGACATAATAATTCATGGATTGTCAGAAAAATATGCAACTTTACTGACAACATCTGAAATTAAAAATACAGAGGAATTATCTACAATATGTAGCAAGTTTGAATCATTTTTCAAATTTAATGAATGTAAGAATTTAAATGTAATGAATGACATAAAAGAGAAAAATGTAATGCAAAAATGCAATTTTTGTAATAAATTAGGACATGATGAAATAGATTGTTGGACTAAAAATAGAAAATTAGATTACATACAGAATAAATGTAGAAGTTTCACAAATAATATAGTATGCCACTTTTGTAATAAAAGAGGACATGTGGAAAGAAATTGTTTTATAAAAAATGGAAATTTTAAAAAACACACAGTAATCTGTTACTCATGTAAGCGTACAGGACATGTACAAAAAGATTGTTTTGTTAAAAATAAAAAAAGTGATTATACAGACAAAACAAAAATGAACAGAAATATAAATATACAAAACAGAACAAATACGACATACAATAGTAATTCAAAAAACTTGTAGATAGTCGGCCTTCAGTACAAACACAAAAATCAGAAATGAAGAGCTGGCTTAATTTCATTCAAATTTTTAATAAAAATTATCAAATTGCACCACTCATTTTTGCTAAACAATTTGATAAAAGACCATTTTTAACAGTAAATATTGAGAACAAAAATTTTACAGGTTTACTAGATTCAGGTGCATCTATTTCTGCAATCAATGAAAAAACATTTGATTATTTTTTACAAAGAAATTACAAAATTATAAAAACCCATGAAAATATCTCGTTGGCAAATGGTAAAAATATAAAAATACTTGGTAAAATAAATTTAGAGGTAAAATGTGACAATCAAATAAAACATGTAGATTTTTATGTTTTACAAGGTTTACAACAAGACATAATTTTTGGAATAGATTTTTGGATAAAATTTGAATTAGAACCGAGTTTAATAAGTAAAATTACATATTCAAATAGCAAAAATATTAGTGAATTAGGTAAAATTACAAATAGAACTAAATTAACAGATAACCAATTACAGCAATTAAAAACAATAGAAAATGATTTCAAGGACATCTCTTATGAAAAAATAGGCTTAGGATGCACAAACCTCATTGAACACAGAATTCAGACAGAAGGTCCTCCAATAAAACAAAAGTATTATCCACTCAGTCCAGCAAGACAGAGACAGGTTAACACAGAGTTAGATAAAATGTTAAAAGAAGGTATAGTTGAACAATCCAAATCTTCGTGGTCCAGTCCTGTTGTGATTGTAATTAAAAAGGATGGAACGCCTAGATTTTGTTTGGACTCTAGAAGACTCAATGAAGTAACAAAACGAGATAACTATCCCATTCCAAATTTAAATCAAGTTTTAGCAAATTTACGAAATGCCAAATATATCTCTTCAATAGATTTAAGCAAGGCGTTTTGGCAAATTCCACTAGAAGAATCGTCCAAAGAAAAAACTGCCTTCGTCGTACCAAATAGAGGGTTGTTTCAATTCACAAAAATGCCGTTCGGTTTAAAAAATTCAAGTTCTGAAACACAGCGTTTATTAGACAAATTATTTGGACCTAAATTTGATACTAACATATTTTGTTATATCGATGACTTAATTATTATAAACGAAGATTTCAATTCACATTTAAATTTATTAAAACAAGTTAAAAATATATTACAAGAAGCAGGGTTAACGGTAAAATTTTCAAAATGTGAATTTTTGCAAAGATAGTTTAAAATATTTGGGATACATTATTGATGAAAATGGATTAAGGCCAGATTCAAATAAAGTCAAGATTATAGAGGAATATCCTCCACCGAAAAATTTAAAACAACTACGAATGTTTTTAGGTTTGGTAGGATTTTATAGAAAAGTTATACGAAACTGCAGTGAGATATCATATCCACTAAATAAATTATTGAGAGGTAAAAAAGGTCAGAACAATTTTAATTGGTCAAAAGAATCTTAGGATGCATTTAATAATTTAAAATTAGCCTTAAGCACAGCCCCTGTATTAATATGTCCGGATTTCACAAAAGATTTTTTTTTACACACTGATGCCAGTAAAAATCAAGTAGCTTCAGTATTAATCCAAAATATCAATGGGTCCGAAAAGCCAATAGCATATTTTTCAAGAAGTTTGACAGTTAGAGAACAAAACTATTCGACATCAGAACGTGAGCTTCTTGCCATTGTAGAGTCAATTGAACATTTTCGATCTTATCTAGATGGGATGAAATTCAAGGTAATAACTGATCATATGGCATTAAAATTCTTGAATAAAATATCAAATCCAAGAGGTAGATTAGCAAGATGGGCCATGAGACTTTCACAGTATGAATTTGAGATTGAGCATAGAAAAGGGAAAGAACATACAGTGCCAGATGTATTATCTAGGATTCCTGGTACTAAAGAAATGGAAGTAATCAATTCAAATATTGCAGATCCTTGGTATAATAATATCGCAGAAGGATGTACAAAAACACCACACAAATACAAAAAATTCAAAATGGTAGATAATAAATTATTTAAACTAATAAATGATGATAATCCTTTCACAGAGGAATATAATTGGAAAGAGATACCTATTATAGACAATAGATTAACTATAATAAAGAATCATCATGATAATGGACATGTAGGTATTTTTAAAACTTATAAATACATATCAAGATGTTACTATTGGAAAAATATGTATGCAGATATAAAAAGTTTTATAAATAAATGTCAAAAATGTAAAATGTATAAGCCGAATAATTTACCTCCAGCAGGAAAAATGGAAAATAGAAAAAGAGTGGATAGACCGTTAAAAATGCTGAGTATTGATTTGATAGGACCATTACCAAAATCAAGTACAGGTTATATACATATATTATCAATAATAGATGTTTTTACCAAATATTGTTGGTTATTTCCTTTAAGAAGAGCTACTACAGAAGAAATAGTAAAATTAATAGAAAATAAAATATTTTTAACAGAAGGAGTACCGCAAACGATAATAACAGATAATGGAAAGAATTTAAAGTCAAATGCATTTAAAGATTTTATGTACTCTTATGGAGTACAGAAAATATTTTATACAACTTTATATACTCCCATGTGCAATAATGTAGAGACATATAATAGAACAATAGGATACACATTAGCTATTTTTGTTGAAAATGAACAAAGAAAATGGGATACTTTTTTAGATTCAGTACAAAGCATAATAAATAATACAGTCAATTTAGCAACAGGATACACACCTAATGTATTAGCAAGAGGTAGGGAGATTGTACTAAATGGTGAAATTCATGGTGAAATAGTAAATGATGAAATAGAATCAAAGGAAGATTTAGATAAATATAGAGATATGCATAAAGATAAAATGAAGGAATTAAACACATTATACAAAATTGTAACAGAAAATTTATGGGATGCATATAATAAAAATGCAAATTATTATAATAAAGGTAGATCAAATCGTGTCTATGATCAAGGGGATATTGTATGGCGTAAGAATTTCATACAATCAAATGCAGGGAAATACTTCTGTACAAAGTTGGCTCCAAAATTTGTCAAAGCCAGAATAGAAAAGAAAATTAGCAAGATAGTCTATGTATTAAAAGATATAGACACAAATGTTATAAATAAATATCACATCAAGGACATAATCAAATTAGATTAACAAAAAAAAAAAAAAAACATATTTTCATGTGTATGAAAAATTTGAGGTGATGCATGATACGGTGAAAGTTGATATAAAAGTGATCAGTGAAAGAATGAATTATGAAACATTGCATGAATGAAGGTATGAAACATAAATTAAACAAAGTATTACATATGAAGGTAAAGTTTTTTTTTAAAAAAAAATTGATGGACTGATAAATTTATTAATGAAAAATAAATTTGAAATAAATTTAAATATTGGGAAAGATGTGATACATGTTTAAAAAAAAAAGTTATTTTAATGAATTGATTAATAAACTGGTGAATGTTTATTATGTATTGTTATTTGATTATTTTGAATTGTTGAATTAAGTATTTAAAAAAAAAAAAAAAACAAATATTTGTTTATAATATTGAATATGAAATTTGTGTTAAAAAAAAATATATATTAATTTTAGTTTGAAAATAATTGGTATTGTTAAAAAAGGTATTAATGACTGAATAATGTATCAGAAACAGGTTTTTTTTTTATTTTCATATTTTTGAAATTTATCCTTAAAATAAAACAAAATATGTGGCGCCGGCTGAGCATTATGATACATTATTTACTCATTGTAAAAGAAAAAAAATAATTGGGAATGTTTTTTTTTTATGAGAGGAAGGAGGTGTATTGTAACGAGATGGATTTGTTTGTTAGGTAAAATGGAACATGAGATTTGAATTTGAATGAAAAGGAAAACAAAGGAAGGCAGAAAGGGAGGAGAAGCTTGCCTGGCGTAATAGCCACAAGCCTGTGTAATTAAGAATAATTAATATTATTGTGCTGTGGTTTATTGTGTATACATTGTGAAAGGAATAAAAGTAAACATATTAAAGTGGCTGTTAATTATTAATTGTGTCAATCAGCAGGACAGAAGAAAAACCCTCACAATATTTAAAAGAACTCTTACATTATCGAGTTTTAAGGTTTTTCTTAGCACAGATTGTGTAGAATTTGATTCATAAGACAACAGCATGAAAAAGTCATGTTTGACAAGATTGGCGTACGGCAAACAAGAACTGGGGGAGCGAAAAGTGGTCGATACTATGTATCGATGCAGTAGGTGAGTTTCTGCTCCTCTATGCTATTACTCAATGGGTACCACACTGAAGATGCGTTGTGGAGGTGGGCATGTTATTTGCAAATCCTGGACTCTGAAGGAAGTCGATTTTAGAGTGCCGTGCAAATAAACTCAAAAACTGTGCAAACTTCACGTCAAAATTTCAATTTTGTCAAAACAATTTATTTCGGCAACCCACCGTTAATCTACAATCCAAGCTTTTAAAGGAATCCCATGTGGGAAACTCCCAAGATTTTAGAAACTCTACTGTTGCACCAACCTCCAATCAATATTTGATCGACACATCAAATTTCATTGCTGAATTTTAATAGGGATCTCGGTTAACTATTTCTCGGAAATGGGTAAGAATATAATAGAATTTGAACAGAAAAGATGATGTACCTACATCAGCTGGTTTAGGTATATGCAACCAAATTTTTTATTGGATGGGAAAAATCACACTTCATTTTGATTTTTGTCTTTGGTGCAACAGGCCCTAAGAGGCAATGACACTTGTTGTAGTGCGGCAGAGGTGTGGGTGATATGGCGGTTGATGCCCTGATCCTTGTAGCAGGGCTGTTAGCTGCGTAGTGTTATGTTGCGTGCTGCGTTGTTTGTTTAAGACGCTGAAAGGAGGTGGGGTTTGATATTGGATTTGAAAAGAGCATGGTTAAACTGGGGTGAAAACACAGATACCGGTAACTGAATAGAATGAAATGAGTCATGAAAGCACCAAGTTCTCATAGTTTTGATATCGACTGCAAAGGGATGAATGTAAGCTGTTCTACGAGTATAATATCTAAGTTGTATAATCTAAGTTACAAAGATATGTTAAAATTTAAAATTCATATTAAATGCATGCCCACAGGTACGTATTATCTCGCGCTTACAAATACTGCATGTGCACTTACTGTGTGTAATAGAGTACTAATCTACACATGTGTAGCGTTGACCGTTGAAATTAATAAAACTGAAAGTGCTTTCGATCTATGGTATGGCATAATTAGGAATTTTTCAACTCAGCTTATTCCTTGACTTATAGGTTGGTATGAGGCTGACCACCCATACTGTAAAAAATGGTTCACTTTGCCAATGTCACCCCTGTTTCAGGGAATGTCGGCAAGAGTTGCAGGGCTTATGTTCATTTGATGTTTGGATTTTATTTGTAAGTACACAATCAGCATTTGTAAGCGCGAACTACACGTGTTTGTTTGTGGGCATACATCTGAGAGCTTTGAATGAATATATCCTTGCAACTTAGATTATAGATAGTTATAGCGAAGACCAAATTATGTATATTTGTGTGTGTCTTCCTTCGGGAATCGAACTCACAACCTTTTATTTGCTCTGTCAAAACATTAAAAGTTATTTTTTACATATTTATTGACCACAGAGTATCAGGGTTTCATAATGTTAAAAGAGGTATATCTGTACATACGATGCTCCCGCCAGACAAGGCAACCCGGTAGCGATTGTGTGACATCCGATTGATTAATGTGCGGGCCAACTCGAATACCTCCTCATGTATACATAACAGCCCGATAACTAACTGTCTGGGTAACAGGAGATCAGGAGTTCGGAAGCGATCCTGTAGACAGTATTTACAAAGTCAATGTTGATAGCGCAGGGATCTCGAGTACCTCCTCATGTATACATAACAGCCTAATAACATACGGTCTGCGTAACAGGAGATCAGGAGATTGGAAGCGATCCAGGAGACAGTTCATGCAGAGTCAATATTGATAGCGCAGGGATCTCGAATACCTCCTCATGTATACATAACAGCCTAAAAACATACTGTCTGCGTAACAGGAGATCAGGAGATCGAAAGCGATCCTGTAGAGTGTAGACAGTGTAGACAGTATAATATTATTAGACAGTATAATATACTGTTATGTGAATATTAGAATAAGTATAGGTATTAGCTATAGCCATGCAATAGGAATCCTCATAAGTATGTGAGGGTAGGAATAATTGAATAAAGTACTCGAAGTGTCTAGAAATAATGATTGCTACGTACATACTTGAATATTTCCTGAGTTCTGGAACTGTCTGGCGAATATAGTTTCGAGATGGTACTGTTGTGAAGGATATATAAGACGCTATTGGCTTGCACTAGGACTCAGTCATCTGTGAGCCTTCACCCATACAACGAACGAATTCAACCAGTGACCTCAAACCAAGTGTAATGGAATAATCGAGACTATCTTTGTTAAAATAAATTTCAAAAGTGTAAAATTAATAACTGTAAAAGAAGACCAGTGTTATTAATTGAAAGACTTTCGAACCCTAAAAATCGTAACAATACAAATACAGTAGACAGTATATAATATATGTTGATAATGCAGGGATCTCGAATATCTCTTCATGTACCTATATTGATATGCGACTCACCACCCATACTGTAGAAAATGGTTAACTACCCCTGTTTCAGGGAAGGTCGGCAAGAGTTGCAGGGTGTATTTCCATTTAAAATTTTGGTTTTGTGTTATTGGTTCACATGCGGCATGTGCAAGCGCGAACTTATACGTGTCTGTTTTTGGGTATGCTTATAATGTGAATCCTCGTTACATATCTTTGCAACGTTGATTAGAATAAATTAGATTAGTTAGAGCAGGACATTTTTTGCTCAACACTTCAATTTCAGAGTTAACACATTATTTGGAGAGCGTGCATTTGCAGTTGCTGGCCCTCTGGCCTGGAACCACCTGCCACATCATGTGAGAGAGCTAGAGGACCATGGAAAGTTCCGGAATGCACTGAAGACAAGCAAATTTCTGGCATCGTTTGCACCAGCGCCCTTGGAGTGATTACATCACGAAACGGCGCTATAAAGAAATCATCAACTCATCATCATCATTCAATTACCCTAAGACACGCTAATAAATTACACATAGGGTATAACTTCTTGTCAAATTCGTTCTCCTCGAAGGGGTCACGTGGGGCGACTTGACTTATTTCAGTTGTTGACTTATTCCAACCATTTCAGTTGAAGTGGGGGTTTCACAGCTCCCTAGCTGGCTGGTACTCATTTCTTGTAAAGGCTGAGTAAACGTTGCCGGTATTTTACCTAAGCAGCGTGTACGATAAAGGAAAACTACAGAAGGGAAAATGTTACATCTTAGCAGCAAAATAACTGTCATTTATTATTTTGTTCCATACAATGTGGAGCGATATTTTGCCAACTCCGTCGTCCATTTGTTATGCAACAAACATCTGGCTCTACACTGAGCGGTGAAAGTCTAAAATTGTTCCAAATTATGCATAGCATGGAACAAAAACAGAACAAGTGTAATCTAAATGTAAATTCTTTAAGAGCGCTGTACACCCTAAACCTGTCGTGTTCCTTAAACTTTGTGGTCTTAAAAAAAAGTGACTGAGATGAAAAAAGTCATAGATGTGCTTTTTGATTTTTTTTTTTTTTTTTATATTTTCAAAAATGCTCTTCACTGGTTTTAAAAAATCACGTTCCTTTAACAAAGACCGGTCACAAAATATCCACCCAGCTTTACAGCTATTTCGGTGTTAAATTTAATCCCAAAATAAATATCGGCAAGCTTTTAATAGGGACGTTCAGGCTTGCATAGAGCTCTCGAGGTGTGAATCACACAAAAACAGCGCTCACCAAATAAATCATCCTAATATTATAATTATTATTATTATTTAAAATTGCACGATGCTTTAAGTACTGTTATGTAAATAGTCGATTAATATATGTGTACATCGTAGGTAGTGATAGTTGTTATAGTATTATGTCAAAAGTAGATTTATATAGGTGTACACCGAGGGTAGCAATAATTATAGGCCTAAGAAATCTAGAAATGAAATAATCCTTTTGTACTCTTGAAGTTGGTAGAATGTTCGCGAATGTGCTGGCAAAATTAGTCACTGGAGACTTCTGTCTGTGAAGTATATAAGGCGTAAAATTGAGTGCATGCAGCCAGTGAGATAGTTGCCTTTGATTTGAAGAGTGTAAGCGATACTGAACTGTGAAAGTAAATTTGTGTTACTAAAAGTGTTAAAAATAAATATAAGTTGTAAAAATAAATTAAGTACAAATAAAGATCCTGAAAGTATGTTTTAATTTAGAGACTTTTCGAACCCAAAAACATTACGGTAGATTCATTACAAAACGCTTAATTTAAGTAACAAATTGTTTGTCAAACACGTGATAATATAATTTTGCAAAGAGTCGTGATCTGAGATTGGCAAAAGATTTAGCAAGCTTCCAGTGGAGGCCTTGGCAACAGCTGATCAGAACTTCCGAGTTACGTAACAGCTTTAATTGTGACCCGACAAAAAATGCAAAATCGTGTCATTGTTAAATATTATATTCACTAAAAGGTTTTATAGCCTCTCTTAATAACGAGTGATAATGTACACCCACTGACGTATAATAGAGTGGACTGGAAATTAGCGTACGGTTTTGTTGCATTGTGATTACGGCTCATGACTGTCATCCAGTCCTGTCAAACCAAGTGTCAAACACATAGAATAATGATGTTGTTATGCAAAATAATGAGCTGCTTTCATTGTAAAATTCTTAGTAAATATTTGTACTATTTCGATATTTTTTTTTTCAATAAAATATTTTTACCAAGTGCATTTTAAATCAAAAAGTTACTCTGCATTACAAAAAGTTTCCTAATCTTTAAAAAAAAAAAACATTAATTTAAAAAAAATAACACTGACAGAGATGTGGATCTATTACAGTTTCATGTACCTATAAGGTAGACAACAGATGATAAAAGTGAATTGAAAGTAATATTTAATTTTCAAATTAATTGGCCAAGTTAAATGAAGTAACCTGTAATGCGTCATTTCAAAGAAATATTCTGAAATTTGTTTTACTTTACCCTATTGACACTTTTTTTTAAACATTTATCTGTAAAATACCCTTTTTATATAATTTTATAACATTTTAAAAACTTTAAAATAAGAAACCCACATAGGCATAGCCTGTGCGTCGGTATACAAATATTTGTTATTAAAATAAGAAAAAATAATGACGATCTATAAAAACAAATGTCGAAAAGAGACGTAAATTTTAGTCCTTAAGTAGTAAAAGTCTAAAATTTTGGTGAAAGAAAACAAAATACAAGCTTAACAAATAAAAAGAAAGAAAATTAGTTAAATGATAAGCATATTTATTAAAAAAATAGTTTATAAGTCATAAAGTTGAAAGTTAACTAAGTAAACAGTTATGATTTTTCAAAAATGTCTCTCGTTTTCGATGTAGGATCGGACTCTAAAGGAACGTAGAAAACCTTGTCTTTTCCATTCTCCGTTTTATTAATGAAAAAACCAACAATTGCACAAAAAAAAGTATATTTGTATTTTAACAAAATTTTATATAATGACACAATTGTCGTGATCCGGCAATAGTTTTTCTTTGATTAATAGAAGCCAAGACCCTGAAGTTCACATACCTTCTGTCTCGACGTCTTTTTGTGGTGCCAGTGGCCTTTATCGTCCTGTACAGTGACATCATCTTGACCTGCTTCCTTCCGAAAGACCAAAGGAACCAAAACTGAAATCCCAGACCCACGCTTTTAAAAACCACTCAATCACCAACTTTTAAGTATTATCACAGAAACAATGGCACTTTAAATAAATTAAATAACTTGGTTGTAAATCACTGACTACTTAAATGAAATCACAAGAAAATAATTTATCAAAAATTTTAAATCACAAATTAGAGACAAATTTATTTTATTTATTTACTTATTGTGATCGTGATGCTGTTTTTTTGTTAAACAAATTAAATTAATTTAATATGATTATTTTTATTGTTCACTTTATCGCAGGTAATTTTAAGTTTTGATGAAATAGTCATCTTGAGAATTTATTTAAAATGAAAAAAAATTATAGTGATGTCAGACTTCTGGTATCTTCTTTTTTCCTGTATCTGAAAAAAGGAGAAATAGAAATATTAAAATAACAAAACAACGGATAAGTTACTGCCGTCCTTGGCAACTAAAAAAAAATATTTGTATGAATTTTCCCTAGCAACCCTGCTGGATGACGCCACAATATTTTCTATGTCAATTGCTGTGCGGACTTTGGTCTTTATTATATATATATATATATATATATATATATATATATGAAAATTAAAATAAAACATATATAGATCAACATATGACATTGATATGAACAAAACACCAATTGATAAAAAAAACTTACAAGATAAAAAAAAACATGTATTTTTTATAACTGTGTGTATACCTACTGGGGTGAACTACCGTTTTCGCAAGCAATTTATTATTGAATTATTAAACCACCTGACAATGCAAACAGATTGTTTGCAAAACCGGTCGTGAAACTGTATACAACATGCAGTAATCAAAAACAAAGTTATTTTTATTTTTTATCTTGTAAAATGAAAAACTACAAAGGTGAGAAGATCTCAGGGACGCCGATGGACATCGTGGCTGAAAAACCTACGACAATGGTTCGGAAGAAGCACCAAGTCCCTGTTTCGAGCCGTAGCAAGTCAAAATAGCCAAGATGATCACCGATCTTTGAAAGAAGTGAAATCGAGAAAAAGAAGAATCAATGATTTTGGAATATTTTTTTGGCAATTGCTGTTTTGTCTTTATTTTTTATTATCTCTAAAAATATTCCAAATAAAAAAAGAAAAGAAAATAAAAGTATCTAAGATAAAATATATTCCC
This sequence comes from Agapetus fuscipes, assembly GCA_951799405.1. Classification (NCBI taxonomy): domain Eukaryota; kingdom Metazoa; phylum Arthropoda; class Insecta; order Trichoptera; family Glossosomatidae; genus Agapetus; species Agapetus fuscipes. The sequence goes on along the minus strand of OX637349.1, from coordinate 15,929,469 downwards.
CAGGTTTCAACTAGTACTAGATTATCTGTGATATTATGGTACAAGATTCTATAGAAAGTGAATTTCCATCTTGAAATCAACGAAAGGAAAAGTATCCGAGTCTCGGCTAACGGTAGTTTTATTATCTTACGTTGTAGATGTAAATAACGGTTCTCAGAGTATAACATTAGATTATTATATTACACGGTAATCTATACAACCTTATCTATAAACTATCTATCTGCTAAGCAGCACATATAGTGTAACTTCTTGCCGTGTTTTCCCCGCAGGGTTCGCATGTGGCGACTGTAACTCTGTCGCCATTCCGCTAGGGGTGGCCAGAGCCTCTGCAGAGCTGCCTCTATTTTTTCCTTTCCTTACATACCTCTTTCAATTCATTCATGTCCATCACCTTTTTCATGCATTTTGTTCTTTTGCGCTCACTTTGTATAGCCCATTCTTGCACAATCTCCTCAATCTGATCACTCCATACTTTTCTCGGTCGTCCCTTTCCTCTTTTTCCTTTAAAACTTGTTTTGTTTACATGGCGAGTGGAACATATTTATTTTTATAGGTAAGGAGGCCGGCCTGACGCCAACCACTTCTGGAACCTATTAATCAAGGAACCAATGATTCAATTATTTTTTTACCATGATTAAATAATAATAATTATTAATTTAAATTATCTGCCTACTACTACACCTGTTCATACATTTTCAAGGATTTCTATTATTATTTGCATAGATAATTAAATCTTAATTTAATATTCCATTTGATTAATTTAATTCACATTTTAATAACCCGTTCCGAGGATTAATTATTTGTATGTGAATTATAGTTAAAGTTGCATTTACTGTCCTAATTAAATACCGAGAATACAATTTCAATTTTTTGTTAATCACCTTGAACATCAGCTGATTTTTCCGAAAAAATCATAAGAAAACTTTATTCTTCCCCCCAGAATACGTATTTTACATGTTAATCAACCTCACTAGCCGTCGAGTACTCGATAATAAAAAAAATTAAACTCCTCCAAAATATTTAGAGAAAAACGTAATATGAGAATTAATTTAACCGGTCCGTAGTCCAGTGGCAGCACTTCGGACTCGTTAATGGAAGTTTGTGGGTTCGAATCCCGGCGGAGCACAAAAAAAATACCATTTATATTTTCAAATATACTCTTCGCTGGGTTGAAAAGTTTATAAAACCTTTACCAAAGACTGGTCACTTCCGGGGTATGAAGACCTGTCAATTCAAGATGGCCGCAAGTGAACAGCTGATTATTTTATATACAAATATTACCAAAATTCGATAGGTGGCTATGAAACTTTCAGCAAAGGCATCATTAGTATGTCAAAGCGTGGGCTCAACGGGCGACTAAAATGTCTAAGAATAGCTCCGTAAAGGTCCATCCAGCCTTACAGCAACAGGATCTTGCTGGAGTGTTGTCGCTCCCCTGAAGCTCTGAAATCTAGGGAGTCTCCCGCACAAAATTTATAAAAATAAAATAAAAGAGCATTTGTTATTATTATTTAGGCGCATATGCCTGTATGGGATGCACTTCCATGCTATATGCACGGTATAAATAGGTCCCGTTATGCGCTTTAAGCTCCCAAGTATATAGGAAATGTTATTTAAAGTTCATAATCGGCAATCAATGCTTTGAAAGTCATCACCATCTTAAATTCTGTTGTGCATCATTAAAGGGCTCCAATTACTGTCAAAAGTAATTCCCGAAAGTCATGGTGCATTGTATTGAAATCATAAGTGCGCCACTCTTGCGCTGGGTAAAATCATGTAGGTACCTACTTGCTTAATAAAAAAATAAACTATTTTGGATAACCATTCAAGAGAAGGATAATAAAGCATATTTCTTCATAATTTTATGTTTTGTTCTTTTTAGACTCTTCGGGGCTATTCTAAGACATTTTAGCCGTCAGTTGAGCCCACGCTTTGACAAACTAAAGATGCCTGAGATAGAAATTTCATCAGCACGGTCATTCTTACCTACCGAATTTTCTAATACTTGTATGAAGACAAATCAGCTGTTCAGTTGCGGCCATCTTGGATTGACAAGTCTTCATACAAATGCAACATTACTTTGTCAAAGCGTGGGCTCAACCGACGATTAAAATGTCTAAGAATAGTCCCGATTGACTTTATTTTGTATATATTTCTTTTTAATATTTTGTTCACCTGTTTGTACCTGAATGTTACTTCTTGTTTGTATTCCTTGACTTTTATAGGTTGGTATGAGACTGACCACCCATACTGTAAATAATGGTTCACTTGGCCAATGTCACCCCTGTTTCAGGGAAGGTCAGCAAAAGTTGCAGGGTTTATGTTCATTTAAGGTTTGATTTTAATGTGTTAGTTACCACAAACAGAAACTTGTTTGTTTGCACTTACAAATCCTGCATGTTTACTTATTAATTAAAATCCACACCTCAAATGAACATACACCCTACAACTTTTGCCGACTTTTCCTGAAACAGGGATGATATTGTCAAGGAGAATTTTTTTTACAGGATAGGTGTTCTACTTCATACCAACCTACAAGCCAAGGAATTTGATATTTTTTTTACAAAATGTGTATACATACATATTATGTGTGAATGTGTCTTACCACTCGTTGAAATCTAACGAGCAAATTCTGATGAATTTCATAACATTGATTTTAATTAGACATTTTTTTTGTTGATATATTTTTCTTGTGTACCTACTTACTTTATTAATTTAACAAATTAATTTACTATTAAAACACACACATGGTCGCATCTAGGCAAAAAAAAAATACAAAAAAAATCAAGGCAAAAATGTGGGCAAATAAATGTGTGAATGTGATCGCTCGTTCTAGATAGAGATAATAAATAAAACATAAGAATTTCAGCATTATCATAACGGCTTATAACTGTTTATAATTGTGTAAACATTTCAGTGCAGTTAATCTAAGTTGCAAAGATATTGTGGCGAGTGTGTTATTGTGTGTCTGTGTCAGTGGCAAAGGGTGCCATACAAGCCGGTTCCCATCGGCTTCCCTTTTAAAATGATGCAACAAAGTAGTTAAAAATTATAGGCACAAAGTAAAAAAATACATTTACAACCAAAGAAACAATACGTAATTTTTCCCCATTGAAACCATGCAGTCTACTTTATTATAATTTTTGCCTCATTTTAAACGGGAAACCGATGGGAATCGGCTTGTATGGCACCCTTCGCCACTGGACTCTGTGTGAGTTAGTCCGAGTTGTGTCTGTGTGAATCTGTGACGTTTCTAGATGTCGGATACTTTAATAATTACATTTTTTCGAGATTGTGTAAGTGCTTACTCGAATGTTCTGTCAAAATCTCGCATGTGCCAGTTCTCAATGTTTCGAGAATAAACCTTATTCTCACCTATAAATAGATACCGAGATGCTCTGTAGCCAGAAAAGGTTCAAAAACAACTCTGTGTATGTACCGAATGTGATTAAAAAAAAATATTTAATTGAATCTTAACAATATATTGGCATTTAAGACCGGTCCGTAGTCCAATGGAAGGTTGTGGGTTCGAATCCCGGTAGAGCACAAAAAAATATACCATATATTTTTTTAAATTTGCTCTTCGCTAGGTGAAAATTCATATACCTTTGCCAAAGACCGGTCACTGAAAGGTCCATCCAACCTTACAACAACTGGGTCTTGCTAGAGAATTGTCGCTTTCTACAGCGACGACCAAGTTCGCAGAAAGCTCTTGAGGTGTGATACACACATAAATAAATCATCCTTATGTTATTATTATTAAGAAATTACACAATATGTGTAGCTTGCAATTTGATGATAATTAAATGGCCACTTATCTTTTTTCATGTCTCTCCATAAGTGTTTGCCACGAACTGTACGAGAATATGCAATGCGATTTGCCCTTAGCGATATGTCAGAACGCTTGCGAAATGTTACGCCTTTTGCGGAATATAGGCAAGAGCTAGTTGGCTGTAGACCGTATAGCAGAAACGGCCAACCAGCGACACGCGTACCTACACTGAGACACAGAAAAATATACGCCGCGGCTAAGATGGTTTGGACAAATATATGGAGAGAATGAATGAGGAAAAACTGACAGAGAGAGTATACGTTGCAAGAATAGATGGATGTCGTAGTAGAGGAATACCGAGAAAGGTATGGATGGACCAAATATCCGAAATTGCGAATGAATGGAATATCCAGAGTCATAATAAAAGAAAAGCCGGTATGAAAAAGATTATGACTCTGAATGAAATGTAATAAGTATGTAAGGACAGAAAGAGTTGGCGGTTGATCTGTAATGTTGGCGGCTAGGGTTTATGAAATGGGATTTTTTTTCTGTTTTAGTTTTGATGTCCATAGATATGATTATTTATTTATTTAAATAATGTAATTTGTCGTGTATGTTCCTTGACTTATAGGTTGGTATGTGGCTGACCCCCCATGCTGTAAAAATGGTTCATTTCGCCAATGTCACCTCTGTCTCAAGGAAGGGCGGCAAGAGTTGCAGGGTGTATGTCCATTTGAGATTTGGTTTTTGTGTTGTAGGTTCACATGCGGCATGTGCAAGCGCGAACTTGTACGTGTCTGGTTGTGAAAATGCATGTAATGTGAATCTCCAATGTAACATATCTTTGCAACTTAGATAAGATTAAATTACGGTGCAATTCACACACAGCAAATCTATGTATTAATCTCTATCTTAGCTGAAATTTACAAACAAGAATACGATGATCCATTGATTAGGTATGGATCAAATGCTTTTTCATTTGATCCTGTGGTCTTAGTAAAAGAGTGAAAGGAATGAAAGAAATCGGACGTGTTATCCGATCATTTATCTAAATAATTATAAAGATTAAAAAAATGTATAACTTAAAAAATGTCACCACAAAAAAATGTTTGTAAAAAAACATATTTTTTCACATTCTTTATCGTTTTGTTTTTTTAAGAACAAAATTGTACAACATTAGAATTTTTTTTATATTATTAGATAAAATAGTTTTAGTTTTTTTCATATTTTCTCAAAATCTATTCACATAATCAAAATTCGTCTGATTGAGAGATAAAATAAAGGTGGTAGAATTCTGTAATTTAAAAGAAAAAAAATATGACCCATAAAAAACAACTGAAAATGTGAAGAAAACGTGGTTTTGTATTTTTTGTGTGATATTTTTTTAAATTTTAGACCTTCTAAGGTTCACATGCGGCATGTGCAAACACGAACTTAAACGTGTCTACGCAACGCAACTGCTTGTCTGCTTGTGAAAATGCATATTATATGAATCCCCAATGCTGCATTTTTTTGTAAATTATATAAGATTAGATTAGATTTCTAAATGGGTGAAACGTCCGGCAAAGGTTGCCCACCCATGATGTACAGTGGCTGCCAGTCGTTGTCAACGCCCTATACTTGATATTACCTAGTTACACCGGTATCATTATATACATTTCAACTCGTACATTCAAGACATTTGATCCATAGCTTGTCTGCGGATCATCAATTTAGATGTATACAAAATTCCTTGTAGGCTGCGGATAAGCCATGGCTTTGCTATTTAAGAATAAAACCCGTACAAATTTTTACTATACCATTAGAACACTTGTGAACATTTCGTCCCGTTAGTGCTTGTTCGTTTGAAACTAATTAATTTATTTAATTCTTGAAAACAGTTTTTTCATATTATCTCGAGAACTTTTAACATTACCTTAACTATGTAAATTGCATCACTTTCAAGACATTGTATCATTCCATAATTATGTCGAAAAAAATATTTCCAAAATACAAAACAACAAAATTAAATTAAGAAAAAAACGAGATTTTTTTGTTATATTTTTCTGTGGCGTCATTTTTTAAGTTATATAATAAAATTAACTTCACAATTTAGATAACAAATCAATAAACACGCTTGATTTTTTTCATCAATGTCACTCTTTTACTTAGGTCATAAAGTATAAGAGACATATTTTTAAAATCAAGGAGATATTTTGTAAACGGCCTCTTAAAATGGAAATAAACCGTGCAAGTTTTGCTGAATTTTCCTGCAACAGGGGTGACAGTGGCAAAAATAAACCATTTTTACATTTTGGTTGGTCAGCCTCGCACCAACCAATAAGTCAAGGAATAGCCAAATAGAAGACAAAAGATCAATATTTGCCTAATATTTATTCTTTATAAACTGAATTTTTTATATTATGTCAGTCTAAGTATTGAATATTGATGAAAAGAATGACTCATGTAATAAATAAAAATGTTTCCAAACCATCAATGACATCACCGTATATGAAAAGGTTAGAACAATGACCGTCTTGGTATAATGCAGAGAAATTTAAATAATTTTGTAATCGACATGATTTCAACATAGTTTAAAAATCTCTCAAATGAGTTTCATACATTTTTCATTTTTCACAATGTTATGAAAATTTGCATACTGATGCTTGACTCATAAAGAAAATCAATGTACATAGGTGTACGAATTTTTCGCAATCTGCCAAGGATAAAACTCAACTAAGCTACACATATAGTGTAACTTCTTGCCTGCGTTATCCCCGAAGGGGTTGCATGTGGCGATTCGGGACCTATTTATTTTTACGGGTAAGGGGGTCCAGCCTCACACCAACCACTTTCAGTTGAAGTGTGAGTTTCCCAGCTCCCGGGGGGGCTGGCTCTCATTTTTTATTTCTTGTGAAGGCTGAGTAAACCTTGAGATCTAACCCTTGCTTTCGGCATGGAATGCAAGCATTCTACCAATTGAGCCATCGACCTTTTTACGAGCTTGGTCGTCGTCGCTACAAAGCGCTAATTCTCAAGCAAGACCCAGTTGCTGTAAGGCTGGATGGACCTTTGGTGACCGGTCATTGGTAAAAGTTTTTATGAGTTTTTAAAGAGCAAATTTGAAAAAATTAATGGTATATTTTTTGTGCTCCGCCGGGATTCGAAACCACAAACTTCCATTCAGAGTCCGAAGACAAGTTACCACTGAACTACAGACCGGTCTTAGGATCTTAAAATTTTCTGCTGGTTTTAGATTCAGTCACTCTCTTGGTTGCTTTTAGTTTCAGTTTTTTTTCTTTGTATTTTAGGGAAATGGAAAAGCCTAGAACCCGCAAAGCATTCGTATTTATTTATATTACCAACTTGATAAAACGGTATCGCAATGATGTTTCAAAGATATATTATAACCTTAATAATGATTGATATTAAATGCATGCCCACAAGCAGACACGAAAAAGTTCGCTCTTATACATGCCACATGTGAACCTACAATATAAAACCCAATTTCAAATTAACATAAGCCCTGCAACTCTCCGACCTTCCCTGAAACAGCGGTGAAATTGGCAAAGTGAACCATTTTCGACTATTTTTTAAAAAAAAAAAACAAATATCTGATTAAAGCATTGTTTATTTTCACACAAGATATTGATTTGTTTGAATTATAATTAACAAACGTTTTCGACCTATACTGTCATCTTCAGGTAGGATTACAATCTGGGTTTTTTACAGTATGGGTGTTCAGCCTCATACCAACCTATAAATCAAGGAATAAACATAAACGACAAATAATAGACTATTAAATAATAATACAATAGGAAGTCAGGAAAAGAAAAAGCAAAGTATATTATATATATAGGAATTGTTCAACATAAAAATTCAATCAACCTTATCAGTGAAGTACTGTATATTTACATATTCAATTGAACACAAATTGTTACTGTTCATCTACATGTATTTTTTGCATACATAACAATGCAAATACTTTTTTTGCGTTGCCCAATTTCTTACAAGTAACATCTTCTTTTTGCAACAAAATCTCACAGAATGGCGAACACTCCTCTAAGCAAATTACATAAATGCATGCAATAAAATTGCACATAATAAATTTTATTGTAACAACCATTTTTATTTTATTTTATATTTCCAGCTCTAATGATTCTCACACCATAAGAGTAATTCATCATGAAATTTAAAAGGATTGGTTCATTGCAGCACCTAGTTCCTGTTAAGAGCATAATATGTAAAAAAAAAGGAAGGTCCTATGATGATTTTCAACCTTGATTAGTGAGAAGAACAATGTGAAAAAGGGAACTAATCAATTAATCTAATGTAAGTTGCAGAGACAGGTAACATTAGGGATTCATATTATATGTATTTTCACACGTAGACACGTATAAGTTCGTGCAAGCGAACCTACGACATAAAAACCCAAATCTCAAATGAACATACACCCTGCAAGTCTTGCCGACCTTTCCGGAAACAGAGGTGACATTGCAGCATGGGTGGTCAGCCGAATACCAACCTATAAGTCAAGGAATAAACTCAAATAAACTTAAGCCCTGCAGCTCTAGTCGAACTTCCTTGAAACAGGGTTGACATTGGCAAAGTGACGCATTTTTTACAGTATGGGTGGTCAGCTTCATATCGTCCTATATATTAGTCGGGGAATCAATCATCGAGAATCAAGAAATCTATTGAATGAAAAGAATTTTATTAATATAAATAAATGAATTTAATTCTTTCGCGGTCGTAAAATATGTATGTCTTTCTCGTTGAGATGTCATGTCGAATTGCTTTCCACATTTCAAATCGACGCAATTTACATTTTAGCAACTGGTTTACTTCGCTTTCTTCCACAATGTCCAACTTTTATTTTTTCTTCGATTTACGAGAAGAAAAAATAACTCAAAATAGCTTATATTCTGAAACCTCCCATAACGAGCGATTCGCACGAGTAAAATACAAATCGACACCTTAAAGGAAAAAACGGAATAGATGTCATATTTCTCAGATAAATGCACCTTTTTCGTTTATAGAGAAAACACTAAAAAAGTGTGAAAATCCTGTTGTTTAGAAGTTTTTCACGAGCACTTTTTTTAATTACTTCACTTACTATGAAAAGTTACTCATAATAAAATGCTTGTATTTCTCAAATCAGTAAATCAGAGCTTATTAATTTTTTCCTTGCAGGTGGCGAATTTACGTATTTTTTTTTACCGTTCCGTAGTCTAGTGGTAACGCTTCGGACTCGGAAATGGAATGCCGTAGGCTCGAATCCCAGCAACGCAACTCGCAACTAAGCTACACATATGTATAGTGTAACTTCTTGCCGCGTTATCCCCGAAGGGGTCGCATATGGCGTGTTGAACCTATTTATTTTTACAGGTAAGGGGGCCGGCCTTACGCCAACCACTTCAGTTGAAGTGGAGGTTTTCCAGCTCCCGAGAGTGCTGGTACTCATTTCTTGTGAAGGCTGAGTAAACCTTGCCGGTATTTTATTTTGGGGTTTGAAATAAACACCGAAACGGGAAATCATTTCTGACACCCTCGGTGGGATTCGAACCCGAGCTTTCGGCATGGAATGCAAGCACTCTACCACCTGAGCTATCGACCGGACCAGCGGAGCACAAAAATGTCATAATTTATATTTTTTAAATATTCTCTTCGCCGGGTTGAACAATTCATATACCTGTACCAAAGACCGGTCACCAAAGGTCCATCCAACCTTACAGCAAATGGGTCTTACTTGAGAGTTGGTGGTATGTAGTGATGACCAAGCTCGTACAAAATCCAGTCGGTGGTTCAGTTCGTCAAATGCTTGCATTCCATGCCGAGAGCAAGGGTTCGATTCACCGAGGGAACAGAATGGCTTATACACCATTTGTTTCAAAGATAACCTTTAAATGAAATTGAATTAAGAATCAAATTCTATACAATCTGAGTTAAGAAATAAAGTCCGGTCGATAGCACACTTGGTAGAGTGCTTGCATTCCATGCCGAGAGCCTAGGTTCAAATACCACCGAGGGTATCAGAAATGATTTCCCATTTCAGTGTTCATTTCAAACTCAAAATAAAACCGGTGAGGTGTACTCAGCCTTCACACGAAATGAGAACCAACATGGGAAATCCCCCTACTTTAACGGAAGTGATTGGGATGAGGCCGTCTCCTTAACCGTAAAATTAAATAGGTCCCGAATAGCCACCTTCGGGGATAACGCAGGCAAGCAGTTACACTATATGTGTAGCTTAGTTGCGTTATTGTTTCACATAACGAGTAATGGCTTAAACTGAATCAGTCTCGCTATACGAGGTCCCACGTCCACTAAGCCATCTTTACAATGTTCCTATAAGGAATGACGGCGAGTAAAAGTTGTTACAAACGACAGGTAGCGATTTTTCTTTGAGAATTTATGAGATAAAATAGAAAACTATCGATCACGTCTCTCTGAGCGTCTTCACTTGACCATGTCAGCGTGCGTTACCGTCAGCTATACACCAACCGACAACTCGTCCCCTCAGAGCTTGTTAGTCTTATCTCCAACAGAGATTACTTCACATGAGCAATGTTTGCATGTGCACTTCTTCTCTTTGTGCCACTTCTATCAAAGATCGGCGATCTAATCTAATCTAAGTTGCAAAATATAAGTAACATTAGAGATTCACATTACATGCATTTTCACAAAACAGACATGTTTAAGTTCGCGCTTAAACATGCCGCATGTAGTCCTACAATATAAAAACCTGAATCTCAAATGAACATACACCCTACAACTCCTGCCGACCTTCCCTGAAACAGGGGTGGCATTGGCAAAGTGAACCATTTTCTACAGCATGGGTGGTCAACCGCATACCAACCTATAAGTCAAGGAACATACACAACAAATTACATTTTTTAAATCAACAAATTTATCATCATCATGGCTATTTCGACTTAAGATGCTGCGGCTCGAAATAGGGACTTGGTGCTTCTGCCAAACCACTGTCGCAGGTTTTTCAGCCACGATGTCCTTCGGCGTCCCTGAGATCTTCTTCCATGTGTACTGTACCAGTGTAAAAGCTACTAAGCTGCATATATAGTGTAACATCTTATCCGTGTTTTCCCCGAAGGGGTCGCATATGGTGAGTGGACCTATTTATTTTCACACATAAGGGGGCCACTACAGATGAAATGGTGGTTTCCCAGCTTCTGAGGGGCTGGTACTCATTTCTTGTGATGGACCTTGTCGGTATTTTATTTTGGGGTTTAGAATAAACGTCGAAACGGGAAATCATTTGTGACGCCCTCGGTGGGATTCGAACCCGAGCTCTCGGCATGGAATGCAAGCACTCTACCAAGTGAGCTATCGACCAGACTTTTTTCTTAAAACTCAGATTATAAAGAATGTGATTCTTAATTCAATTTCATTTAAAGGTTATCTTTGAAAAAAATGGTATATAAGCCAAAAAAACACTGGGAGGACGAACTGCCATCTTGACAGATACATGCTCCTTGTTTTTATTGTATTATTTTACAATAATTATTTCACTTAAATGATTAATTGATTAATTTAATTAACACTGCGTTGGAATTTTAAATATTTTCTTGTTCATTGATATATTCTTTCATTACAAAACACTCGTTTAATTTTATTGTATTAATTTTCCTCTCAGCTTGTAACATTTTTCCTCAGCGAGAGTTGCAGGGTGTATGCCCATTTGAGATTTGGGTTTTTATGTTGTAGGTTCACATGCGGCGTGTACAAACACGAACGTGTCTGCTTTTGAGAATGCATGTAATGTGAATCACCAATGTAACATATCTTTGCAACTAAGATTAGATTAGCTTGTAGGTTGGTATGAGCCTGACCACCCTATTGTAAAAAGGATTCCCTTTACAAATGCCATTAATGTTTCGAAAAGGGGTAAAAGGATGAGGTCGGCGCATTTCAAAACATCAAAAAGATGTGACGTGAAAAGGTCGGGTTTATACGGAAAAATCTCAGTAATAATTTGTATTTTTTAAATCTTGTGCGGGAGACTCCCTGGATTTCAGAGACTCTAGGAGTCTATGACACTTGATGCCCTCCAACGAATGCGCACTACAAAGGAGCTTCTGCCAACCATTAAGCAGAGAAAACTGGTGTACTTCTGTCACATTTTGAGAAATGAAAAATACTGTCTCCTTCATCTTATCATACAGGGTAAGATTGAGGGGAGAAGAACTCAGGGACGCCGAAGGACATCGTGGCTGAAAAACCTGCGACAGTGGTTCAGCAGAAGTACCAAGTCCCTGTTTCGAGCCGCAGCATCTAAAGTCAAAATAGCCACGATGATCGCCGATCATCGATAGAAGTGGCACAAAAAGAAAAAGAAGAAGACACGTGTTGTAGTGCCGCAGAGGTGTTTACGAGCTTGGACGTCGCTACAAAGCGCCAATACTCAATCAAGACCCAGTTGCTGTAAGGCTGGATGGACGTAATGCTAAAATCTCTAGTTAAGGTTGACTTGTGTTGTTCGCCCACCGAGAAAAAAATCAAATTTCAAACTACTTCTTCTTCTTTTAGTTCTACTTCTAACGAAGATAGGCAATCATCGTGGATATTTCCACATTATTGACTGGTCCGTAGTCCAGTGGTCACACTTCCGACTCCCGAGTCTTCGAATCCCGACGTAGCACAAAATACATACCAATTTTTATTTTCAAATTTGCTCTTCTCTGGGTTGAAAAATTCATAAACCTTTACCAATGACCGGTCACCGGTCACCCATCCAGCTTTACAGCAACTGGGTCTTGCTTGAGAATTGTCGCTTTGTAGCGACGACAACCAAGCTCGTAAAAAGGACGATAGCTCAATCGGTAGAATGCTTGAATTCCATGCCGAGAGCAATGGTCCAAACTCAAGGTTTACTCAGCCTTCACAAGAAATGAGAACCAGCCCCCATGGAAGCAGCTGGGAAAGGGGTTGGTGTGAGGCCGCCCCCCTTACCCGTACAAATAAATAGGTCCCGAATCGCTTCATGCGACTTCTTCGGGGATAACGTAGGCAAGAAGTTACGCTAAATGTGAAGCTCAGTTGAGTTGGCGTTAATCGACGTATTCATATTATTTTCATATCATCGACGCAAGATATTTCACAAATTATTAACTATCGATGCGTCGCACAGAGCCAACACCAAATTTCTAAACGTATAAATAAATAGGTGCCATCGCCGCAGCTGGACTTCGCTTATAACACGTTTATTTCTTAGATTTCACTTTTCTCAAGATTAATGCAAACAAGCACATTAAAGTTGATCATGTATTTTCACTCGAAAAATGATGTAAAAATGTCAAAAAAAATATTATATATATATGTGACACACCAGGTGGGTGTCAACTTTTTTGTACTTGCATGTTTTTATTTTAACAATTTTTTTATTTTAAAAATGGCGAGTTTTTTCGCAATCGAAATGTGGCCGAATTTTTGCAACACTTTTTTTGCATACATATCTGCTAAACATCAATAGGCCATAAAAAATATTAAAATCCATTTAATATATTCTCTAAGCTACATTTCTAATATACGAGTTAATTGTAAGTATATATTGACATATTTTATGGTTCATATTTAATGAACGCACGAAATCAGACACGTGTAAGTTCGCTTTAACACATGCTGCATTGTGTGTACCTACAAAATAAAACCAAACCTCACGTGCACAAATACTTTACAACTCCTGCCACCTTTCCCTGAAGCGAGGTGGCATTGTTAAAAGTGAACCAAGATTTGTACAACTTGGGGGGGGCAGCCTCTTACTAACCTATTGGTTGCTTCCAGATCTGATTTCTTCGCCTTTGAGCGATTTTGCGCGTCCTTTTGCTAAGCTGCATCCGCAGCCAATTCACAGTAATCTTGTCCTTATTCTAATTATTATTATTATCGTTATTATATTCTTCCCGCTACCCGTGATCTAGCAACAATCCTACAAAAAATGCCACCCGAGGTATGCTATTAGTTTATGTAACAACGAAGCACTTAATTTTAGAGTCCTGGGCACGCCTCTAACCTGGAAGTTGTTATTTGCTCGTGCCGTTGCTTTTACTTTACGGGAAGGATGTTTGTCTATTGAGAAAATATATAACTTTGCATGAGCGTCCATGTGCTGTGGGTCTTTCTGACACATACAAACAGGACGGGTATGAGGAGGGTTTGATCATACTTTCATAAAAAAGTGCGTTTTTGAGGGCATACATTAAATATGAGCAATAAGTCAATTTCTTTGCAACTTAGATTATAGATTAAGAAGCAGTAAAATGAATCCACAGGGGGACAGGCCAAAGGTTCACTAATGTTTTTTTATTGGTTTTAAAAGACGGCAGTTAGATAAGCATGTCACGTTTGCCCGCCGAAAAACACAAAAAAAATCCGCGATAAAAACACTAATTAAAAAACTACATTTCTGACAATGAAAACACTTAATAAATAACAAATATAAATATATAAAAAATTATACACACCAAAAAAAAGACAGCTGTTTTTTTTGGAAATGCAATTTTATTAAATTGTCGCAAAAATTGCAATCAATTATGATAAAATCACATGAAATTTCCAGTCCAATGGGCACAAAATTTTCAACTTCCAAAAAAAAATCCTTTTGAATACAAAAATAAACACTTTCCAATTGATTATCTTATTAAATCACTTTTTCATTAATTAAATTATAATTGGATAAATTAATGACGGTATTAATAAAAAATATGTAACTCAGTTTTTAAATTATTAATTCACCTTTTTAAACCTTAGCTTATTAGCAATTTAGTAACATTTTAATAAATAAGCATTTTTTATTCATTGACTTTTTTTTAAATAATATTTTATTTTCGGATATTTTTTTAAGTTACCAATTTCAAATATTAAAATTTCAACACAAAAACAAAAGATTTTAAGTTATTCTATATTCCTTTATTTAATTAAACACCTTTTAAAACTCCACACAATAAATTAACAACAAATTAAAATCGTAATCAATTTATTTTCACTTTTATCAATAAATTATTTTATTTAACAAACACATAAAAATGCAATTAAACTTGCAAACTTTAATTAAAATCAATTCAATTAGATAACAACACAGTTATGCATTTGTTTCAATCAAAAAAAAAATACCGGCGTCCTTTTTTTCTCAACTCGGGCGTCGCGACGTCCCTTTTGTAAATCTAGTACGGAGAAGATATAATCGCTGCGGTGGATGGAGTGGCACTAGGTAAGCTTCAATGATTTTAAAATTACTCCGAGTATAAACTCAAGAAAAGAGTGGTAGGCGCTTCAAAGATTTCGATACAAAACAGGTGTATTGGTATACATGGCAGAAACTCACTCATCAATTTACCGTTTTAAGCTGAACACTTTGCAAAGCGACTATCTCTATTTTGCGATGAATATGCTTCGTATTCAAGTGGTATTTTTCTGTGTTGCTTGTACGGTGTAGGATGCCATTACAGAAATGTGAAATTTCAACACATAACTGGCACTTATTGGCACGAATACTGCTTATGGTATTTCTATCTGTACTTACTCAAATGTCGAGATTTATTTATTTATTTAAGTAGATAATATTAAGTGAACTTTTGAATACAAAGAGTCATTATTTTTGTAAATATGCTTCGAGATAAGTAACTAAGCCATGAGCGTAACTAGGAAGGGGCAGGGGATGGAGGGGGCAGTTGCCCCCCCCCCCCCCTGGAAGAGGAAAATTAACCTAAATAATTCAAAATTGTTATTATAAATAGTACCTATTGCAATGACGGAAATGACCATTTTTCGATCACATACCCTGTCGGCGGAAACAATGGCAGGATCCATTTGAAGGTTTTCCTCTCTCAATTGGAAAAAAGAGCCCTACACTTACTGGAACATGCTTGAGAATTCGCTCCCCCAGTTCTTGTTTATCGTATACGCCAATCTTGTCAAATATGACTTTTTCATGCAGTTGTCTTATGAATCAAATTCTACACAATCTGAGCTAAGAAAAACCGTAAACCTCGATAATTTGAGAGTTCTTTTAAATATTTTTTAAATAAATTTCTTGTTTTCATAAGACACATTGGTCCAGTACACATGCAAACATTGCTCATGTAAATTTTTCTCAATGGCGTATACGATAAACAAGAACTAAGGCAGCGAATTGTCATTTTCTTCAGCGATGAACAAGCTCGCAGAGGCCTTTTCGGATGTGATTCACACAAAAACAGCGCTTTCCAAATAAATCATCCTTATACTATTCTAACAATCTTCGGTGACGCATATATTGAATATTTTCGATTATCGACTAGACACCGGGTATTTTGAGTATGCAGACCTCCAAGGATTTTCTCTCTCCAGCTATCTAGAGCACCGTTACAAGGTTAATTGGACGTCGAGTGGTCAGTTTTGCCAAATAACTTGAGCTCCGGGCAATGTCAAAACACATTAGAATAACGCTTCATTCATTGAATCTGATTCATAGCGCTTTTTTGCAATCATTGACTAATAGGTTGGTACAATGCTGATCACCCACACCGTAAAAAATCGGTAACTTTTGCAATTCAAACTCTTGTTTCAAAGTGAAGCGGCGTGTGGCAAGTTGAACCTATTTATTTTTACAGGTAAGGAAGCCAGCTTTACCGCCAACTACTTCAGTTTAAGTGGGGGTTTCCCAGCTCCTGAGAGGGCTGTTACTTATTTCTTGTGAAATCTGAGTAAACCTAGCTGGTATTTTTTTTGGGATTTGAAATAAACACCGAAACGGGGAATCATTTCTGACACCCTCGGTTGGATTCAAGCTCGAGCTCACGGCATGGAATACAAGCACTCTACCAACTGAGCTATCGACTGGACTGACTTATTATGAGTTGTTAATTTAATATTTATTTACGTTTGATAATTATTCTAATGATAAACCTGCAGAAATAATGTCAACTCGTGAACCTACATGTGTCTATTTGTTTACATATTAATCTGCAACTTAGATTATTAATTATTAAAATTTATATACAATTCAAAAACTGAAATTCAGTTAACTCATATGTATGAAAAAAAAAACAAATTTACTTAAATCTGCTTTTCCAAACAAGCTTTTAAATCGTCTCACATTAAGGGCCACTTTTGCAAGTGAGTTTATTGCATAAATTTCACATATTTAAAATTTTATTAATGTCTACGCCAAATATTAAAAAAATATTTAATTCAACACAAGCGTTTTACACAGAAAAATTTATGGAAAGTTAAACAGCGCGTCTGGAGAGAATTAAGTTTCTATGCACTTTTTGGTTGTGTCAATACTCGAGTTTTTTACTTGGGGTGCTCGTAAAAATTGAATATGAAATAACTGGTTGGAGCACAGAGGCGCGCCTGAACTTTAACATTCTGCAGTAGGTCAGCGTGTCGAAGCGAGCACATACCTGTAGTGAGATTTTGTTTACTGCCACTAAGGCGATTATCGCGTGGAAGCGGGATAGATGTATGGCAAGTATTCACGTGTGAGGGAGATGGATAGCGAAAAGTTAAGCGTTTACGGATGGTTGATGGCTTGCGTTCGTACGAGTTTTGTTGAAAAGGATAACAATGTGTGACATATCATCCCCACAGTGCTTGTTTGCTTTATCTACCATTTGATTCAAAGATAACTTTTTAATTAAATTGGCTAAAGAATCACATTTTACACAATCTGAGCTAAAATAAAAATTTAAAAGACTATATTGTGAGAGTTTGTTTATTTAATTTTAAAAATCAATTCCCAGCATTTATGAGAAACATTCGTCCAGTACACATACAAACATCTCTCCTTTGAAATTACCTCTATTGGGGATAAAACAAACATGCACGAAAGTGAAGATATATCATCGACAGTGAGGGCTGGCAGCAGTTCTATGACAAGTTGACACAAAAACCCGGTCAAGAAACAAAATTCTAAAGTACTAAAATATCTCAAACGACAATTTCTCACATGATTTTCCAAAAAACATTCGCTCTCCTTCACAGTTGTTTATTTTGATTGCTCTATACTCAACATCGTTTTCCCTACATTTCGTAATTAATTTAGGTAGGCTATTTTTGGGATTTCTCTGTGAGTGCTGGGCTGGAAGTCTCATCACCACGGTAATTCTTATCTACCGAATATCGGTAATATTTGTAAGAAAACTAATCAGCTGCTTACTTGCGGCCATCTTGGATTGACAGTACTTCATACAAATATTATCTACCAATATTCGGTAGGTAAGAATTACCGTGGTGATGAGACTTGCAGCCCTGACACATCATAATGGGAGTGTGTGCGTAAAATTCATTTGTATTGGTAAAAATCTATAAAGTTAGATTGTTTAAATTCTGCCGCTGAGTGTGCTGGCAAAATTGGGCCCCTGTGTACCAACACTTGTAAAGATCCATCTATAAAAGAGGTGTTTCTCGTGAAGTTACTTACAATTTAATTATCGCTAGATACTCGATAATACCTTAATTGATTTCTTTCATTTTTTTTATAGCACATAGAAACAGTATATTAAAAACGGTGAAGAAATACTCTAGGTGTCGATTTAAATACCATATAAATTAAAATTATGAAACGATTTATTTTCTGCATACGAAATAAATTACTTTATTTATTGGAAAGGTGAAGGGGTGTGTCTATAATCTATAATTTAAGTTGCAAAGATGTATTAACATTGAAAGCTCATATCAAATGCATGCCCACAAACCAACACGTGTAGTTCGCGCTTACAAATGCTGAATGTGTGCTTACAAATAAAATCCAAACCTCAAATGAACATAAGCTCTACAACTTTTGCCGACCTTCCCTGACACAGGGGTGACATTGGCAAAGGGAACCATTTTTTACAGTATGGGTGGTGGTGTCTATATCTATAATCTATAATCTAAGTTGCAAGGATATATTCATTTAAAGCTCTCAGATGTATGCCCACAAACAAACACGTGTAGTTCGCGCTTACAAATGCTGAATGTGTGCTTACAAATAAAATCCAAACCTCAAATGAACATAAGCTCTACAACTTTTGCCGACCTTCCCTGACACAGGGGTGACATTGGCAAAGGGAATCATTTTTTACAATATGGGTGGTCAGCCGCATACCAACCTATCAGTCAAGGAATAATAGTATCAAGATAATAATTTCGACAAGCGAGTTTGAAATAAGACAATGCTGGTTTAATATTTTTTTGGTTTTGATTATAGATAAAAAATGGTCACACAAAAGTTTCATTTTTTTTTGTCAAAATAAGTATTGAATATCGCTTGTGGCTGACATATGTTTCAATCGCCAAATTGTCACATGCGATCATGATTAAATAAATCAATAAAAAAATGAAACCAGCGAAAGTGCGAACCAAATCACTTTCATCTGCTTCTTGACATGTCAAATTTGACATACAAAAAAACAAAGCTATCTCTGGGAATCGGCAATTTGACATTTTGACATCTCATCAATAAACATAACCTCAATCGAAAACGTCACAATTTTTTTGAATGCAACAATTTTGACCGACCATGGCCATTTTGAGTTTGACCATAGACAAAACCATTTGAAATATTAGCCTTGGCGGAATGTGTGTAGAGATTATGCAGGACTACAGATTGAAGTTGCAATGCTGTGGCTCGAAAAGGAACTTGGTGCTTCTGCAAAACCATTGTCGCGGTATTTTTAGACGCGATGTCCTCCGGCATCCCTGAGTTTTTCTCCCATTAATCTTATTTAAATAGGGGTTAGCGTGAGGCTGGCCTGCCTACATATATAATCTAAGTTACAAAGATGTATGTATTACATTTAAGATTCATACTTATTGCATTCCCATAAGCAGACACTTAGGACACACTAAGCAGTTCGCGCTTACACATGCCGAATGTGGACTAACAACATAATCTAATCTAATCTAAGCTGCAAGGATATAAATCATTTAAGATTTATATTAAATGCATTCCCACAAGCAGACATGTATAATTTTGCGCTAACACATGCCACATGTGGACCTAAATTATAAAAACCCAATCTCAAATGAATATAAGCCTTGCAACTCTTGCCGTCCTTCCCTGAAACAGGGGTGACATTGGCAAAGTGAACCAATTTTTGTATTATGGGTGGTCAGCCGCATAACAACCTATAAGTCAAGGAACATACATGACAAATTACATTTTTTAAATCAAAGAATAAAAATAACAATATATACATGGTGGTTGGGCGTATGCGGAATGGACTGTATTTATCGATTTCTTCCTTAGGGAGTTCAACCTCAAGATCTGTAGATTCCCAATGACGCGAGAGCATCGGGCCGAGACGAAACTTTCAGCACATGGAATAGTAAAAGTTGACTCACCAATATGCTGATTTGGATTGTGGTCCGGCCGTGGTCCTGATGGATGGGGATGATGTTGATGGAGATGCACTTTTGATTTCTCTGCTGGCGCTTGCGGCAGGTAACAGGTCGATATTTGGATGCGGAGCGGTGTTGCGGGTTTCGCGTCGTAATTTGTACTGTTTTTGCGTGCTCGCGTGCGTGTCCGCTATGAATAGCTACCCGCCGAATGCTGGTAGGTATCTTGCCAGAGCGCAAATGGGTTGCCCAAAATTCACCAAACCAAATACCTAATCATTTCGTCCCTACCATCCCCCCGGCCTTAGGGTGTTCACCCTAAAGAAGAAAAACGAGAGGGAGAGAGAGAAGGGAAAGGATCAGAGGTTGGATCAAATTGGCGTAAAGTGTGGATGCAACAAACGATCGAGTAAATAAATGTAAAAGATGGAAAAGAGAGAAAAAAAATCCTATACACAAGAATGATCGCATAATTTCGCAATGCTGACGTAAATAACTATAAATGAGTAAACATACAGGTTTTACAACTATTTAACGTGGAAAGTAAGTTAACGTAAAACTACAATGATGCGCCTTCGTCAAGTTGACGTGGCGAACGAAACGTATAATGCTATTGAGTAGGGAGAGGGCAAAGTTTTGCCACTGGTCGCACGTATGTGCCTGTTTTCGTGCGCACACTCACCACCCTCACGACTCCGTCCGATCCAGCGTGGAGATCCTCCACCACGCCCAACGGCCATCTGAGTGGAGGGGACTTGTCATCACGCACAATAACAACAACGCCCTTCTGAAATGGGTTCGATGGAGTGTTCCACTTCTTACGCGTCTGTTGTTCGGTGAGGAACTCATTTCGCCTCCGTTTCCAGTGCCCACGAAGTAAGCAATCCAGTATTTTTTTACGCTGCAATATGTTATTATTGCTTTCACTAATAACTCCAGGGGCCGAGTGAAACGAGCGCAAAGGTCCTAAAGTGAGAAAATGAGCTGGCGTCAAGGCGACGGGCTCAGAAGGATCAGTATTCAAGGCTGTGAGAGGACGTGAATTAAGCAAACACTCGATTTGTGTAAGCAACGTGTACATTTTTTCATAGGTGAGCAATATCTCTCCTATGATGCGTTGAAAGTGAAGCTTTACACTTCGTATATTGGTCTCCCAGACTCCACCAAAATGTGGGGCGCTGGGTGGATTCATCTTCCAATCCACTACACTTGTCACCACCTCATCGTTCAAAGCCTCGCAGAAGGACTTAGACTTAATAAAGTTTTGCGATTCGTTGAAATGCGTTTTTGCAAGCGTGACTTGATTAGGTTCACGGGGAACCTCAACACAGAAGCAAGAAACCGCTCCATACTCCCGTACACTTGCATCAGACAAGCCTAAAAGAAGTACGCGGTACGTATCAGCATCGATACCGAAAAAACGAGGTATTTCAAAATTATGTACAAGCGGTAACTTATTTCTAAAAGTTTCTAATGCGGTGCAACTGGTTTTAGGTAGTGGAATGGCATTCAAAACTTTTGCTGAATTGCTGATAAATTTGACTAAATTAAATCCACCCATTTTGAGCAGATTTATCAATTCCTGAGCCAAACCAGCACCATCTGTGGACGTGCCTGTGGGTATACACAGATCATCCATGTAAATATGGTTTAATGCGATTTCAGCAGTCTGAGGACAACGATGCCGTTCATCCACTGCAAGCTGTCTCACGGCTCGTATGGCAAGATGAGGGATACAACGCTGTCCAAAGAAAACACGATGAAAATGAAACAGTTGTATATCAGATTCGTTTTCGAATCTGTAAACAACATTTAAATAATGACGATCTGATTCGCGGACTATTAAATTTGAAAATATTTGTCTAATATCTGCGGTGAATGCTGCCTTATAAAGTCTGAAATTCAAAATAATTGACGTAAGATCAATTTGTAAATTTGGACCAGTGTGTAGAATATCGTTGAATGAGATGTTAGACGTAGTCTTGTGACTGGCATCCAACACAACGCGGAGCTTGGTGGTAAGTTTGTCAGAGCGACAAATACCATTATGAAGAATGACGTAAATAACATCATCCTCCTTAAGTGGATGCGCAGCCTCGATTATACCATTATCAAGGTTTTCGCGGAAAACTTTAACGTTTTCATTTCGTAGAACAGGGTTCAAATCGAATTTTCGCTCCAAATGTTGATAGCGACGACGTGTCAAACCCAAAGAATCCCCTAAACAGGAAGGGTCGCGGTTGAAAGGTGATGCTGTAACCAAACATCCAGTATCATCACGTGATGTGTTATTTATAAATAAATCTTCGCACTGACGTTCGGCAGACGATACGAATTTTTCTACTGGCACTTCCTGCAGTTCCCAAGGTTGACGCACTAAACTGTCAAGAGAGTTTTTAGCTGAAGTGAAAAAACTACAAACTGAACTTGGCTGTTGTGAAAACTTATTCTCAATTGCGATATTCTCTACCGAGCCCATGACATTGAAACCAAACGCAGTTTCTAACGCATCAGGACTCTCAGGTAGTCCAATCATGTTACCAGGACGCAAAATTTCGACAAAAACGTCTGACCTCAACTGCAAATCAATTTGTCCGGGAACATTGTATTCCGGATCAGCCAGAGCTAATTTATGTTCATACTTAGCGACAAGCGCGCCAAAAATTATGCTATAATTTTCTGGAGACGGCTTAACTTCGGAACACACGGCCGAGGCCTTTCCAGTTAGCTTGCCAATCAAGTAGTACAATTTATCTGCATCGGACAGAGTGGAGTTGTTGTGTATCGTGTCCACAAAACTTGCATAAAAGAGCGGCCAATTACGGGGGTTACCATCAAAGCCCTTCAGCTTGATGGGAGGCAACTTGGGGGGACGCGCCGGTACACCTTTTTCGACGTCCTGCAACCCCACGCTCGATGTGAGACTTGGTTTATGTGCTGTCACCTGCCGTTGGATGTGGCAGTGCATTTGATCGAATGCAATCAGCTTTTTGTAGTCCGGAGTATATTCCGGGTTCATTTCTAATTTCAACCAATTCAGTTCGTCCAGAGCCTTTTCAAACTCCTTCCTCATGGCTTCTATGCCTATCGTTTGCGTCAAGAATAATTTGACCGCTTCCTTCGTCTTAAGTTCAGACGATAAATCGTATGTTTCTTGTAAGCTCTCAAAATATGCTTTAATTTTGGCTTCATTAATGGCAACTTCGATTAACTGCGAAGAAGACATTATGAAATATGATTATAAGTAGTGCGTACGTTAAGGTATTTAAATAATTATCTTTTATGATGCTTCGTAATGAACAGAATATAATACAACAAAGATGCGGTGTGTTTAAACTTATATGCGATGCAGTGAATCAAGAACAACTTGCTATGTGTTTCAAGATTTATAAACGAGATGTATGTAAATATGTATGCGATGCGATAAATCAAGAACAACTTGCTATGTGTTTCAAGATTTATAAACGAGATGTATGTAAATATGTATGCGATGCGATAAATCAAGAACAACTTGCTATGTGTTTCAAGATTTATAAACGAGATGTATGTAAATATGTATGCGATGCGATAAATCAAGAACAACTTGCTATGTGTTTCAAGATTTATAAACGAGATGTATGTAAAATATTTATTCGATGCGATAAATCAAGAACAACTTGCTATGTGTTTCAAGATTTATAAACGAGATGTATGTAAATATGTATGCGATGCGATAAATCAAGAACAACTTGCTATGTGTTTCAAGATTTATAAACGAGATGTATGTAAATATGTATGCGATGCGATAAATCAAGAACAACTTGCTATGTGTTTCAAGATTTATAAACGAGATGTATGTAAATATGTATGCGATGCGATAAATCAAGAACAACTTGCTATGTGTTTCAAGATTTATAAACGAGATGTATGTAAATATGTATGCGATGCGATAAATCAAGAACAACTTGCTATGTGTTTCAAGATTTATAAACGAGATGTATGTAAATATGTATGCGATGCGATAAATCAAGAACAACTTGCTATGTGTTTCAAGATTTATAAACGAGATGTATGTAAAATATTTATTCGATGCGATAAATCAAGAACAACTTGCTATGTGTTTCAAGATTTATAAACGAGATGTATGTAAATATGTATGCGATGCGATAAATCAAGAACAACTTGCTATGTGTTTCAAGATTTATAAACGAGATGTATGTAAATATGTATGCGATGCGATAAATCAAGAACAACTTGCTATGTGTTTCAAGATTTATAAACGAGATGTATGTAAATATGTATGCGATGCGATAAATCAAGAACAACTTGCTATGTGTTTCAAGATTTATAAACGAGATGTATGTAAATATGTATGCGATGCGATAAATCAAGAACAACTTGCTATGTGTTTCAAGATTTATAAACGAGATGTATGTAAATATGTATGCGATGCGATAAATCAAGAACAACTTGCTATGTGTTTCAAGATTTATAAACGAGATGTATGTAAATATGTATGCGATGCGATAAACCAAGAACAACTTGCTATGTGTTTCAAAATTTATAAACGATATGAAGAATTAAATCTTCAAACGATGCGATGAAGTATTAAATTTAAATAAATTTAAATTTAAAAATGCGATGCGTTTTTTCTACAGTAGGTACCCGAGTACAGTAGGTACCTACTCAAAGCTCGTACGTATTCTGCGGCGACAATAATAATTATTTTAAAATAAATTGATTATCAATACGAATAATTATGCAATAACTACGTATGCAGGACTTATAAAGTACCTATGACGATGTTTGAATATTGGTAATAACTATTTGTAACAATTAATATTATGTGGCAGAGTTCGTTGCATCCAAAAATGGGAAAAAAGGGAATAAACAAATCCGGGACGAATGGACCATCAAATGGTTGGGCGTATGCGGAATGGACTGTATTTATCGATTTCTTCCTTAGGGAGTTCAACCTCAAGATCTGTAGATTCCCAATGACGCGAGAGCATCGGGCCGAGACGAAACTTTCAGCACATGGAATAGTAAAAATTGACTCACCAATATGCTGATTTGGATTGTGGTCCGGCCGTGGTCCTGATGGATGGGGATGATGTTGATGGAGATGCACTTTTGATTTCTCTGCTGGCGCTTGCGGCAGGTAACAGGTCGATATTTGGATGCGGAGCGGTGTTGCGGGTTTCGCGTCGTAATTTGTACTGTTTTTGCGTGCTCGCGTGCGTGTCCGCTATGAATAGCTACCCGCCGAATGCTGGTAGGTATCTTGCCAGAGCGCAAATGGATTGCCCAAAATTCACCAAACCAAATACCTAATCATTTCGTCCCTACCACATGGACATAAAAAACTAAATCATAAAACCAATTTCACTTTAACAAACCCTAGCCGCCAACATCACAGATCAACCGCCATTTCTTTCTATCCTTGCATAGGTACTTCTTTCATTTCCTCCAGAGTCATAACCTTCTTCATACAAGCTCTTTTTTTATTATGACTCTGGATATTCCATTCATTCGCAATTTCGGATATTTGGTCCATCCATACCTTTCTCGGTCTTCCTCTACCACGACATCCATCTATTCTACCAACATATACTTTCTTCGTAGATACCTAATATCAAATGAACATGAGCCCTGCTACTCTTGCCTACCTCCCCTGAAACAGGGATGACACTGGCAAAGTGAATAATTTGTTCACAGTACCTATAGGTGATCGTAATTGTGGCTTATCTGCTAAAATAAACAAGTCAAGAATCGCCACATGCGACCTCATCGGGGACAACGCAGGCAAGAAGTTACGCTACATGTGCAGCTTAGTTGCGTTTTATTCACCATAGTGTTATATGTTGCACATTTCGGTTTTCTCTACGGCCGAGCCCACTAATTTGAATATCGCCTTGGGGCTCAGAAACCGGCAAAAGTCACTCAAAATGCAAACACCCAATAAGAGGAGAAATCGATAAAATGGACGCGGCTACCTAAATCGGTTATTGCGTATACTTCTCAGTACAAAACAATGTGTAGAACTTAACCATCGAAGTCTAGTGGTTAACACTTCGGACTTGTAAATGGAAGGTCGTGGATTCTAATCCCGACGGAGCACAAAGAAAATACCATGTATACGGAAAATATTAAAGAGTGATTTCTCCCAAAATCTGCCTTTTTTGTTTCTTACACTTTATGGTCTTAGCAAAAGAGTTACATTGAAGAGGAAAATCAAGTTCAAACAAACAAAAACGGCAGATTTTGGACGAAATCACTCTTTGATAATTGCCGTAAACTTTACATTACTCAAGTTTTGCAACTCGTACTAAGGGTAGTTCGAAAAATTAATGTTAATTTACTTATTGAATTATTGAATCATAGAACGGTACGTAGTCTAGTGGTACACCGTCGGACTCGTAAGTGTAAGGTCGTGGGTTCGAATCCCGGTGGAGCACAAAAAACATACCATTTATATTTTCAGGTATGCTCTTCGCTGGTTTAAAAAAATTAGGTACCAAATGTCCATCCTGCCTTAGAGCAACTGAGTCTTGCTTGGGATTTGGGGCTTTGTAGTGAATACCAAGTTAGTAAAAAGTCCATTTAAATTTTAATCATTCATAATCTAAGTTGCGGATTAATATGTAAGTAGACACATGTAGATTCACGAGTTGACATTATTTCTGCAGGTTTATCCTTAAAATAATTATCAAACGTAAATAAATATTAAGTTTACAACTTAGAATAAGTCAGTCCGGTCGATAGCTCAGTTGATAGGGTGCTTGCATTTCATGATGAGATCAAGGGTTGGATCCGCACCGAGGCTGACAGAAACGAATATACGTTTCATTGTTAATTTCAAACCCGGCCAGGTTTACTCAGCCTTCACAAGAAATGAGAACCAACTCGCCTCAGAAGGCAGGGAGGGCGGCCCCTTTACCCTTAAAAAATAAATAGGTTCCTAATCGCCACATGCGACCACTACCGGGATAACAAGAAGTTACACAATATGTTTAGCTTAGTTGCGTATTATTATTATTATTATAGTGTTCTTAAAAATATATTCGCTCGCTAGGAGTGCGTTTTCACTTTCCATGTATTTTTGGTAAAACGCAAAAATTGAGTTTAAACGTAAAATAAGCTGTACAGTATGTAAATGCTAACAAGGTTAAGTATTTTTGTGCCCAGAAATTTTCGAGCCTGTGCGTCATATTGGTGAAAGCAATTTTCTTTTATTCCTAACCAGGTGTTTATTATCATTGTCTGTATCGAGGCTAGGTGAATTATTCAATTAACCTGTGATCTCTGTATTTTTCTTCGGATCTGCGCGTGTATTTTTGTTTGAAATGATGATGGTGATGGATGATTTCTTTCCTGTGGCGCCATTTAATGGTCCAGGACCATATCAAGGGCGCCATGGCTTCTAGAGAAAAGCAGTGTCTTCAGTCCCTTTCTGAAGGTGGTGGTAGGCTGGTTCGCGCGAACACCGACGGGCAAATTGTTCCAGGCAACCGGCCCGGCCACCGCAAAGCCCTGTCTGCAAAATTTGATGTGTTCGCTCTTTTGGGCACTATGACCTTGTTGACAGCAGTGAGGGCAGAGCTTAGTGGTAAATGAGCAACGATTTGCCATTTCTCCCCAAATTTTATAATAAAACACCTTAAGCTCTTAAGAGTTTGTGAAAATTCATTTTTATGAGCAATTATAGAAATAAAAAAAAACACAGAATTATAACCTTCTTCATACAAACTCTCCTTTTATTATGACTCTGGATATCCCATTCATTGGCTATTTTAGAAATTTGATCCATCCATACCTTTCTCGGTCTTGCTCTACCACGACATCCCTATATTCTTGCAAAATATACTTTCTTCGTCAGTCTGTCATTATTTATCCTCTCCATATTATGTCCAAGCCATCTTAACAAACTTCCTTTACTTTCACACTTTCTCCTGCACCACATTCTTCCCTTACAAAATCCTTCCTCACCCTATCACTCCGTCATCATCATCTTCTAAAGGCAGTGCCTTGTTGTGTCAGCCATTAATTGTCTCTGTCTGTTGCCATCCTTTTGAGACGCGAATAGGAGGAGACATCCATGAGCCGATTCACATCCTTGAAATATGAAGTTTTTGGGCGGGCTCTTGTTCGTCTTCTCAAGATTTTGCCTTCGAAGATGTTGTTAAGATCATTCCGGATAGAAGAAAAAACAAAGACAACCTGGGTAGGATGTTGGCAGAATGCTTCTAGTGTGAAATGACGGTAAGTATTATCTCTAGAAGCGATAAATCGGTTCAAAAATGTGTGTTATGCAAGACACAAATTGATTCACTGTTTCTCATGCGTTCACAGCTGTCTTTACCGGCGCACAGTGCGGTATTTAAGAAATCTAGGCATCCAAAATTCTTCAATGATGTCTAAGTGATGCTATTAAATGAACAAACATGTTTTTAATGAATATTTACGAAGAAAAAAAATTTCACTTTGGTATTTAACCATCACACCACAAAAGTTCGTCTCTTAACTGACTATCCAAAATCAATATATTTCTTTTGGCATCAACATTTTTTAATTTTTTGTTTTATTATGCGGTTGAATAGGAGGAGTGTTGTGAACGTTACA
Source organism: Agapetus fuscipes (assembly GCA_951799405.1). Lineage (NCBI taxonomy): Eukaryota > Metazoa > Arthropoda > Insecta > Trichoptera > Glossosomatidae > Agapetus > Agapetus fuscipes. The sequence continues at coordinate 15,900,794 of OX637349.1, read as the reverse complement.
CAAATATCGAGCAAAGAAAATCATTAAATAATGTGTATAAATAAATCTTCGATGTCCGAAAATTTTCATTAGTGGACGTATGCAGTAAAGTTTGTTTTTAAATTCATTAGAGAAGTCTTTCAAGATTTAATTCTAATTCAAATAAAAGCCGTATATATCGATATCGATGACCGGTCCGTAGTCCAGTGGTAACACTTCGGACTCGTTAATGGAAGGTTGGGGGTACGAGTCCTGGCGGAGCACAACAAATATACCATTTATATTTTCAAAGTTGCGTTTTGCTGGGTTGAACAATTCATAAATCTTTACTAAAGACTGGTCACTAAAAGGTCTATCCAGCGTTACATCAACTTGGTATTGCTTAAGTATTGGCACTTTGTAGCAACTATCAAGCTCTTAAACACCTCTGCGGCACTACAACAAGTGTCATAGACCCCTAGAATCTAGTCTCTGAAATCTAGGTAGTCTCCCGCACAGGATTTTTAAAAAAAGAAAAAACCTTTGTAAAGCAATAGTTTTTAAAAATTAATATTTCAATATTATTTTTTAATGATTTTTTTTGACACGTTTATAATATTTAGTAAGTTTATTACATGCTGCACAAGAATCCATCACTGACAACTCGTTAAATTAAGTCCAAATGAAAAATACATTATAACTTTTCAAGTTTTTTTAAAACGTCAGGAACAGATACGTGCACTTGAAGTTAAAACCATCACATTTAGACTGTCGGTATGCGCTTAGGGTGTGTGCTGCAGAGGGGTGAGAGTAGTTTAGAACTACTGTCAGTCTCATCCCCTTTTTGAACTTTGAAACGGATACGGAACGGAACGGAAAAACTTTGATAACGGATATTTTAGCCGCCTAGATGTAATAAATACCACACTGTGCGGCGTATTCATGCCAAGGCCAGCAATACGCTCATCATTTCACAAAGCGAGCATGCCAGACACGACTCTTCCCTGACGTCTCTCTAGTAGAGCATCATCGGCAATGAAATATTCTGCGTTACGAAAGTAGAGCGGCTTTACATGTTGTTGCGCTTACACAGAGTGGGTCGAATGTGAAGAGGTGACAGGATAGAACGTCACAGCGACAAAACATCGCATGACATAACGACTCGTGACAGAACGACATATATATACAATTATATATGTTTAATTTTAGGTTTTCACGGATGATGATGATGAGTTGATGATTTCTTTATAGCGCCGTTTCGTGATGTAGTCACTCCAAGGGCGCTGGTGCAAACGATGCCAGAAATTTGCTTTTCTTCAGTGCATTCCGGAACTTTCCATGGTCTTCTAGCTCTCTCACATGATGTGGCAGGTGGTTCCAGGCCAGAGGGATATTATATATTTTAAAAGATTTGCGGGAATAATCCGTTTATATGCTATATTTTCTAGCCAACGTTTCGGGCCGATATCACGGTCCTTCGTCAGGGCGGTCCGTCTGTGTGTAAGGTTGGCCTTCAACTTCAGTTGCTATATAAAGGGCTAAAGCTGTCTGTAGCGTCCGACTTGTATCGAAACTGGCGAGCAATACAGCACTCTGTATTGTACACGTAACAGTATATTAATGAAAATAAACACTATACCCATTTCAACTTACTTAATGGCATATTATCTTCCTTATTTAGAAAGAGAACAAAGACCTTGTCAGTGTCATGTTGTTAACAAAAAACGCTTGGGTGAAACTGCGAAATCTTTCCAGAATTTTTTGGCAGCATTGAAATTCATGCCTGCGCAAACTATGTGCGTACGCGCTTTTTAAATGTTTTGATGTGTTTTAATCGGTAAAATTGACAATTTAAAAAAAAAATGTCATTATTTGAAAACATATTGGAAAGACCGGTCCGTAGTCTAGTGATTAACCCTTTTAACTCGTAAATGGAAGGTTGTGGGTTCGCATTTAGGCGGAGCACAAAAAAAACATATACCATTTATATTTCCAAATATGCTCTTCGCTGGGTGAAAAATTCATATACCTTTACCAAAGACCGGTCACTAAAGGTCCATCCAGCCTTACAGTAACTAGGTCTTGATTGAGAATCAACGCTTTCTACAGCGACGACCAAGCTTGCAGACGGCTCTTGAGGTATGATACACACAAAAACAACGCTCATCGAATAAATCATCCGAATATTATTTAGGGTATTATTAATTTGTAATGATTGGGTGTCGAAGCACAAACTGGAGAAAGCAAGAAAACATAAGACTTCACATGATCATTAAGTATTCTTTGTTGATGACAGGTCTGTGGATGACAGGTCCGGTTGGCAGGTGAGCCATATTGTATATTTCAATGCCGTAAGTTATTTTCTTCTCCGCCAATATTATAACTCAAGAGTTAGACACGTCAATACCCGTAAAAATAAATAGATCTAAAATTTCCACATGCGACACTATATGTGTAGCTTAGTTGGGGTTCGTGTGTGGTTGAGGCAGCTAACAAACATCTTGCTTAAAATGATTGGCATGTTTACGGAAGATGAAATAAATTAAATTAAAAAATGCCCACGCGTTGGAAAAATCAATTTCTGAAATCTCTATTAATTACTATTTATTTATTTTGACAGACGATTACACAAAGATAATTAATTTTGCATTTCCGCAAGGATGTGAGTTGCCAATTGATGAGAAATAATTTCATCATTATTTCTGAAAATTCGTGATCTGCCGATGAATTTCTTCAATGATAAAAAGATTATGATCAACGTGACGTCATAAATTATCATTTTTTCCATCTCATCTTCCTTGACTCATAGGCTGGTATGAGGCTCAACACCCTCACTCTAAGAAATGGTTCACTTTGTCAATGTGGTCGGAAAATGTTGCAAGGATTATGCTCATTTGAGGTTTGGATTTTAATGTGCAATTAGGTATTCATGTAGCAGTTGTAGGTTAGACTCTGGATGTAATCAAAGAAGTATGCAAAGACCAAAAAAAAATGACGGTTGATCTGTAATGCTGGCGTTTAAGGCTGAGGCTTTAAAAAACATATTTTTCACTTTTTTATAGAATATGTTTTGTAGGTTTTAATTTTTACTTGCTTGTATTCCTTGACTTATAGAATGGTATGAGGCTGACCACCCATACTGTAAAAATGGTTCACTTTGCCAATGTCACCCCTGTTTCAGGGAAGGTCGGCAAGAGTTGCAGGGCTTATGTTCATTTGAGATTGGGTTTTTATATTGTAGGTCCACATGCGGCATGTGATAGCGCGAAATTATACATGTCTGCATGTGGGAATGCGTTTATTATGAATCTTAAATGATATATATCTTTGCAGCTTAGATTTAGATTTAGATTTTTAGAAGACAATTTATGTATTTTTTTACACACGGGATATTTATCTGTTACAGAAATGCAAGAGACAGCCATTATTAAAGTCCACTATCTTAACTTCGAAAAAAAGTATGAAAATTACATCACTCACTAGGTGTGCTGTTTTGTTTTCTATGCAATTTTCTATTCGAAGAGAGCTTATGTAAGGTGGTGTATACTCAGGGTACTTATGTGATAAAAAAAATGTAAGAGACAGCCCGAGGCGAACACTTGTTTCAAATTTTATTACAAACGAAATTATAACGTATTACTCTACACCTGTGGAAAGAGATATCTGCTTATTTGTATTAAGTAACGCAGAGCAAAAAAAAATCCCCTTCCATTCCCCACTATAGCTCAATTAAAAAAAAATACCGGTCTGTAGTCCAGTGGTGACACTTCGGACTCGTAAATGGAAGGTTGTGGGTGTAAATCCGGCGGAGCACAAAAAAATTACCAAATATATTTTCAAATATGCTCTTCGCTGGGTTGAAAAATTCAAAAACCTTAGAAGAAAGATCCATCCAGCCTTACAGCAACTTGGTGTTGCTTGAGAATTCGCACTTTGTAGCGACGACCAAGCTCGTAAAATTTCCGGTTGATTGCTCAGTTGGTAGAATGCTTGCATTCCATGCCGAGAGCTCGGGTTCGATCCGCACTGAGAGTGTCAGATATGATTCCCCGTTTCAGCTTCTTCTTAAAACTCAAAATAAATACCGGCAAAGTGTACTCAGCCTTTACAATAAATGAGAACCAGCTCCGTCGGGAGCTGGGAAACTCACACTTCAACTGAAAGTGATTGGTGTGAGGCCTGCCCCCTTACCCGTAAATATAATAAGGTCCCGAAACGCCACATGCGACCCCTTCGGGGATAGCTTCTATATATAGTGTAACTTCTTGCCGCGTTATCCCGGAAGGGTTTCGCATGTTGTGAACGGAACCTTTTTATCTTTACAGGTTAGGGCCTTACGCAAACTACCTCATTTGAAATGGGGTTTCTACTCATTTCTTGTGAAGGCTGAGTAAAACTTGCCGGCATTGTATTTAGGGTTTGAAATAAACACCGAAACGGGAAATCATTTCTGACACGTAGTCCACCGATGTGGGCTACGAACCCGAGCTCACGGCGTGGAATGCAAGCACCCTAACAACTGAGCTATCGACCGGACTAATACGAGGGAAATTTCTCGATATTTTATACTTGTGGTACAGGAGTGAGATGAAGAAATCCAAGATTGCACTGAGAGAGGCTAAAAAAACGAAAAAGAAGATTTTTCATGAAGAATTTTCATACAAGCTATTATTTTACGGGTTATTTTTATTAGCACTCCGTTAGTCTTGCTAACTGTATCACAAAGCTGGCGCCCATTCATAAGAGCACTCCAATAGTAATTTCACATACAAGCCCAGCATTTCATGCATTATCGTAGCATTTAACCAAGGATGATTCATACGGTTTACATGTCGTGAATTTAATCCCAGCCGGTGCTATTCACACACAGAAAATCCATTGCTCATCCGCGGATTTTCCGCAATTTTAAATTAAAAAATCGATGATAATGAAAAAAGTTATGACTCTGGATGAAATTAAAGAAGTATGTCAGGACCGAAAAGAATGGTGGTTGATCTGTAATGTTGGCGGCTAAGGCTATGGCTTTAAAATTATGAATTATATTATTTTAAAGATATTTTGTACATTTTAATTTTATTATTTAACTTGTAATGGATTGCTTTACATAGTTAAATGTAATCAAATGTTTAAGTTCCTTGACTTATAGGTTGATATGAGGCTTACCACCCATACCGTGAAAAATGTTTCACTTTGCCAATGTGTCCCTGTTTCAGGGAAGGTCGGCAAGTCGCAGGACTTATGTTCATTTAGGATTGTTTTTTTTTTATATTGTAAGTCCACATGTAAGCGTGAACGTATCCGCAGTGCATTTCATATGAATTTTGAATTTTGCTGTCCGTGCTATTTTGATCTCTTTTATAACAAACCAGAGGGGTATTTCTCGCAATTACTAGATCATTCCACTACCAGAACATTATGTACACGCACAATCACAATCACTTCCAGACGGTTCCGTCTCACATGTATACGTGTATCAGCGCACCTACATATTTCAAGTTCACGACAGTAATATATCTAGTTGCAACTTAGATTATAGATCCGCAGATCATCTGTGGATTAAATATTTTGTGAATATCAGTGAGAGAGTCCCGAGGGGCATCTGTGTGTCCAGGACACGAGTCCTTAATGGGAGTATATTTGAGTTAATATTGTGGTTATCAATAATCACAATTACCATATGCCCCTCCCACAATACGCCAAATATAGAAACATAGGGGGGGAACAAGTACTGAAGTAATTTTTCAACGTCCGAGGGCGACAAATTTATATTTTTACGAATATGTAGCTATGTGTTGTGTTTGTACGTGTGAGTTCATAATAAAGTCTCTCTAGAAATAAATAGTTGGCATGTACTTACAAGTACATGACAAGCATTTTGACCGGTCCGTAGTCCAGTGGTAGCACTTTAGACTCTTAAATGGAAGGTTCTGGGCTCGAATCCCGGCAGAGCACATAAAATATAACATTTACATTTTCAAATTTGTTGAAAAATTCATTAACCTTTACCAAAAACCGCTTATTAAAAAGTCCATCCAGCCTATCATCAGTTGGGTCTTGCTGGAGAATCGGACGACTTTGTAGCGTCTACCAAGATCGTAAAAAGTCCGGTCGATAGCTCATTTGGTAGAATGTTTGCATTTTTTTCATATTTTTTTATCAATTAATTATTTTCGTTAAATTTACACAGTTTGCAGTCTTCTATAAACGCCTTTGATTGTAGCAACATTTTGCCATCTTAAAGGTTAAATTGAATAGGTTCGCGGATAATACATTCGATTGGATGTAACTTATCAAAATCAGTGAACTTATTATAAGGAAATGCTCATAATGAACTTCTAAAGTACAGGATTATCATAATCTTTGGGGGTTTGCTCTCGTAGAAAATAGTTAAAAATGTGCATTTTTCTGAGAAACCCATGCTAGCTTAATACGTCATTTATGTAGTTTTACTTGTAAGGTACCAATATTTTGTTTAATTCAGTATTTGTTTTGTTAACATTTAATCATGTTTGCTAAATCCTCACAGACGACATTATCCTATATACGTCCCTGTTTGTAGAAACAACCATTTGTATACCTCACATAAATATATTTTTAATTATAATTCTGTTCGTTAAATCGTCACACACGGCAGTCTCCTATGCACGTCCCTGCTTTCAGACACAGCCATTTGTTTATTGGTCCTGAATGCCTCTTCTTCCCGCGGCTACAGATTATACAGACAGTCTACAAGAGAGGAACATTTGCCGTACAACAAACAGCGAACCAAACCAAAGAGGAAGTTGCCACGTACCATTTAAATCAACGATTAACTTCGGTTGATTATCGATCGATAACAATCTCTTGATAATTATTGATTCGACTAGATCATATCTAGGTTCACTTTGCCAATGTCGCCCCTGTCTCAGGGAAGGACGGCAAGAGTTGCAGGGTGTATGTCCATTTGAGATTTGGTTTTTATGTTGTTGGTTCACATGCGGCATGTGCAAGCGCGAACTTGTACGTGTCTGGTTGTGAAAATGCATGTAATGTGAATCTCCAATGTAACATATCTTTGCAACTTAGATTAGATTAGATTAGATACCAAAGACCGGCCAAAAACACTGCGTGGGAGTGCTCCGGGGTACCTGATGGAGCTGGTGTCTCCAGCAACTACAACCTCGCGTGGACAAACACTGAGGTCAGCTGCATCAAGAAGCAGCTGCCTGGACATCCCTGCAAGAAGGCCCCGCACTGTTTTTGGAGACAGGGCATTCAAGGCGGCCGCTACAATGACTTGGAATGCTATTCCCGCCTGGATTTGCAGAGACTCTTTTAAAGATGTCTCAAGATTCATCTCTTCCTCCAATCATATGGACAAGCGCCTTTACAGTGACACACTGTCATAAAAAGCGCTGTATACATTCTGTAATAATAAATACCAAAGGTCCATCCAGCATTACAGTGACTGTCTTGCTTAAGAATTGTCGCTTTCCATAGCAACGACCAAGCTCGCAGAGGGCTTTTGAGGTGTGATTGACACAAAAACAGCGCTCACCAAATAAATCATTATAATATTACCATTATTATTATAAGTCAAAGAAATACGCGGCTACTATAATCTATAATTTAAGTTGCAAAGATATAATTACATTTAAGATTAAGTATAAGTTCGAGCTTACACATGCCGCATGTGGACTTACATAAAAATGAAAATAAGCCCTGCAACTCTTGCCGACCCTTCCTTAAATAGAGCAAAGTGTGCCATTTTTTGAAAGTATGTATGGCCAGCTTTATACCAACTTATAAGTCAAAGAATTTCGTGACTACCGTATAAAAAAAAACAAGGAGTTTTCTTTGACATTACGGATGTTTTAACCTGCATATTATGCAGAATATGCTAATATTACTTAGATTCGTCAACACAGTTACTTCACACCACCAAAAACAGCAATCATGTTCTCACAGGCGTTTCAAAACAAAGCTGAGAATTCGTCCCCACAGTGCTTGTTTGTCCTACAATAATAATAATATTAGGATGATTTATTTGATGAGGACTTTTTTTGTGTGTATCACAACTCAAGAGCCCTCTGCGAGCTTGGTCGTCGCTGTACAAAGCGCCAATTCTCAAGCAAGACCCAGTTGTTGTAAGGTCGGATGGACCATTCAGTGACCGGTCAGTAAAGGTTTTAGAAGCAGCACATTTGGAAATATAAATGGTATATTAATTGTGCTCCGCCGGGATTAGAATCTACAACCTTCCATTTACGAGTCCGAAGTGTTTCCACTGGACTACGGACCGGTCCAAGAGGTATATGTCCATCAGAGGTAATTTTACATGAGCAATGTTTGTATGTGTACTGGAACAATGTGTCTTATTAAAACTAGAAATTGATTGTAAAATTTTCAAAACAACTCTCACATTATCGTTTTAAAAGTTTATTTTCTCAGCTCAGATTGTGTAGAATGTGATTCTTAAAACAATTTCATTGAGGGGTCTTCTTTGAATCAAATTGTAGATAAGCCAAACTAGCACTGGGCTGACGAATTATTACGAGTTGTTCCCACCGACTCTATGTGCATCATCCGCCGAGTAGGAAGCGACCTTGGACGATTACTAAGCAGACTATTGATGCAAGCATGATTGCTTAGGATGATGATGATGATGAACGATGAATTTAATTCAGTGTTGGGAAACCCCCACTTCAACTGAGGTGGTTGGCGTAAGTCCGGCCCTTACCTGTAAAAATAAATCGGTTCCACCCGCCACATACGAAACCCTTTGGCGAAAACGCGGCAAAAAGATACACTGTATGTGTAGTGTTGCTACTGATCTGTAAAGTAAGCAAATTATAAATAAAGCACAATAAATAAAAAGCACTATGTTTGTGTGAATCGGGAACAATTGAAGGAGATTCTTCAAAGGTTCTGTCCCCCCCTAGTGGAATGGTGGCAGTTTTACATAAACAGTAGCTTATGTTTACAGTTTACATTATAGCTCAAGAGCGCTTTGTACTAGGTAAGTCAAGAATTTTTGAGATCGAGTGCGTTTGTACCCCTCACTTCTTCCCCCCCTCATCCCTTCATCAACTGCCTTTCTACACATCTCGTCCCGTCGATGATTCATTTAATGGTTTTTAAGATCGATACCTGCAATTTGAAATCGAGTGCGTTTCTATCTAACCTAGCTGTTAAAAATACTTTTTACCATAAGTCAGAATTTCATAGATTGTTCCAGAATCAAGGAAGGTGGCTACATTATGTACTCGCATTTTTGTTATTTAAAATAATTCCTAAATTGGTCAAGTAATGCATTGTCAAGGAGAGAACGTGTAAGATGGAATGTGCTGATGATATATTTAAAGAATTATTGTATTTTGTGAGACAATGCATGAAAGTTTCTGGATTTATATAATTACTAGCAGTACCCGGCGTGTTTCACTACGCCATTTGGGCATGTGGTATCAATTTTTTTCTACAGATAAAAGAGGAAACAACAGGATCAAAAAAAAAAGTGTGCTAATCGGAATCAAGCTTCACACAATTTATCTCTAGGTTAATCTTCACGTTTTCTAAAAAAAAAAGGTCTAGGTACAACTGTTAAGCAGCAGAGCCAAGCACAGGGAAAATCGATTGCGGTGCTCCATTTATATTTAAGGTAAAAAAATCGGCTATGTAACGTCACTCATCTAATCTATTCTAAGTTGCATGGATATAATTGTTACATTTGGAATTCACATTAAGTGCATGCCCACAAGCAGACACGTATAAGTTCACACTTGCACATTCTGCGTGTGAACCTACAACATAAAAACCCAAATCTCAAATGAACATACACCCTGCAACTCTTTGCTGACCTTCCCTGAAACAGGGGTGACATTGGCAGAGTGAACCATTTTCTATTTATAGTTGGTCAGATGCATATTGACCTATACAAGAAAAGAATAGAAACAATAAATTAAATTTTATAATCATACAATTAAAGAACTAATCTATAAAATTCACTATAGTCTTTGAGCAAGGTGAAGAAATAAATGTATTCCAAACAATCAGGAATATTTTTCAATGTAACCGCACTGTGAAACGTATGCAGTTGGGGAAAATGCTTCATACAATATGATGCACTTAAGTGTTTTTTCAACTATCTCCATAAAAGTGTTTAATTTATGTTGAATTTTTGACTCCCTGTCTTGTCTTTATCCCGGCCAAGTGAATTCACATTTTTTCCCCACATTTAAAATGTGCTCTATCCATTATTTCAATAAGTGAAAGTTTTAGGTAGTGCACACTGAGGCGGAAGCTGTTCACGGCCTTTGTAGATCTGGAAAAGGCTTTTGACTCAGTAGACAGAGGTATGTTATGGGATGTTTTGAAAGCATACGGAGTGAATGGGGCTCTCCTAGGTGCGGTGCATGCAAACTATGAAAATAGTAAGGCATGTGTTCGTATTGATGGTGAGTATAGTGAGTGGTTTGAAGTTTATAAGGGTGTGAGGCAAGGATGTGTGATGAGTCCATGGCTATTTAACATAGTCATGGACAAGTGTGTTAGAGATGCTCGACTTAATGATTGTGGATTGACGATAGGAGAGAGCAAAGTGAGTGTTTTACTGTATGCAGATGATGCAGTTCTTGTTTCTGATTCAGCAGTAGAATTGCAAACAATGCTCTCTAGATTGAATGAAGCTTTGTTAGGTAACCATCTGAAGTTGAATGCAAGTAAGACGAAAGTATTGATTTTTGAAAGAGATGATGAAAGTATGAATTATGAATTTAAAATTAATGGAATGAATGTTGATGTCGTAAATGAGTTTGTATACCTGGGAAGTAAGTTTGAAAAAGATGGAAGAATGACCGGTGAATTTGAAAGAAGAGTAATGAAGGGCAGGTGTGTACTGGGTGCCACAGCTTGTATCGCCAAAAATCAAAACATATCAAAAAATGCTCGATTGGCGGTACGCAGTGGCATACTTTTACCCACCTTGATGTATGGAAGCGAGGCCTGGACGGTGAATGAAAGTGAAATTAGTAAAGTCCATACTGTTGAAATGGACTTTCTAAGAAGTATGATTGGGAAAAAACGGAGTGACAGGGTGAGGAATGATTTTGTAAGAGAAGAATGTGGTGCAAGAGAAAGTGTGAAAGTGAAGATTAAAAGAAGTTTGTTAAGATGGTTTGGGCATATGGAGAGAATGAATGAGGAAAGACTGACGAAGAAAGTATATGTTGGTAGAATAGATGGATGTCGTGGTAGAGGAAGACCGAGAAAGGTATGGATGGACCAAATATCCGAAATTGCGAATGAATGGAATATCCAGAGTCATAATAAAAGAAGAGCTTGTATGAAGAAGGTTATGACTCTGGAGGAAATGAAAGAAGTATGTAAGGATAGAAAGAAATGGCGGTTGATCTGTGATGTTGGCGGCTGGGGTTTGTTAAAGTAAAATTGGTTTTGTGATTTAGTTTTTTATGTCAATGTATAGGTATATTGTTGTTTATTGATTTTAAAAATGTAATTTGTCATGTATGTTCCTTGACTTATAGGTTGTTATGCGGCTGACCACCCATACTGTAAAAAAAATTGGTTCACTTTGCCAATGTCACCCCTGTTTCAGGGAAGGACGGCAAGAGTTGCAAGGCTTATGTTCATTTGAGATTAGGTTTTTAAATTGTAGGTCCACATGCGGCATGTGTTAGCGCGAAATTATACATATCTGCTTGTGGGAATGCTTTTAATATAAATCTTAAATGATATATATCTTTGCAGCTTAGATTAGATTAGATTAGACACGGAACATTTTCTATTGACAACAAAATTGTAAGTCGCACGGCCGGGTTAGGTAAAAGGCAAACATTTTGTTTATCTTGGTTGCTTTGGACCATTGTCACATACAAGAAAGACGTTTAACCGCCGAGAAAAAAACGATCTTTAAATTTGTGGTGAGTAAATAATTTTACAGAAATGCGTTTTTTGAAAAAACAACTATATTATGTATATTTTAATTAAAAGTATGTTTCAATAAAAGGTTTTAATAATATTAATATATTTCAATATGGTCTTCTAGTTGTGACCTACGAACTTTCGTTTATCGTATTTTTTATAAGTGCGGGATATAAAAGCTTTCTTACATTTCTAAAATTGAACTTGGAATACTTGAATAACATTTTTTAATTTGGAACTTTTGGGGTTGCCAGGGGTCGGCAACCTTTTGAGTCGGAAGAGCCAAAAATTACAATTTACAAATTTCAAAGTTTTTCCTTGACTTATAGGTTGGTATGAGGCTGACCACCCATACTGTAAAAAATGGTTCACTTTGCCAATGTCGCCCCTGTTTCAGGGAAGGTCGGCAAGAGTTGCAGGGCTTATGTTCATTTAAGATTGGGTTTTTATATTGTAGTTCCACATGCGGTATGTGTGAGCGCGAAATTATGCGTGTCTGCTTATGGGAATGCATTTGATGTGAATCTCAAATGATACATATCTTATTTTGGATTTGGATTTGTAAAGAGCCACAAATGTTTTTTTGCCAACAATAAATAGCGTCGATGGGGCGGGGAGAGGGTGGGGGGTGAAAAGCGAGTACAAGTAGCTGAGAGATCGTTAATCGATTCAGAACGATTTAGTTTTTTTCGATCAGAAGTATAATTCTGTGTTTTTTTTATATTTGCGTATGAAGCTAAAGAGCCGTAACTTCACACCCAAAGAGCCGCATGTGGCTGGTGAGCCGCAGGTTGCTTACCCCTAACCAAACCGATATCGATCCACCATATTTGTAAAAAGTCCGGTCTATAGCTTAGTTGGTAGAGTAACTGCATTCCATGCCGAGATCTCGAGTTAGAATCCCACTGAAGTTGTCAGAAATTATTTCTCGTTTCAGTGTTTATTTCTAACCCAAAATAAAATACCGGCAAGGCTTACTCAGCCTTCATAAGAAATGAGTGTCAAGCCACTCAGGAGCTGAATAACATCCATTTCAAGTTGGCGTAAAGTAAAAGTTACTGGGTTGTTCATTTTAGATTTGGATTTTAAATTATGAGTAGGTACACATGCAGCATTTGTTAGCGTGAACTTACATGTGTCTACTTGTGAGCATGCATTTTATATGAATCTTTAATGTAAATGTATATTTGCAACTAAGATTATGTATTGTAGTTGAATACAATGGTCTTCTTCTATTGGGTGGTTTCAAAATTTACCGACCTCGTTGCTGAAATATTGAGAATTGAGAACCATTGTTTATTTGATCACCATCAAACTTCACAGGATTCATTCTAAAAATATGTTACATGTTTCCTGAAAATTTCGTCAAAATCGGATGAGCGGTTTATGAGTCTATAGGGGACATACATACATACATACATACATACATACATACATACATACATACATACATACATACATACATACATACATACATACATACATACATACATACATACATACATACATACATACATACATACATACATACATACATACATACATACATACATACATACATACATACATACATACATACATACATACATACATACATACATACATACATACATACATACATACATACATACATACATACATACATACATACATACATACATACATACATACATACATACATACATACATACATACATACATACATACATACATACATACATACATACATACATACATACATACATACATACATACATACATACATACATACATACATACATACATACATACATACATACATACATACATACATACATACATACATACATACATACATACATACATACATACATACATACATACATACATACATACATACATACATACATACATACATACATACATACATACATACATACATACATACATACATACATACATACATACATACATACATACACACATCCTTCTTTATAGATATAGATAGATAGATTGCATTCCATGCCGAGATCTCGAGTTAGAATCCCACCGAAGTTGTCAGAAATTATTTCCCGTTTCAGTTTTTATTTTAAACCCAAAATAAAATACCGGCAAGGCTTACTCAGCCTTCATAAGAAATGAGTGTCAAGCCACTCAGGAGCTGAATAACATCCATTTCAAGTTGGCGTAAAGTAAAAGTTACTGGGTTGTTCATTTTAGATTTGGATTTTAAATAATGAGTGGGTACACATGCAGCATTTGTAAGCGTGAACTTACATGTGTCTAATTGTGAGCATGCATTTTATATGAATCTTTAATGTAAATGTATATTTGCAACTAAGATTATGTATTGTAGTTGAATATAATGGTCTTCTTCTATTGGGTGGTTTCAAAATTTACCGACCTCGTTGCTGAAATATCGAGAATTGAGAACCACTGATTATTTGATCACCATCAAACTTCACAGGATTCGTTCTAAGAATATGTTACATGTTTCCTGAAAATTTCGTCAAAATCGGATGAGCGGTTTATGAGTCTATAGGGGACATACATACATACATACATACATACATACATACATACATACATACACACATCCTTCTTTATAGATATAGATAGATAGATTGAAGTCGCCCAAAAAGGAAAAAGTATATTCGACTTTGTAAAAGGAGGAATCAATGACTCAATAAATTAGTATCATCTGACCATTGATCATCGGAGTTTTATTCCCTTGAATCAGAGCTGGTGCTCCGGCGCACAACTGGGCGAGTCTCGAGTAAGCCTAAGTTGGTGTCGTCAGAAACACTAGCCCCCCTTCCTTACCCCCTCTTCTCTCCCCCCCCCCCCCCCACCCGCCTCCATCCGTCGACTTTTTCTATTTGGCGCTCATATTTTTAATCGACAGCTTCATACCCATAACTCTGCTTAAATTTTATGGTTACGCACTTATTAGCCCGATTGCGTGGCTTGCTTATGTGTGTGTGTCCGTCTCTAGTATAGTCTGTTGTAAGTTTGAATGTATGCATGTGCCCAGGCACGTAGTTGTTGGTATGCGTAACAAGAATATTGAAGTGAAAAAATTTGAAGCTGAGGACGGAAACCAGCGAGGAGCGCTTCAGGAAGGAGCTGAAGACCACCATCTTCACAAGAAGAGAGTGAGTGGTGGGCGCCCTTGGGGTGGCTGGAACCACTAAACGGCGCCCAAAAGAAGAAAGAAAAAGAAGTCATCAAAATATATATATATAAGAATAATAGTCGGTGTTATAGCCGTGGGGATCAAGACAGGTTATTTGGAACTGGATAACGCTCGCGCTGGTTCGAATCCCGCGACGATAACTTCGACCCTGGTTCAACAGATGCCGTTGCATGCACACAAGCTTCTGCTTTCGCATGAAGACAACTGTCCAGGTAAAATAGGTTGGTGGATTGCATTCCTTTCCACAAATCTATTTAAAAAAATATATATATATATATATATAGAACAATACAGAAGTGTTTGGTTCACTATAGAAGGGTACAGAATATGTGAGAGGCGTCTGTTTAGACTCTATATATTTGGACCGCAATTGTGTGAGAGACCAGAGTCGATTAAAACATTGAGCCGTCAAGTGGATAAGCAAGAGCTAGAAATCAGTACATTGTGTAAAATAAATTGCAACTTGATTAAAAGAACCCAACTAATTATATTTGTACATCACCTTAATGATTCACCGCTTTGAAACAGTGTCGCGTGTGATTCACCGACATCTCTCCCACACTATGAGGCTGTGCACCTTATCAAGTGGGAGGCCCATGTCATAGAAGGGACTCCGTGTGCATGTTCCCGCTTCGCTATGTTGCTAGACATCTAAGGCGAAAATATGTTCCATACAATATGTATGTTTCACAATTTTACTTGTAAGCATTTATTAGTGTATCCGATAGTAACGCGAAACCTACGCTAGAAATCAGCTGACTGCATTAATTCCATCTTTAATTTACATATTAACTCATCGCTTTAATCTTTAATCTAAGATGCAAAGATGTATTCACATTTAAAATTAATTGCGATACTAATAAATTTAAAACCTTACGGTGGTATTTAGATACACACAGCAAATCCAAGGCTCAACTGCTGCTACCTAACGTGAATTTTCCACAAAAAAAAACACAGATAATTAATTAATCAATGGATCCGCTGTGGATAAAATAATTTGTGAATTACACTGTTAGTGTGGATTCATACGTGTTTTATACTTAAATTTTAAATCTGTAATCTTTGAGAGGTTTGGAGAGACCGGTCCGTAGCTCAGTGGTAACACTGCGGACTCTGAATGGGAAGGTTGTGGGTTCGATTCCCGGCGGAGCACAAAAAATATACCATTTATATTTTCAAATTTGCTCTTCGCCGGGTTGAAAAATTCATAAAACCTTTACCAATGACCGGTCACCAAAGGTCCATCCAGCCTTACAGCAACTGGGACTTGCTTGAGAATTGGCGCTTTGTAGCGACGACAACCAAGCTCGTAAGAAGGACGATAGCTCAATTGATAGAATGCTTGCATTCCATGCAGAGAGCAAGGGTTCGATCTCAAAGGTTTACTCAGCCTTCACAAGAAGTGAGAACCAGCCCCCCCGGGAGCTGGGAAGCCCCCACTTCAACTGAAAGTGGTTGGTGTGAGGCCGGCCCCCTCACCTGTAAAAATAAATAGGTCCAGAAGCGCCACATGCGACCCCTTTGGGGATAACGCAGGCAAGAAGTTACACTATATGTGTAGCTTAGTTGCAGTAGTTGCGGTGCGGATTTTAATTCGAAGTACAGATGCAGCATTTGTAGGCGACAACTATCATGTGACTGTTTGTCGGCATGAATTTAATATGAGCTTTAAATATTAATATATTTCTTTGCAATTAAGAGTATAGATTATAGACAATTTATCACTCAGCGAGATTAATCATCACTACAATAAGCATCAATTCTCAAGCAAGACCCAGTTGCTATAAGGCTGAAACCTTTAGTGATCGATCTATGGTCAGATTTGGTCAGCAAAGAATGCCTTTGAAAAGTAAAATATTAAAATTCTGCCCGTTAATGGAATGATCTACCAGTATCAGTGTTCCCTTCCCAATTTAATCCGGTTTTATTCAAAACCAACATCAATCGCCACTTCCTTGCAGCGCCTCACGACAGAAGCAACAACACAAGCAACACCTCGACTAGACTTTCAAGAATTGGGGAACCTCCCGCACAGAATTCCTTAAAACAAAAAATTACATATTTTTTTTAATCCTCGGGAAATCGAACCCACTGCCATCTAATTATGAGTCCGTTGTGTAAACCACTGGACTATGGACACTACTAAGCAGAAAGAAAGTGAAGACGTATTTTTAGTTACAAAATAAAAATGATTGCGTAAACGCAGACTCCACTTTCAGTTTTCTTTCAAATTGAGGTCAACACGGAAATTTTTTAATTTGAAATGAAGGTCGCATGAGTGTCTGCTATTGCAAGTGAATGTGTCACAAACGTTGATGAATTTCTAGTGATATAATTGAATCTAATCTAAGTTGCAAAATATATGTAACATTAGAGATAATAATCATACCTGATGATGACCTTCTAGGTCGAAAACGTTAGTAACTTACTCTAAAGATTGTAATCTTTTTAAATTTATTCATGTGAAAATAAACAGTGTTTTTTAATTCCTCAAAAATTTTTAAACTATATTAGAGATTCACATTAAATGCATTTTCACAAACAGGCACGTATAAGTTCGCGCTTAAACATGCCGCATGTGGTCCTACAATATAAAAACCCGAATCTCAGATGAACATACACCCTGAAACTACTGCCGACCTTCCATGAAACAGGGGTGACATTGGCAAAGTGAACCATTTTCTACAGCATGGGTGATCAACCGCATACCAACCTATAAGTCAAGGAACATACACGACAATTTACATTTTATAAATCAGAGAATAATAATATCATCAAAACTAAACAGAAAAAAATGCAATTTAACAAACCCTAGCCGCCAGCATTACAGATCAACCGCCATTTCTGTCTGTCGTCACACACTTCTTTCATTTCCTCCAGAGTCATAACCTTCTTCATACAGACTCTCCTTTTATTATGACTCTGGATAACTTGTGAAATGTGCTTTCTGGGCTAGGATTTTGCTAGCACACCTAGCGACATAATCTATTCAGATCTTTACCAATACAAATGCATTTTACGCACACACTGTCATTTTTGTGTGCCCAGCACTCACAGAAAAATCCCAAAAATAGCCTACCAACATTAATTACGAAAGTGGGGAAAACTATTTTAAAGTACAGAAGTAAAGTTTATACCAGTAAAAAGCGAACAAAATAAACAACTAAGAAGGAAAGCGAACGTTTGCGATTGTTCCAGCCTCCTCGGGAGCTGGGAAACCCCCACTTCAACTGAAAGTGGTTGACGGTGTGAGGCCGGCCCACATGCGCCACATGCGACCGCTTCGAGGAAATGCAGGCAAGAAGTTACACTATATGTGTAGCTTAGTTGCGTTTGCGTTTATCGTAATGTCATATTTAACATGGTGCAATTCAACTCCGAAGCTGTCACATTAAAAGAACATCAGTCACACATTTAATACACAGTCATCGTCCTATAAACTGCTTCTTCATAAAATTGCACAACACTCTCCGCACCTTGACACGAATCTGAGCGAAAATACGCGAAATCTCACGACACGTATCGATTCGATGCACCCTGTTACTGTTACTGTATCCTTCCACCGTTCTACTAGGGGTGGCAAGTACCTCCGCAGATGCGTCGTCCCATTTTCTGTCCTTGCATACCTTTTCCACCTCTTCAAAATTCATCACTTTCATATACTGTTTTCTTATTTACAATCTGCAGGTTCTATTTTTTCGCAATCCCGCTTATTTGGTCTATCCACTCCTTTATCGGTCTTCCCTTCTACGTTTTCCTCTGAATTTGATATACAATAGGGTAATTTCACGTATTTTTTTTATTTCATAAAATGATAGACAACCTTTTAAAAAATGCATCTGCGTTTTTGAAAAAATAATATCTGGCTTAGTTTTTAAACTACAGCTCGGTAAAATTCGCCCATTTTCGATTTCCGCTAAAACAGCTCATTTTTTTATTTAGGCGGATGTGACGTCAATGGATCTCACAATGTATGGAGTGTACCGGTAGGTCTTCTAAGACCGATGGATCCATCTACGTAATTTTGACGTCACAGCGTGTTTCTTCGGCCCCACTGCGTTTTGGCGGTATTCAAATTCTCGGCATTTTATTTTTGAAAATTATCAATGATATCTTTATTTTTACTATATAAAAAATATATGGTTGTGATCTTTGAAATGTACTCTACACAACCATAGTATTTTAAACCGTTTTCCCCACCACTGCAATTACCCTATCTACAACACAGTCGTTTTTATTTTTAAAGATGAACGATTGCTAAGTGAATGCCTCTACAATCAACAAAATTGATTAATAAACGTTTTTTGATCTTTGCAACTTAAATTATAACGATCATAGACCTTCCTTGACTTAAAGGTTGGTATGAGGCTGACCACCCATACTGTAAAAAATGGTGCACTTTGTCAATGTCACCCCTGTTTCAGGGAAGGTCGGCAAGAGTTGCAGGGCGTATGTTCATTTGAGATTGGGTTTTTTTTTATATTGTAGGTCCACATGCGGCATGTGTGAGCGCGAAATTATGCGTGTCTGCTTGTGAGAATGCATTTAATATGAATTTTAAATGATATATATCTTTGCAACTTAGATTTAGATTTTAGAAAGTGAATGCCTCAACAATCAACAAAATTGATAAGTAAACGTTTAATGACCTTTGTAACTTAAATTATAACGATCATAGAAGGGACGGGAAAAATCAAAAGAAAATTCTTTCCAAGAAAAATCTCAGAAAATGTGCGTGAATCTTTCAACAGACTATTAGTTATTTACTTAACTGCATCTCTGTATTTGATTACATAGCTAATGGACCACATTCAAGTCAGGGTATCATTGCACATACGAGTAGTAGTCATCAGTAGACCAAGTATAAAGCTTAACTGTTTAGGACATCACAAAAACATTAGTGCAACAATTTTCTTGGTTTCAATTTAATTAAACTTCGCGTAGATTTAATTTACACAATTTATTTAAGAATTTGCTCACATCGACTGCTCCAAGGAAGAAGAAAGTAGCTACGAAATTTAGGTTTTTGACTTATTTCCATTTCTGAAGGTAACAAATCATTATCTTCATTCCAAGATGACAGCCGTGTCTCTATCTCTTTTAATTTTTTAAATAAATGAATGTAAAAAATAGTTTATGCATTGCACTCCATGGTATAAATAACATTCAATTGGCTTTCCTGCAAAACTATCTTTTTTGACTTAGTGCTGTCTTGCTTGGAACAGTCGACATGTGGTTCACAGTTTAAGCTTTGTATTTCTCGCTTAACAGGTAATAATCAGGTAATAATCAGGTTATAATCAGGTAATAATCAGGTAATAATCAGGTACTGATGCCCTCCAAAGCACTACAATCCAAATTTATAGGTGGCTGACGACTCATGATGTAGAAAATGGTTCACATTGTTAATGTCATCCCTTTTTCAGGGAAGCTCAGCTAGAGTTGCAAGGTGTATGTCCATTTGAGATTTGGGTTTTTATGTTGTAGGCTGACATGCGGCATGTGTTAGCGCGAAATTATACATGTCTGCTTGTGGGAATGCGTTTAATCTGAATCTTACGTGATATATATATTTGCAACGTAGATTTAGATTTAGATTATTTGCCAAAAGTTCCAGCCGGCTTCAATCTGTGCTGACCTCTGCAGCAAGACTCATATTCGGGATGTCCAAACTTAATCATATTACTCTATTGTTAAAAAAATTGCATTGGCTTCGTTTTCCGGAGAGGGTGGTCTACCGTGTTTGTCTGATGGTTTACAAAGCTGTCAATGGTACGGCTCCTTCATACTTGTCGGACATGTTCTCCCCCGTTGAGATAGATTTGAGAGGCCAAACTCTTAGATCCATGTGAGTGTAGGGTGGTTGACTTAGTCCAGCCGTCACGTCAGACGCGCACTAATTTTAGGGACCGTGCTTTCCGGTTTGCGTGCCCAATGGAGTGAAAGAGACTACCGCCTAATGTGAGGAATGCAGAAACTGTTGGTGTCTGTAAAGGAGCACTAAACACGCATCTTTACAAAAAATCTTATCCGTGATTTGAGAGAGCCCTTGAGGTGTGACACACACAAAAACGGCGCTCTTTAATTAGGTGCATCTTTTAAATAAATTACGCACGCGCCTGAGTCGTACAGAGCTAAGCAATGGACTAAATGAGAATCATCACGTACTGATGGAGTAGGCAGTGTGAGAGTGTGATCATTACTGGTGCAGCAGCAGTGACCGGTTATATGCGTTACGCTTATATGATGATGACTTATGTAATACTGCATGTAACACGGACCGGTCCGTAGGCTGATGGTTAGCGCTTCGGACTCGTAAATGGAAGATTGTGGGTTCGAATCCCGAATTTATGTCCATAGAACAACACCTTCTCTCAGAGTCAGTCTCGCCTCCACTGACCCACGCCCTGTATATCCACCCCATCCGGGGATGTGTCACAGGACTCGCATGCAAAAGTTATGTGAGATGCGAGTGGCAGAAGGCCCTCCCGTGAAGCTACGCTTTCCCAAGTGCTTACACAAAGCAAAAGAGGCTCAGAAGTGGTAGCACTTCGGATTCGTTCATGGAAGGTTGTGGGTTCTAATTCCGGTAGAGCACAAAAAATATAGCATTTATATTTACATACAAACTGGCTCTTAGCTGGGTAAAAAATTCATGTAGTACCTTAACCAAAGACCGGTCACTACAAGTTCATCCAGCCTCATATACCTTTAACAAAGATCGTTCACCAAGGTCGATCTAACCTTACACCAACTAGGTCTTGCTTGAGAATTAGCGCTTTCTACAGCGGTTTCAAATCTTACAAATGGCTCTTGTGGTGTGATTCACACAAAAACAGCGCTCATCAAATTAATCATTCCAACATTATTATTATAACCAGGGTCACCTCTGTTTCAGGGAAGGTCGGCAAAACTTGCAGAATGTATGTTCATTTGAGGTTTGGATTTTATTTTTATAGTGCACCTGCAGCATTTGTAAGCGTGAACTTACACGTGTTTGTTTGTGGGCATGCATTTAATATGAAGTTTAAATGTGAACATATACCGTTGCAACTTAGAGGCTATAGATTATTACTATTCAGTCAGTTAGATCGAAATGTCGAGCCAGTCGCACACATTTAGTAAGGTACATAGGTTCTTACTTTCCAGTGAGTATGTGGCCATTAATAAGGAGACGTATTCATAGAGGACTAATTGAAATGCTGCGCGCGCACTCGCAAGAGATGTCGAAACTGCATTTTAAACGAATCCCAAAGAATCGTAAGTGATTGGAAATAGAGAGAGGTAAGAACGGCACAGTGACAAAACGACACATGACATACCGACAAATGATCTAATCTAATCTAATCAAATTTGCACAGATATGGAACATTGGGGATTCACATAATATGCATTTTCACAAGCAAGCAAACAAGCAAATTGTGAACCTACAACATCTAAATCTAATCTAAATCTAAGCTGCAAAGATATGTATCATTTGAGGTTCATATTAAATACATTCTCACAAGCAGACATGCATAATTTCGCGCTTACACGTGCCGCATGTGGACCTAAAATATAAAAACCCAATCTCAAATGAACATAAGCCTTGCAACTCTTGCCGTCCTTCCCTGAAACAGGAGTGACATAATTTATTATAGTGACGACGAAAACAACATAATATTCCAAACCTCAAATGAACAAACATCCTACAACTCTTGCTGACCTTCCCTGAAACAGGGGTGACATTATTTATTATAGTGACGACTAAGCTCGCTGAGGGATAAATTCAACATCACAATGACAGTATAGTATGTACATCACGTCAACGACGTTACCATGTTGAAAGCACCGGTTCCCATAGATCACCGAAGTTAAGCAACATTGGGCGCGGATAGTACTTGGATGGGCTACCGCCCTGGTACACCGCATGTCGTTGGCATCTTGGACCGGTCCGTAGTCCAGTGGCAACACTTCGGACTCGTAAATGGAAGGTTGGGGATTCGGATCCCGGCGGAGCACAAAAAATATACCATTTATGTTTCGAATGTGCTCTTCGCTGAGTTGAAAAATTCATAAACTTTTACCAAAGACCGGTCACTGAAAGGTCCATCCAACCTTACAACAACGCTTTCTGGCGCTTTCTACAGCGACGACCAAGCTCGCAGAGGGCTCTTGAGGTGTGATACACACAAAAACAGCGCTCACCAAATAAATATTATTATCACTTGACAAAACATCACAAATATTTATTTTGCTTCCACACGCCATTTGCGACTCTTTTGGCTTTATACCCAAAGGAGTCGAAAGAGCAACTTCTTACAGCATTTTCGGTGTAAGAAGTTGCTCTTAATGTACAATCAAGTAAGTTTTATCTAATAACGATCATCGGGGGCGTTTTTTCTTCTTCTTTTTACCAAATAATATATGCATGAGTTACATTTTCTCGTGTCTCACTTTTTTGTCATGCCGTTCATGGCGCTTTCTGTTTTGTGATGTTTTTTTAATGTGATGTTCTTTCATGTGTTGCTCTGTCATGTGTATTTTTTTTGTTATTTTTTTTTTAGACAACAAACAACAGCACATATTAATTACATAGAAAGAATTTCATTTAACAAAGTACAAGGCCAATTGTAGTTTTTCAATTTAAAAAATTAGTAATATAAAAAAATGCAAGAACAGCAACAAGAGTAAAATTAAAAGTGAATATCAACAAAACAATTTGGCATAATCAGAACCAGTCAAAAGCTACAATATAATAAATAACAAATTTATAACGAAATAAAAAGTTAACAGAGAAGAAAAAACAAATACAAAAATTTAAATAAGAGCAAAAGGGATGGGAAGGATGAGAAGGATATAGGAACTAGGAAAAGGTTACATATTAATAAAGAAGTTGCAAAAGAAGTAAATTAAAAAAATGTATCGTTTTGTCACTGTGTCGTTCTGACATGGAACATTTGGTAGTCTGTACACACGCCGCCAGTGTATGGGACAGCACAATGCGCGGGAATGAATAGAGACTTATACTTAATGTACACTCTCGCATGGTGATAGATGTAAACAGTCATTTACGCTGCTATTCTCTAAAGATGCTGTGAGAGCTCATAGTGTAGCATCCGTAGTCTAGAGCAGAGGTTTCCAAAGTACGACCTAAGGGCCAGATGTGGCTCGTTAGTGCTGTAATTGTGGATAAATTCAAATTCGCAGGAGGAATTCCTTGACTTATAGGTTGCTATGACCACCCATACTGTAAAAAATGGTTCACTTTGCCAATGTCACCCTGTTTCAGGAAAGGACGGCAAGAGTTGCAGGGCTTATGTTCATTTGAGATTGGGTTTTTATAATGTAGTTTCACATGCGGCATTGTTAGCGCGAAATTATACATGTCTGCTTGTGGGAATGCATTTAATATAAATCTTAAATGATAAATATCTTTGCAGCTTAGATTAGATTAGATCAGTGTTAAAGAAGAAAATGTATGAAAAATGTGTGTGTGATATCAGCAGGGAAGGTCGGCAAGAGTTGCAGGGTGTATGTTCATTTGAGATTTGTTTTTTATATTGTAAGTGCACATGCGGCATGGTTATCTTTACAACTCAGATTAGATTAGAATTTCGTTTTTTATCTAATTGGTTCTTGCACCCATAGGATTCACGCATAGCATTTCAAGATCTCACAGTATTGTTTGTGAATAGAGGAGTTAGTGATGAAATTTCAATCACAGCTCATCAAAACATGCGATGTGGTCAACTCAATAATCTGATAATCATATGGCAAGGTCAATCACAAATTTGTATATGTCACAATTTGTTTCGTTAATTGGATTTTAAATCATCACTTGGAATAACTATTGAAAAATGAATTGTTGACCGGTCTCGGTTGATCGGTATGCATGAAAAGAGTGATGAAATTAGATGAGATGAAAGAAGTATGCAAGGACAGAGTCAAGTGGAGGCACTTGTGTGGAGGTACCGGCCACCCCTAGAGGAATGGCGGCAGGATACAAGACAAGACAAGACCGGTCCGTAGTCTTGTACCTACTCGTTAATGGAAGGTTGTGGGTTTGAATCCCGGTGGAACACAAAAAAAAAACATTTATATTTTCAAATATGCTCTTCGCTGGGATAAAAAATTTATATAGGTACTACCTGTACCTAAAACCGGTCACCAAAGGTCCATTCAGCCTTACAGCAACTGGGTCTTGCTTAAGAACTGGCGCTTTCTTCAGCGACGACCAAGCTTGCAGAGGGCTCTTCATTCACACAAAAACAGCACTCACCAAATAAATTATCCTTATATTGCTGCGATGTAATTAGGTGCCGAGTACAAAAATGCGGTACATGCAACGCAACTAAGCTACACATATGGTGTTACTTCTTGCCGCGTTATCTCCGAAGGGGTAACACACACATTTTTGTATTTTTTTTTGTCTTTTGTGATGTGATGTAGACAAACTATAATAAACAACGCACCAGTATTCTAGATAACCAAGTCATGGATTTTCCTGAAAATCATTGAATTCTTTTACGTCAATTGACAAAGAATTTTATTGCAAATAAAGGCGATGACTTTGAAATAATTTCCTATTTGATCTTGAACCAAAATCATCGGCATTCCCCTTCTAGCAATGCGCGGGTTTTTGGTTCAACAAACGACCTTTGAATGACGTCATTTCCTGCTACAAATAGTTCAACATGGGCAATAATCAGTGACTTATGATATCTGTGGACTAGAAATTATTTCGAAGAAAATATACACTATATCCGTTTCAACTTACTTAACTTCAAATCGTCCTTGGTTAGAAAGGGAACAGAGATCACAGTGTATTTTCGTTGAAAACAAAAAAAAACTCAGGTGAAACAACGAAATCTTTTCAGTACCCTGAGTACGAGTTGCAAAACTCGAGTAAAGTAAAGTTTACGGAAAGTATTTAAGAGTTAATTCCCCCAAAATCTGCCGTTTTTGTTTGTTTGAACTTGATTTCTCATCACTGTAACTCTTTTGCTAAGACCATAAAGTGCAAGAAACAAAAACGGCAGATTTTGGGGAAAATCACTCTTTAATACTTTCCGTTAACTTTACTTTACTCAAGTTTTGAACCTCGTACTAAGGGGACAAAAGTTGTAAGCTTTGAAGCACACGCCTGCGCAAAGCTTTTTCACAAAAAAAACAACTTAGCTACACATATTGCGTACATTCTTGTCGCGTTATCCCAAAAGCGTTTCGCATGTGGCGGGTGGAACTTATTTGTTTTTACGTTTAAGGTGGCCGGCCGGACGCCAACCACTTCAGTTGAAGTGTTTCTCAGCTCCCGAGGCGGCTGGTACACATTTTTGCGAAGACTGAGTAAAACTTGTCGGTATTTATTTTGGGGCTTAAATTGAGCACCAAAACTAAGATTTGAACCCAAGCTCACGGCATGGAATGCAAGCACTTTTATATACCAACTGAGCTACCGACCGGACAACTCGCTCTTGTTATAAATCTTTTGATCTGTAAATTTGTCAATTTATTAATCTAATTATTGAGTGTCTTGACACAAAATGGAGAAAGCAAGAAAACATAGGATCTCATAACAGGGACATGTTTTGTATGACTATACAACAGCTGAGTTTGACAGGACTCTGGACTTCTGTGCCCCACAATATCGACGGCTAAAAGGCAGTAGGGCATAAGCGACATCGTGGTCAAAAATGAGTTATGAATGCTGTCCTATTTGAAGTTTTCCGCTCTTTCTAATGCGCTAGCTCTCATAGCTCTGCGATGTTTTTTGTGTTGTTTATGCCCAAGCAAACAACTGCGTTTTCGAAGTATGGTTTTGGTGTAACCGACAAGATTTTGCGTTTTTTGTCCTTAAGGCGTAAATCGTAAAACCACATTAATAAGAAAACTAATAAAGGCCTTTATTTTTTTTAATTTTAGAGATGTTTTGAATTTAACGATATGATAAAAAATAAAAAAAGTCATGTAATTTTTCTGCAATTTCGAACTTTAAACTGCTCTCCTGAACAATTTAGCAATTTAGTTTTAACCATCGATATGTATCAATTCCGTACAAGTTAGTATCTACTTCTTTATATTGTAACTCTACCATAATAGCCATTTAGCATCTAATGCCTGGGGCTCCCGATCTCATCTAAGGTGGGTCTCAGCTTGGATGACACATAGGGGCTCTGTCACCGAGTGGGATTTTTATCTTGGGGTCTTAAATTGGGAAAATCCCAACCGCAGATCCAGTTTATGTTTTAATAACTCAAAACTGATCCCAAGGCAATCTGATAACCTAATCCCCAAGACTTCTGAATTTCCTAGAATGGAATTTACTAAAAAAAGACTGATCACCAAATGCCCATCCAGCCGTATAACAATTGGGTCTTGATTGAGAATGGGAACTTTAATATAATGTTATGTAAATAACAAATACAATAAATGTTTGGTAGGTAGGTGTATTAGTTATAGCCGATATAAGTTGGAGTAATTATTATAGGTACCTAGGAAAGAGACATTCAACTATGTACCTACTGAAAGCTTTATGTTCTAGATTCTAGAAGAATCCAGCAAAATTGGCTTCTAGCAACTACTGTCTTTAGAAGTATATAAGGTCGCCTGCAGGTGGATCAGTCCATATACATCGCTCTGCTTTTGAACAAGAGAGACATTGAAGACCAACTGTGAAGTAAATGTAAAGTGCTAAATCATAAATGTGAACTGTTAAAAATAAATATAAATTGTTAAATAAATCTAAGTGTAAAATAAACATCCATGAAAGAAAACCAGTTTTGTTAATTTAAAGACTTTGAACCGTAAAAGCACAACAATAATAATAGGATGATTTATTTGGTGAGCGCTGTTTTGTGTGGACCACTCCTCAAGAGCTTGTTCGTCGCTATAGAAAGCGCTAATTCTCAAGCAAGATCCAGTTGCTGTAAAGACCTTTGGTGACCGGTCTTTGGAAAAGATACAAAGCGGGCGTAAAAGAAGAAAATACATGCAAAAGGTGATGGATATGAATGATTTGAAAGAGGTATGTAAGGATAATGGACCGGTCCGTAGTCCGTAGTGGCAACACTTTGGACTCGTAAATGGAAGGTTGTGGATTCGGATCCCGGCGGAGCACCCAAAAATACCATTAATATTTCGAATGTGCTCTTCGCTGGGTTGAAGAATTCATAAGCCTTTACCAATGACCGGTCACCAAGGGTCCATCCAGCCTTACAGCAACTGGGTCTTGCTTGAGTATTGGCGCTTTGTAGCGACGACCAAGCTCGTACACCTCTGCGGCACTACAACAAGTGTCATAGACCCCTAGAGTCTTCAGAATCTAGGGAGTCTCCCGCACAGGATTTTCTTAAAAAAAAAAAAAAAAAATGCCCCCTCAGGTGTTAGACCACTCGGACGTCCCAGGATGCGGTGGGCAGACAACGTTGAAGCCGACGCCGAAGTTCTGGGAGTGAGGGGACCATGGAGGGAAGCAGCACAAGACAGAGAGTCCTGGAGGATTGTGGTGCGGGAGGCCCTGAGCCTTCAAGGCTTATGAGCCGAAGAAAGTAAAAGTGTAAAGTATGTAAGGATGGGAAGAAATTGAGGCAGCTCTGCAGAGACTCTAGCCACCTCTAGCAGAATGGCGACAGAGTTGCAGTACATAAGTTTTTCAATGTTTCATATTATGTTTCTTGAAATTTTGTTTCAAGAAAAAAAAACATTCCTTCAGTCGGTGTTATGGCCGAGGGCGCCAAGCGGGCTAATCTTTCTAGCGTATTTGGAATAAAATAACGTTGGTTCGACCCCCGCCTGGGTCATTTGACCAAAACTTTGACCCGGGTTCAACAGATGTTATTGGGTAATTATCAATCAATAATTCATTAAAATAAACAATAATGAATTTTTAATTCCTTGGTTCCTTGAGTTATAGGTTGGTATGCGGCTGACCACCCATACAGTAAAAATGGTTTACTTTGCCAATGTCACCCCTGTTTCAGGGAAGGACGGCAATTATACATGTCTGCTTGTGGAAATGCATTTAATATAAATCTTAAATGATGTATATCTTTGCAGCTAAGATTAGATTAGATTTTAGTAGATTAGAATTGATGATATTAATACCTGTTTCTGGCCAGGCAGAATAGGTTGGTGAATTGCATTCCTCTTCCCAATTTTTTTTTTTTTTTTAATCCTTCTACCTGTATTTCATGGCACATAACATGGCATTATTTTGAAACCATAAAAAGTAAGAGCTGCAGTAAAATCTGATACAGAAGTTAGAGATGTGAACGAGTGGGGGTGGGTAATGTCAAATCAGAGCGCGGGGCTCGTATATCAGAAACTCGATATGCTGTAAACGGGGAGACTGTAAATTACACATTAAAATAACATGTCATAGCGTGCCCGCAGTGCTTGTTTGTCTTATCTGACTAGACTTTTTAGACTTTTTTTGTATAGATTTATTTTTAAAATTTTGTTGTTTTTTTTTATACTTGAATGTTATTTATTACTCGTTTTCCTTGACTTATAGGTTGATATGAGGCTGACCACCCATACTGTAAAAAAAGGTTCACTTTGCCAATGTCACCCCTGTTTCAGGGAATGTCGGCAAGAGTTGCAGGGCGTATGTTCATTTGAGATTGGGTTTTTTTATTTTGTAGGTCCACATGCGGCATGTGTGAGCGTGAAATTTCTGTTTGTGGGAATGCATTTAATATGAATCTCAAATGATACATATCTTTGCAACTTAAATTATGTTCATTTGAGGTTTGGATTTTATTTGTAAGTACACAATCAGCATTTGTAAGCGCGAACTACACGTGTTTGTTTGTGGGCATACATCTGAGAGCTTTGAATGAATATATCCTTGCAACTTAGATTATAGATTATAGGGTAATTGTAGTGGTGGAGAAAACTGTTTAAAATACTACGGTTGTGTAGAGTCCATTTCAAGAAACGCAACCATATGCTCAAACCCTCCTCGTACCCGTCCTGTATGTATGTGTCAGAAGGACCCACAGCGCATGGACGCTAATGCAAAGCTATATATTTTCTTAAGTGCTGAAAGGCCTTCGCGTGAAGTAAAAGCAACGGCACGACAAAACAAGAACTTCTAGGTCAGAGGCGTGCCCATGACTCTAAAAGTAAATGTTTCGATGTTACTGAAGCTAATAGCATACCTCGGGTGGCACTCCTTGTGGGATTGTTGCTAGATCACGAGTAGCGTGAAAAATGATACATATTAAGTAGTAAAAATAAAGATATCATTGATTATTTTCAAAAATAAAATACCGATAATTTGAGACCCGACAAAACGCAGCGCGGCCGGCTAGCCACGCTGTGATGTCAAAATGACGTAGATGAATCCGACAGTCTTCAAGGGCCTAACAGTACACTTCAAAGATCCGAAGATCCATCGACGTCACATCCGCCTAAATAAAAGGTCCTGCTTAACCGGAAATGGAAAAATGCGCGAATTTTCAAGAGATATAGTAATTTAAAAACTAAGCCAGTTATTATTTTTTTTAAAACACAGATGCATTTTTAAAAATGTAGTCATTACCCTATTGCCATTCGATTCAAAGATGACCTCTGAATGAAATTGTCTTAAGAATCACATTCTGCACAATCTGAGCTAAGAAAAAAACGTAAAACACAATAGTGTGAGAGTTGTTTTAAATATTTTTTAAATCAATTTCCAGTTTGCATAAGACACACACAGACATACACATGCAAACATTGCTCATGTGAAATTACCTCTGATGGACATAAGACAAACAAGCACTAAGGGGACGATAGTTTATTGCTAATGTGAGTAGACATAAACATCAATGTCGGCAGTTTTCTCATCACTTTTATTCTTCAAATGATTTAATGTCATTTTATGTAACAGTCAGGTCGATATCTCAGTTGAGCGCTTGCATTCCATGCCGAGAGCTCGGGTTCTAATCCCACCGAGGGTAGCAGATATGATTTCCCCTTTCGGTGTTTATATCTGTGATCTTAGTTGCATAGATATATTAAGATTTAAAGCTCGTATTGTCGGCATGCCCACAAGCAGACACGCATAAGTTGGCACTTACAAATGCTGCATGTGTACGTAATTAAAATCCAAACCTAAAAATCAACTAACACCCTGCAAATTTTGTCAACCTTTCCAGAAAAAAGGGTGACATTAGCAAAGTTAACTATTTTTTACAATATTCGCGCTCAGCATTATACCAACCTATAGGTCAAGGAAAAAACTTTATCAGTTTTACTATTTTTTCTCCTTGTCGATCATCTTTTGTCTTTCTACTATCTATTTATCCTACATATACCTATTACATCCTATCGTTACACTGGCGCTGTAAAATAAAATATGGATAAAATAAATTTGAAAATAAATTGCAAAAAAGTATGTAGAAACGTAGTTTTATTTTCACAATAATATTTTCTACCTTAAGTACCTACTTTCGACCTTCAATATGCAAGTCATTATCAAGTACTTGAGGTAGAAAATATTATTGTGAAAATAAAACTACGTTTTTGGAAAAAAAAATAAAAAAATTAAATAAAATGAATTTTAAAAAATTAAAATTAAAAATAAAAAACAAATTGTATAAGGTTACGGGGCGAGTAAAATTTAATAATGTACGACCGGTTTCGGAAACAATGTTTCCATCGTCAGGTACAAAATATATTTTGTTATTTTTATTACAGGTACAAAATATATTTTGTTATATTTATTACAAAATAAATTTATTTATAGGTACAAAGTAATATTTTGTACCTGACGATGGAAACATTGTTTCCGAAACCGGTCGTACATTATTAAATTTTACTCGCCCCGTAACCTTATACAATTTGTTTTTTATTTTTGTTTTTTTAAAATGAAAGGTCACAAAGTGAATGACTCATCAATTAATGAAAATGAATTTTCACTGTGTGAATACACAAACCCTACAAAATCTGTGAGAAAAATACTAAATTTATTTAATTTCCGTTTCAATCTGATACATTATATGTAACGGAGTAGAAGAAGATTTAGTTTTCATCAAAATGTAAGTTAACCTGTTCATGCTAAAATACATAGCCATGAGTGAGTATTTAAAGGCCTAATTTTTATTGTTCAGTTTTAAAAAATACTACGACATCCATTTATAACAGCAAAATGGTGCAAGTAGGTATTTTGTTTTACTTTGTATTACACCGAATGTTTGGCATTTGAACCGAATTTCGACCGAATTCCGAAGTTTCAAACAAATTTCGGCCCATCACTAATGTAGATTCCATTCTGCAAAGTGTTTTTTTTTGTTCAACGAAATTATTAATCAAAATGTTTGTATGCTGATTGCTTAAAATCTGCAGGTATAATGCAGAAGCCCTCCCACGTAAATTCCACCTGGTTTCATAATCATCCTACCTCCTAGCTCTGAGGCAGTAAATCCGCAGTCGATTCTAGAATTCTCCACCCAATAAGTTGTATACCATGATTCATGTGTGGAGTTTATATGATACACGAGGACGGGAGGCTCCTGGTCTGATTTATTGCATGCGAGACCGGTCGGTAGTCCAGTGGTAGGTAATACTTTGCATTCTTAAATGATAAGTTGTGGGTTCGAATCCTGCCGGAGAACAAAAAATATACCATTTATATTTTCAAATTTGCTCTCCGCTGGGTTGAAAAATTCTTACACCTTTCCCAAAGACCGGTCACCAAAAGGTCCATCCAGCCTTACAGCAACTGGGTCTTAAAATAGATTTGTAGAAAGGAATGCAATCCACCAACCTATTTTTCCTGGCCAGTTGTCTTCATGCGAAAGCAGAAGCTTGTGTTCATGCAACGGCATCTGTTGAACCAGGGTCGAAGTTATTGTCAAATGGGCCAGACGCAAGATTCGAACCAACGTTATCCGGTTCCGAATAAGCGACTTGACCCCCGTGGCCATAAAACCGACAAATTTTATATTTGGATAAATTTCATATTTTATTATTGGTTATATTTTGTATTGTGTATTAGCACTGTGAAAATTCATATTGTTTAATTTTATAATTTTTTGATTAATTAAAAACACTGTTTATTTTCACGGATAAATTTATTCAATAAGATTAAAATCTTTAAACAAATTACTAACGTTTTCGACCTAGAAGGTCATCATCAGGTATCTTATTATTGGGTTTAAAATTTACACCGAAACGGGAAACCATTTCTGAAACTCGGTTGGATTGGAACCCTGACTTTCGGCATGGGGTGGCAAGCGCCGAACAACTGAGCTATCGACCGTACATTGTATTGATTTTTTTTATTTCCAAGGAAGATTTTAAGGAAATATCGGCAAAATGCAGAATCATTTATTTTTCCTGTGAGTCACTATACTCGTATGCCTCACAGTTTAGAGCTTACAGAGAGAAACACATATCTCACAGTTGAAGAAAAATCAAACCAGGAATTTATTGATGGAAGAGTAACAACCATCAACCATGTATTACACACGTAAGTTCACTAACAATATGGACTACAATTCTTGTAATATAAATTAGCTGAGAGCGTTGTTTATCATCTCATTATTGCAATAATTATGAGATAAAGATTAATATCGTGCGGTATGGAATCAGCAGACTAGAGCTAAAGAAGCGCACGCGCATTCGTTTCTTTAAAAATGCATGCGTATCACAAAACGAATGCGCAATTAAAGAATCACATGCGGAGTAAAAGAAGCGCATGCGCATTACAAAACGAATGCGCAATTAAAGAAGCACATGCGGAGTAAAAGAAACGCATGCGCATTACTAAACGAATGCGCAGTAAAAGAAACACATGCGTAAAAGAATGTAAAAGAAGAAAATACATGAAAAAGGGGATGGATACGAATGAATTGAAATATATATGTAAGGATAGGAAGAAATGGAGGCAGCTCTGCAGAGGCTCTGACAACAGAGTTACAGTTACACACAGACAAACACAAGACATAACTACATATTCGTACCAATATATTTAAATCCTCTTACTAGTAATCGTCATAAATTATTATGGATAAGCTTGGAATAAGTACACGACTCTAATGATATTTAACATTGAAATCAAATATGAGGAGCTTATCACGCCTACTGGAAGGCAATAGCCACTCCTGGATGGAGGAGAATACCCTGGAGTGGGCGTTAACTGATGAAGCGGCTCATAATCCAGGAGATCACGCGACTACAGCAGAATCACAAAAGGGAAAACCAGATCATTGCGAGTATTAACTTACAAGGCTCGTTAGTTCGCGTCGGTGGGTGATGCAAATCGTATTTATTGCCCTTTCGTCCCCTTAGTTCTTGTTTGTCTAATGACCATCAGAGGTAATTTCACATGAGCAATGTTTACATAAGTACCTACGTGTCAATTTGGCATGGCTTCATTATTGTTTTTTTTTGAGGCGGTTGTTGTGTCAGTATGTCATAGCGCTGCTGCCAACCCTCACTGTCGATGATACATATATCTTCACTTTAGTGCTTGTTTGTCTAATGCCCATCAGAGGTAATTTCACATGAGCAATGTTTATATACCTACGTGTCAATTTGGCATGGCTTCATTATTTTTTTTTTTGAGGCGGTTGTTATGTCAGCATGTCATAGCACTGCTGCCAACCCTCACAGTCGATGATATATCTTTCACTTTGTTTTTCTTATCTCCAACAGAGGTCATTACACATGAGTAATGTTTACATAATATATGTGTACTGGACCTATGTGTCTTATGATTGCTGGAAATTGATTTTGAAAATATTACGAACAAGCCTCAATTTTTTTTTTTTTTTTGATCAGGTTTTTTTCTTAGCTCAGATAGTGATTTTTAAGACAATTTAATCTTTGAATAAAATTGTAGATAAGCCAAACAAGCACTGGAGGACGTTTTGGTACTTTTTATTATGATAAAAAAGTAATAAAAAGATCTTTATTCCAGCCTAGTCCAGCGGAGGGTGAAATACGACCTGCCATATTAAATTAAAAAAATCAATAGGTACATGGGAAACAAAGGATAACAATATAATAGCACAAATATAAGAAAAATAAATAGAAACACTTAGCTGCGAAATAAATAAAGACGAAAATCTTTCATAAAATGTAGGTTGACGATCACTTTGTGGGTAAACAATAAATCATTTTTAAATAGGATATAATAAAGATTATAAAATATCTGAAGAATACAAATTAAGAACATAATTTATTAATGTAAGCGTTTGCTAAGAGTAAATGACTTACCCACTTGTGTCAGCACAAGCTCCCGGCTGCTATTCCAATCTTGGCTTTCACATGACACTTGTATTACACTTATTCAATAAAAGAAAACCATTTGTATCACATTCACAACTTTTTTTTTAGTTTTGGTTTTGAATTCTTTTGCAAGACATAATTTGGTAAAAATGAAATTTTTCCGTATTTTTAATCACATCCGTATTTCATTACGCGAATGTATATTTTTGTACAAAATTATTTATATTGCGCAAACTTAAGGACGTAATAATTTACTGAATTATTTTTGTCACCTTTAAAAAAAGAAAGTAAAAACACTAGCATTGGTTTACGAGTAGTTTTTTTTTCCAAATTAAAAATATAAAAGTACATTTTTACAAGATTTTGAAAGAAATAATTTTATCACCATGTCACCTCAATATCACTAACGATTTAAAAAAAGGTACCATTTTAATTTTTTTTAAATCGCGATCTAAAACTATGACGCCGCGTCACCACAACGTGCACGTTCAAGCTGCCAAAGCACACTGATGAGAAAGTCGGCGGGCCGGGATTATATACCATTCGTCATGAGATCGCTTTCACGTCCAATGAGAGAGCAAGGGGGCGGAGTTTGCTTCGAAAGAAGAAGAATCGAAAATATTTGTCGCAAACGTCAGTCATATCTGTGTTTCTGACGTGATGGCTGACTTTAATTATTATTGTTAATGAAAATCTGGAAGTACTTTATTAATTTTGATTAAAACGTCATGAAATCAGCTCAAACAAATATCACATAGAGGTAGATAAAAAATATTGGTGTTGTGACAATTGTATCTTCCAAGTGTCAGACAGAGGACATCGTGAGATGGGGCAGGAAGAGGCGGCGGTATTGGAGGGACCATGTGGATAGGATGGACAGTTGGAGAATCCCCCATGTGACTGCCCACAGTATACCTGTAGGACATCGCCTGCAAGGAAGACCGCTAAAGGGATAGCTGGTGGTCTACTTTCCAAAAGGGCGATTCCCATTTGACAATCGATCATTGATTTAAAACAAGAAGTCTCCACCAACGTCCTGGAACATTCGGCTGCTGTAAAGATTCTGCGTATCGTTCCAATGGCTGTCGTTACAATGGTAAGTCCATTTTTTTTATATTTTCAACTCACAGTGTTTTCTTATAATTTCATTCCAATGCTTTTGTGTGGTTGCCAATAAATTTAACTTAGCGCTTCATGAGGTATTCATCAAAATGTCTCATTCTCCATTCTCCAACTTAAATTGCCTGCTTCCAATCTTTCACAATCACCATCATGGGCTCGACAGCTCTGGGAGCGCATCGGCTGAAGGTTTCTACTTCCTTCACGCATGTCCATCGGCTCTGCTCTCTAGCTATGTATGTGTGCCTTGGCTACATTGTCCGTCCATCCCATTATTGGTCTTTCTAAACTCCTTCGCTTCGGCCTTGCGATGCTGAGCGTTAGGCGATAAATGAGGTTAGAGCCGTTCATTCTAATTCTGTGAAAAGCCGACTGCAGGCAGGAACCTTGATAGAACTGATAACATGTTTTTCAAAATTATAATAACTACACAGTTCGGTAATAAAACTTTTCAACAGTCATAGGAGAGCTTATATCATTATCGACAACGTAGCCAACGTCTGCAGGAGACATTGGCTACGTTGACGCTACTACGCTGACGTCTGCAGGAGACGCTACGTCGTGTCAACGAAACATAGAGAATGATGCAAGTTTTCCCATGACGCTACACTGCTACACATAGAGTGTCACTTTTTGCTGTGTTTTCCTCGAAGAAATCACATGTGGCACCTATTCATTTTCAAAGGTATGGGTTTGTCTAATATCCAAGTTTTAATTACCCAACTGTGTGAGTCGTGCAGGAAGCAATCGAAACACACAGACACCCAAACTTCAACAGAGATGACAGCTACAAACTTTCCAGTAAATGGAGGCCAGTACTAACTTCTATGATCCACATCCACCCTTTCATTAAACGGACAATTTCACACGAGGACATAATATCATCCTTCTGTACAAGTGGAGCTATTGCGACATCTATGGAAGCATCACCAAAGGTCAATAATTGTACCTACAACCTTCGACCTCGAGCAAACAACAATAATTCAACAGTTCGTGTTTCTTCCTTGTAGAAGACACACGCCTCCTGAAGACGTCGGATATGACTCCGACAAAACGTAGAGAAAATCGCTCTTCCCTTTACACACGGTCAGTAACATCCGTTTTTTTCATTCCAAAAATTCATCCACATTGTTTTTTGACAGCTGGGTGACAATTTTGTTTATTCTCTTGTCAGGAATTGTGTTTCAATATCACTTTGTTTGCATCAAGTCCTGTCACATATCTACAGATGAGGTAGAGATACAAGGCGTAGGATTGCAGTCCAAATTCATCATTTATATTACCCTTTCAATTGATGTTATATGAGTCGGAAATCAAAATCATGTTCTTACACAGAACAAAAACTTAGGACTACTCCTCTGAAGGAAAAAAATAAAAACACAATTTCTAATACATAATATTTATTATGAAGAAATTTAAATAGATAATTTTTATTATGCAGCTATGTATAACCATATTGTAAGCAAATATTGCACAATACATAAAAACCAATGTACATATAAACAAAAATTGCATTTTTACATTGAATCAAATTTACATTTCAAATAATTGTACACAGAAATGCACGCAAATTATACAACAAGGGGGGGCGGCGTGTGGACGCACTCCCAAAACAACTAAATAAAAATGTTTCAATTTACAAAAGGAATCTGTAACGCCCACTGTTCGGAATGGCCAGCCAGCGACAGCGGGCAAGTAACATTACTTCCTTTAAGAATATATTGACCCAAGCTGTAAGACAAAGGCCGACACAGTTTTAAATTAAAAATAATAACAAGTTTTCAATAAACTTTATTAAGAATATGTTTTAAGCGTTGCTATGTAATAGAGGATGCAAAATTTTATAATTGTAAAATTATAAATCTACGTTGTTAGCGGCCCTGAGGTTTAAGTCATCAGGGGTGGAAGTCACAACGGCCATCGGTAGATCTAAGCGTAACTATTTGAAGAAAATATTAAATAAAACATGATGGTGCCTGAAAAGCTGATCGTTGTTCCATATGTAATATGATTCAGCTGTTCGCTGCCTTAGTTCTTGTTTGCCGTATAGACCATTAAGCTAATTTTACATGAGCAATGTTTGCATGTGTACTGGACCAATGCGTCTTATGAAAACAGGAAATTGATTTAAAAAATATTCAAAACAACTCTCACATTATCGAGTTTTACATTTTTCCTTAGCTCAGATTGTGTAGAATTTGATTCTTAAGACAACTGCATTAAAAGTCATATTTGACAGAATTGGTCTGTACGGCAAACAAGAACTGGGGGAGCGTGTTGATACACCACCATGTTTTATTCCGTTCTACCTTCAAACAGATACGGTAAAATCTATCGACGGTCGTCGAGACTTCCACCCCTGGTGAATAATAAATATGCGTGTATATAGAACAAGCGTTTAGGCCCAGTATTTTCAACGTTAGCATAATATGTGACTTTGAACTGATTAAAAAAAACTATCGACACGATTGACATGAGTGCATTCTTTTCATTCAGTATAAAGTCGCTATGCTACTGTTGAAAATACCGGACCTTAGCAAGATGTACATAACCTTATTTATAAACAATAGTAAACTGAAAAATTACTTAGATGTTAAGTTTATTTACAAGAAGTAGAGTAAATCCATATAGCTGCGGACGTTTATAATTAAATGATTAGATTTTGCAATACAAAACAAAATATTGTGAACGTAGAATGTTCTGATGCAAAATTAGAGTTATTTTTAAAAATACAAGTCACAGAAGTGACCGCAGCAAATACAAGTCTTTTATATTGAAGCTTTTCTTTGTCTCATTACAATAGTTTAGCCTTATGTCTTAATAAGAGATGGACGTTTATTTTGGCGACAATAAATTTGAAAAGATGCAATCCATATATATATATATATATATATTTTATTTATTTTCATTATTTTATTTCCGATATCTAGAATCTTAAAGAGTTAGGGCTTTATATCATGGACAGGATCTCACAAACATAAGATGAAAATTAGACTTGGACGATTTTGTTATTTTTTTTTTGTTACATTCTTATATTGAGAACATTTAAATGTGTCTCTTACAACCAAAAATAAAAAAGTGATAAAAATGTGGTTTTGATTTTTTTTTTTAATTGTGAAAAATATTATTTAGGTACTAACTAATCATACGTACATCTCAAAGCTAATTTCAATAAATTACTTGATTTTTTTTGTTGGAAATTTTTAATATTAAGCTGTGACTCTTCGCTATATAAGTAGTATCTGTCCTATAAATATTCTCTTCTATCAATTATCATTTTTAATTCAATAAACTGGCAAGCTGAAAACTTTTTTTGCTTAAAAAAGATATTACTCTAGTATAGTTTTTTTTTAATTTAATTACTT
Organism: Agapetus fuscipes; assembly: GCA_951799405.1. Taxonomy (NCBI): domain Eukaryota; kingdom Metazoa; phylum Arthropoda; class Insecta; order Trichoptera; family Glossosomatidae; genus Agapetus; species Agapetus fuscipes. Next base: position 15,861,056 of record OX637349.1, on the reverse strand, counting down.
AGGAAACACCGAGATTATTACTGTTTATTAAAATGGGAACGACCTTCCCGATATCTAATCACATTGCTATATGAATCAAAGTATCAGTTCTAAGTACATGGGAACTTATGCGATGGCTATTGTGTCAAAATATTTATCTAAGCTATCTCCTAAGATGTTGGACATTGTCACCTGAGATGTCATTTGGGACATTGTCACCTGAGATATCATCTGGGACATTGTGACCTGAGACACCACCTGGACATTGTGACCTGAAATGTCATCTGGGACATTGTCACCTGAGATATCACCTGGGACATTGTTACCTGAGATGTCATTTGGGACATTGTCACCTGATACATCATCTGGACATTGTGACCTGAGATGTCATCTGGGACATTGTCACCTGAGATATCATCTGGGGCTAAGTCACTTGAGATGTCGTCTAGGACATTATGACCGGAGATGTCATTTGGGACATTATCACCTGAGATGTCATCTGGGACATTGTGATCTGAGATGTCGTCTGGGATATTGTGATCTCAGATATCATCTGGGACATTACCGCCTGAGACACCACCTGGACATTGTGACCTGAGATGTCATCTGGGACATTGTCACCTGAGACACCACCTGGACATTGTGACCTGAGATGTCATCTGGGACATTGTCACCTGAGATATCATCTGGGACATTGTTACCTGAGATGTCATTTGGGACATTGTCACCTGAGATGTCATCTGGGACATTGTGATCTGAGATGTCGTCTGGGATATTGTGATCTCAGATATCATCTGGGACATTACCGCCTGAGACACCACCTGGACATTGTGACCTGAGATGTCATCTGGGACATTGTCACCTGAGACACCACCTGGACATTGTGACCTGAGATGTCATCTGGGACATTGTCACCTGAGATATCATCTGGGACATTGTTACCTGAGATGTCATTTGGGACATTGTCACCTGAGATGTCATCTGGGACATTGTCACCTAAGATGTCCCATAGGACATTAGCCAAGTTCGGGGAGCGCACTTTAAGCGCTCACAAATCATTCGGAAGCTTATTGACCGCATTTATTTCAGGCTGTTCGCTTATTTTGTTTTTTCTTCAAAACTGGGTCGGCATTAGAGTTCATACTGCCCCAACGACAGTTGACAATTTTGACAGCTAACCTCAATATAACAAATAAAAGCCACAGTTATTGATGATAATTAAAGGAATTAAGCTATCATAAATATTTTCATAATGGTAAAATCTTCAACTTCTCTTATTTTCACAAATAAACGGCTGAAAGCCATCTACTGAAAATATCAGATATAAGATTAAAGAACGCATTTTTAAATAAATCTATAGTTCATTCTGCCAAACTTTGACAGTGTGATAGATGAAGTTTGTTTTCAATTGCTTTTGATAGTTCGGAATGTTTTACTGAGCTCCCCGAACCCGATTTTTGCTTGTGAGCGCTCACAGTGACAAAGCCAACTTTCCAAACAAACTCCTTGTCATCTAAGATGCAGTCGCTTGAGACATTGTCGGCTAAAACCACATTTTGAGGACTAATCGATAAAATAATGTAGATATTTGGTTCAAAGCGTCACTTACAATGCGTATACAACTATATACATTTTAATATAACAGTGCCCTTAATGTGTGTGAAGCAAATTGAAAAAAGAAAATCTATTCAAGACAAACATAAAAATATAAATACACTTTGACAGCTATCGTTACACGTAAATATTATTACAACCAGCTTAAAATGTGACAAGAGTTACGCTACGTTTGTAAAATTGAATGTAACCAGGGGTGAAAGTATCGACGGCCATTAATAGATCTTACAGTACCTATTCTTCTTCGTGTCAGCTTCACACCGTATTGGCCCAGTAACGAGCAATGTCTACAGCTCTTTGGTTTCCCGCAAAGAGATCATCCATGGAGCAGCTTGTCGGACAGGAGGGACAACACCGCAGGTGCTCCATAGTTTGCTGAGCTCCACACTCACATAGTGTAGAGTCCTCCCGTCCCAGAAATCCCCAGGTCAACATGTTGGCCCCGGCTCTTCCAACATTGGTCCTCAATCTGTTCATAGATTTCCACACGGGCCACTCAAGGTTCTTTCCTGGAGGTAGGCTCTCTTTGAACGGTATCTATTTGAAGATGGGAATAAAACATGGCGGTACCAGAACAGCTGATCGTTGTATATCTCCATACAAAATGGATCAACTGTCGATACATAGTCATATTTTATTCTATCCTATCTTGAAATAGATATGGTAAGATTTATCGACGGTCGTCCAAACTTCCACCCGTGGTATCTACGTTTGCACTTTCCCTAAGTACTAAATAGACTTATAAGTGTTAAATTTTATGAAAAATTATTGTTTGATTGGATGGAAAACAATTGTCGAATGGTGAAGCTGAAGAATGTTACTCGTTACATCCAAAACTAACACCTAACCTCACTCACTAACCAGAACGCCGCACGCCGCTAACATTGCTCGTCTCACATAATAATTGTGCAAATCAACAGTCCCCTCACCGCCTCAACATATCTCAACACTTTTGATTAAAGGACGAAGGATTTCATGGACATTTGAAATAAATACACTTAGTCTAAGTAATTTCTTTACTGGGTGTAAAAAAAGAAACATTGCAACTGGCCGCTGCCGTGTTTGTTTAGTTTACTTTCAGCCAGTATAACAATATTTTGATTCATTCAGTCGGGGTAAAATGTCAAAGTATAAAATTTTAATTGTGTTTTTAGTAGCCTATGTATCATAATTTTTATTTACCATACAACTGAGTAGACTTACAATTATTTTACATTATTTCCTATAACAATAATATTCATTTTTATACTTTTTTTATGATCAAATCGATACGTACCTTAAAGGTAAAACTAAATAAGTGACGCATAAAGTTAACATAGGTTTCTCAGATAAATGCACATTTTTTTGCTATTTTTCACAAGAGAAAACAAGCAAAAAAGTGTGAAAATCCTGTAGTTAAGAAGTTTTTCATGATCACTTTCTTATAATTAGTTCACTTACTATGAGAAGTTACTCCTAATAAAATATTTTATCCACAATTTCTCAAATCAGTGAATCAGCTCGTATTCAGTTTAACCTTTAAGGTGGCGAAATGAACATTGTAATAATGGCAAGACTAAATGAAAGGACACGAGGTGTGAATGGAATGAAAAATTAAGTCGTACAATAAAATATTTTACATTTTTTAAATTCATTTCAAATTTCCTTCAATATAAAAGCGGTTGAACGGATTGATATATCGAATCAACCAATTTATTTTAACATTTGAAATGTGTAACTGTACACAATCACTTCATTGGGAGTGGATGCATTAGCCAATTGATAGCTCAGTTGGTAAGAACTTTTGTGTTCAAAGCCAGAGGACTAAGATTCAATTCAACACAGAGTCCAACCTGGGTACAAATCTAAATAAATTCAGTCAGATTTTAAAGACAATCAGATAATTTGATTGTTTTTTTTAAATAAATTTGTGAAGAAGAATGCAATCCACCAACCTATTTTGCCTGGCCAGTTGTCTTCATGCGAAAGCAGAAGCTTGTGTGCATGCAACGACATCTGAACCAGGGCCAATGCTATGGTCAAAGCGGCCAGCCGTGGCTCGAACCAACGTTATCTGAACCAAACACGCTAGCTGAACAAGCGTCTTGACCGCCATGGTCATAGCACCGACGTTAATTTGTCAACCAGACAATCATATTGATGGAAAATTAAAAACAATTAAATTCAGCATAATTTTTTTAATACAGTATTGCGTATAATATATTTATATATCTATCTCCTTGGTGAGGGTAATATTTTATTTATATTCCTAGAGATGCCATTTAAAATATTTTATTTAATGTAAAAAATAAGAGCCTACACTTATTATGTACAAAAATTGTCTATTAAAATCTAATTAAAAGTGTACACAGGGGCAACATATAACCAATCTATTGTAGTGACAAGAATTTGTTAAAAACAAACTAAATTAATTAAAACCCGACCACGTGTAAAAGGAGTATAAATTTATACTTTTAACATTTTGATTCTTTCTTTATTTTCAACCTTATATTCCTTGACTAATAGGTTGGTATGAGGCTGGTTCCCCTTGGCAATATCACCCCTGTTTCAGGGAAGATTGGCAAGAGTTGCAGGGTTTATGTTAATTTAAGATTGAGTTTTTTATGCTGTAAGTCCACATAAGTGCAAACTTGTATCTGTGGAAATGCATGTAATATGGATCTGAAATGTAATATATCTTTGCAAGATTATAGATTCTTCATCTTCAAGTATTTTTCGTTCCTTGACTAATAGGTTGGTATGAGACTAAGATTTATATTGAATCCATGCACACAAACATTTCGTCTTTAAGCCCTTCAATTTTTTTTAAAGTGTTCACAAACAAAAATGAATGCTTTGAGTTTTAGGTTGGTACTTTTATCCAATAGGAGTATATTTAACAATTTTAGTTCTTATTTCTGTGTAAAAACTAAAAAAAAAAAAAAATCGCATTAAGTACTATGAGCGCGGATTTGCATTCTGGCACGCTAAAGGTTAACAATAAATTTATACTCTTTTCAAATGTGTAGGGAGCGTACTATAAATTTTACATATTAATTCAACCTATACATACAACTTATATTAAAACAAGCAAATCACAGATGTAAGCAATGAATTCACTTCCTCTTCCTTTAATTTTTACTTAGTACATTCAAATTATCATAAAAAACAATAACCAAAATAAAATAATCTCTTATAGATAAAATTATTTAAAAAAATTCTCCCCATATAAGTGACTTACAAAAAAAGCATCGAAGGCAAAACATCATAAATGCTATTTTTGCAAGACAGTCTATTATTTTGATATCTCAAAGGTACAACGGAATAAGTGTCATATTAAGCTAGCATAGGTTTCTCAGATAAATGCACCTTTTTCCCTATTTTCTACGAGAGAAAACACTAAAAAAGGATGAAAATCCTGTCGTTTAGAAGTTTTTCATGAGCACTTAAAAAATAGAGCATAGGTACTGTAAAAAATGGTTCACTTTGCCAATGTCACCCCTGTTTCAGGGAAGGTCGGCAAGAGTTGCAGGGCTTATGTTCATTTGAGATTGGGTTTTTATATTGTAGGTCCACATGCGGCATGTGTGAGCCTGAAATTATGCGTGTCTGCTTGTGGGAATGCATTTAATATGAATCTCAAATGATACATATCTTTGCAACTTAGATTTAGATTAGCACTTATTCAGTTTTACCTTTAAGGTGGCGATTTTTTAAATCAATCTGATCCAAAACTGTCACTGAAATCAAAGTACAAAACAAGTAATAAATTCATACACCTTTTTGTAAGTAAAATGTTGATAAAAAATAAATTGCATTTAGATAATAAAACGGTTCAAAAGCTATATACAAAAATAAAAAATATGGAATGTACAGAGTTGAGCACAAAATATATTAGTTACTAATGCACTCAATTAATTAAAATATAAACATTAATTTTTATAAAATACGCATGTCACATCGTCACCTTAGAGCCCGTTCCCACTTGTCGGGTGTCGGATCCGTATATTAATCGGAGGTTCCAGTGGCAGAACATTATGCATGGAGCTATTCACACTTGTCGGAAACCGATTTTGTCCGAAATGTTCTGCAACTGGAGCCTCCGATTAATATACGGATCCGACACCCGACAAGTGGGAACGGGCTCTTAGTGCTTGTTTGCATTATCGCCGTCAAAGATAATTTCACATGAGCAATGTTTGTATGTGTACTGGACCATTGCGATTTATGAATGCTAGAAATCGGTTTTGAAAATATTTAAAACAAATTTTGCGTTATTGTGCTGTACATGTTTTTTCTTTGTGTAGAATGTGATACTTAAAGGTCATCTTTGAATCAAATGGTAGATATGCCAAACAAGCACTGTGGTGACAAAATAGAACCAAAGGCGGCAATCTAAGATTTTTTGAAAAAAAAAGTTATGTTTCATTGTAAACTTATTTATTTCATTTCTGAAAAAAATCCTCAAGTGGCATAGACGATATTGTGTCGCCACCTGGTCGAGTAGCTATGGAAAAGACAGAAAAATATTTTGTTATTGGTTGCTAAGGACAGCAGTCCTATACTGGCGTTTGCTCGCCATGAAAAAAGTTTCAAATTCAAAAATGTTCCTACCTCATCCGCCGCCTTTGCTTCTATACAACGCAAGTGTATAATATAAAAAAATACTTGTTTTATACAAAATTATTAATTAATCATGTGACATTCATTTATTAAAGTTTACATTAAACAGCCAAAATGTATAGAAACGGTGCGCACATCAAAGATACTCGTACTGGTCAAATCATAGTCAAAACATTGATAAGACGACTACACAGCAACACTGAAGTATTGCTTCCCAATTCATTTAGTAGAGTATAATTAATATAAAACAGATTGGTGTCTATGGAATATACGCTAGACTCACTATACAGCGAGAAATGGTGCTCTTAACTCATCGCCCGTCACTCATAAAGAGAGGAACACTGTAGAATTCCAGAGAGCGCCTCCCGAACAGTCTCAGTAGTAGTAAGTCATATGTCAAGACGCTCAGAATCACTTTGCATTTTTGTTTGTAAATTTAAAATCCTCGAGCCCTAAGCCCTCACGGCTATATTCTTTCAGTGATTTCTGAGCCTCCTTTGCTTTGTGTAAACACTTGGGAAGTGTAGCTTCAGGGGAGGGCCTTCTGCCACTCACATCTCACATAACTTTTGCATGCGAGTCCTGTAACACATTCCCGGATGGGATGGATATACAGGGAGCGGGTCAGTGGAGGGGAGACTGGCCCTGAGAGAAGGTGTTGTAGAATTCCAATTCACAACTCCGACTAACTGAATCGATGATCATCCAAATTGCTTTCAAAACAGAAATGACAGAAACACCGGCGTGTCTTTCTGGGATCTGTTGCCGTGGTCTATCGGAGCTGGAGCTTCCGGAAGTTTTGTAAATGTCGGCGATGGGCTTTTATATTCGATGCTGATGAAACGGTGATAAAAATTATGACAGTAACGTACCGCAACTAACAAAATAATGGTAAAACATGGTGTAACAGTCATCTAGTCGTCAGACAAACAATGTGATACCAATGGTACCTTTTGCAAGAATGGAGCATCCGCGACATCTGTTGATGAATCTCCAAAGGTTGTGTACCTAAAACTTCAATCACGAGCAACGACAATTGATTTTTAACAAATCAGTATGTGCATATCCGCCGAAGAATAAAACACAAGTAACCGGTTCTTTACCACAGCAACACTGTTTGTAAAATCCGTTTTCTAATTCTATTCAAAATATTGATTTTATTTACACGCACTTTTTTCCTTCCTATTGGAACGTGAGTCACTATCCTATATTGCAGTTCTATAATTCACAGTCATCCCATCCGTTGTTCTTTCTTCATCATCAAAAATTCAATACAGTCTGGTTCCAATTGGATTTGGTTACTCGCGGTCCTATTCACACAAAACGAATCTATGGCTCATCTTCCAGAAAGCCCAATCTCAATGATGATGCATTGATTATTATCTATTGGTTAAATGTTTTGTGAATAGCGCTGCTGGAATTCTACGGCAGTCTTTTTATGAGTGAGCAGGTATTTTATAAACATACTGAAGTATAACTATACATGTAGGGGTGTGTATGCGGGGGTTGGCATCTGATGACTGGTGTCTTATATCTTGTTTCTCGATGTGGATCGCGTGCCCATAGAGTTGATGTTGTCGCCTCGACTCCGCGATCTGTGGAGGGTGGACAAGCCCTCGCCTGGAATGCCAGAAATTTTATAAAACAGACATTATGAGTGATGAAAGACTGACAAAGAAAGTATACGTTGCAAGAATAGATGGATGTCGTGGTAAAGGAAGACCGAGAAAGGTATGGATGGATCAAATTTCTGAAAAAGTGAATGAAAGGAATATCGAGAGTCATAATAAAAGGAGAGATTGTACGAACAACCTTATGATTCTGGATGAAATGAAAGAAGTATGTAAATGGTGATGATAACAAATAAATTTAGGTAGAGACCCGTCTGTAGTCTAGTGGTTAACGCTACGGACTCCTTAATGGCAGGTTGTGGGTCTGAATCCCGCAGAGCACAAAAAATATCCCATTTATATTTTCAAATATGCTCTTCGCTGGGTTGAAAATTCATATACCTTTACCAAAGACTGGTAACTGAAGGTCCATCCAGCCTTACAGCGATTGTGTCTTGCTTGAGAATTGGTACTTTCTATAGCAATAACCAAGTTAGCAGAGGGCTCTTGAGGTGTGATTCACACAAAAATAGCGCTCACCAAATAAATCATCCTAATATTATTATACATGCTGCCCTCAGGGAGCTTGTGCTAAACAAGAGGATGAGGAGCATTACCCCGACTGGTGGCTCTCTTCATGCTGCCCTCAGGGAGCTTGTGCTTAACAAGAGGATGAGGAGCATTACCCCGACTGGTGGCTCTCTTCATGCTGCCCTCAGGGAGCTTGTGCTTAACAAGAGGATGAGGAGCATTACCCCGACTGGTGGCTCTCTTCATGCTGCCCTCAGGGAGCTTGTGCTAAACAAGAGGATGAGGAGCATTACCCCGACTAGTGGCTCTCTTCATGCTGCCCTCAGGGAGCTTGTGCTAAACAAGAGGATGAGGAGCATTACCCCGACTAGTGGTTCTCTTCATGCTGCCCTCAGGGAGCTTGTGCTGCCGTGTGGACCTGCTAAACAAGAGGATGAGGAGCATTACCCCGACTAGTGGCTCTCTTCATGCTGCCCTCAGGGAGCTTGTGCTGCCGTATGGACCTGCCCCTGCGGTCCTGCGCCAGCTTGTCCGCGCGCACGAATAGGCCGTGCCGCGGCTTGCATGTGAAGTAGCGCTCCCCCTGCACCGTGCCGTCATTCTTCCCTGGAACACACAACACAGCCTGGTTAAACAATGGCCTTATTTAGATATATAGTTGGATAATTTGTTTTCTCTTTTGGGCGCCGTTTAGTGGCTCCAGCCACCCCAAGGGCGCCCATCCTTCACTTGCTTCCTTTGGAAACATACACTTCTTCAACTCCTTCTTGAAACGTTCTTCACCGGTATCTGTTCTCAGCTTCAAAGGTAGCTGGTTCCAGCACAACCATTCTGCTGCATCGAGATGACATTTTCATCCTGTTGATAGCATCACCTCTCGCTGAGCGAAGGCTGCACCGCTTACCAACAATCTCCTCAACCTCACATAGTTCAGTCAAATAAGACGGGGCCGTTTGTAAGTCGGTTGAAACAGTTATATATTGTCTATTTTCTTTAAAATAATTATTTCTAGTCCGCAAATATCATAAGTCGATGGGTGTGGCACATCTGAGGGTGATGGTAAGAGTGGGGGGGATTTACCTGTGGGGGTGTCCAGCTCCACGCCCACCCAGGTGCCGGGGGCGAAGTGCGCGGGCCCCACGTAGGCCACCACGCCCGTGCTGCTGGTGAGGCGGATGTGCACGCTCTCCCCCAGGGTCACCCACTCCGGCACGCTCACCTCCCCGCGGGACGTGCTCAGCTCAGACGACTCGTCTGCAATACGAGTACAACGCATCACAACAATGCCAACAATCCAATTATATTATTATGCAACTAAGCGATGACCAGTCCGTAGTCCAGTGGTAACACTTCGGACTCATGAATGGAAGGTTGTAGGTTTGAATCCCGGTGGAGCACAAAAAATACACCATTTATATTTTCAAATTTGCTCTTCGCTGGGTTGAAAAATTCATAAACCTTTACCAAAGACCGGTCATCAAAAGGTCCATCCAGCCTTACAACAACTGGGTATTGCTTGAGTATTTGCGCTTTGTAGCGACGACCAAGCTCGTTAACACCTCTGCGGCACTACAACAAGTGTCATAGACCCCTAGAGACTCTGAAATCTAGGGAGTTTCACGCACAGGATTGCTTAAAAAAAAACCTCTGTGCTCACCATCAACAAGCCTTTCCGTTGAAGAGAACTCCGAGTCATTGGTGATGTTGAGATGGTTGAGGTGCTGCTCCAGCTTAGCCGTGACCTTGAACTCGCTGGAGCGGGGTCGCACTTGGGGGAAGGACGCGCGGTTGCCGGCCGAGCTCTTGGCTGAACTTCCAGCTGGCTTGCGCCGACGAACAACCTGACAACAAACAAAAGCCAATTCCATGTTATAAGTATTCCTGCTGCTTGTAAATCTTGTGTGGGATTGACAGCATTAACAACTCTTATGTTATGAAGATGTACCTATCAGTGGCGAAGAGTGCCATACAAGCCGGTTCCCATTGGCTTCCCTTTTAAAATGATGTAACAAAGTAGTTAAAAAATATAGGCACAAAGTAAAAAAATACATTTAAAACCAAAGAAACAATACATGTTTTTCCCCATTGAAACCATGCAGTCTACTTTATTATCATTTTTGCCTCATTTTAAATGGGAAACCGATGGGAATCGGCTTGTATGGCACCCTTCGACACTGGTACCTATCCTACTCACAATCTTCTGGCTTGCTATCATCATCATCATCTCTCAGAGCGTGGGATTTTTGTCTACGATGTGTCTTATCTTACTTTTTTTTACTTTGGGAAGGGTTGCGTATTAAAGCATTATTTAGGAGAATCTAAACAGACGTTTATTCAGCTAATATTTGAAACGGAAACTGGAAATAAATAAATTGGCCAACTTATATTAGTGTGGTAAATATTTAGGATAAACTTGATGTTTCAATACATTTTAGAACGCAGAATAGAACAGAATTAGTGACAGAGAGAAATTCCTACCTTTCCAGGTGGCAGCTGTGTTTTAACAACAGACGTTCCCTCGTACGGAGAGTCATAGCCGCCTCCTGATCCAGCCGATGAGCCATCATTACACCGGGAGTCAGGATTGGACTGATCCGATGCCGTCATCTCATCATACTCCCCGCCAGCCGACTGTCCATTGGTAACCACAGACTCCTTCTCTCCCGTCTGCTCCACACTCCCTTTGCTTTGACTAGAACAATTCTGGCTCTGCACGGGTAAGCACCCCAGAGGATCAAACAACACGTCTTTATTGATATTCACCACATTCCTTTTACTCTCCTCTTCGTTGTTCAACTTCTTCCCTTCTTGTGTTTTAGGATCCACGTAGGGTTTGTTATCAAACAGTGTGTCATCGTCACAGTCCCGTAAAAAAGGATTTATCCTGTTTCGCGATCCGGGAGTCAAAACTGGTGTTTTTGCAAGGATTGCTGTAGTGAATGGGTCATTGCATTCATTTTTGCACTCTTGTATATCGTTTTTGATGCTGTTTACATCATTCTTGAGGTCGGTGATTTCGTTTTTGAGTCCCCCTATGGACTGCTTTGATTTGCTGTATTGGTTGTCGTTTTGGTTGTTTGGGTTTCGTCCGTCAAAGTCTGGGGTGTCGTCAACGCTCATGCTTCTGATGGAGAGGGTGTCGTCGCTGGTGAGGTTTGTGGAGGAGACGGCTTGGGAACCTGAAAAGAATATCCAACCATCAATAACTTCTATTTACTTAAGGGTGATTGAGAGGTCAGCGCGCCCAACTTTGATGACCAAAATAGCCCATATTTTTAATGTTAAGGTAGCATTTTTTTCCCAGATTAAATTAACACATAAAATTAGGTATTTTTTCCCATAAAATGCCAATTCAAAATAATTTTATTTACGGAGATACCTTAAATGGAGATTTCCACTGTTGTTATGAATAATTCCTAACTTTTTTTTATTTCAAAACATTTCTTTTGATTAGTTTTATTTTTTCTAGATGAAAATTATTTTTTTATACTTTTCATTGATTTTTTATAGCTATTTAAAAAGTACTCAAATTTTGCATACGATCGTGTAGGTAAATTTGCAATTGAAAGGTTTATTTTCTTTTTAGGATTTGAAGTGATATTTTTTATGTTTGTAATGCAATACTTGTTTTATTTTTTCTCCCCCGATTTCTATTTATCCTGGAAAAATAAAGATTTCCATACAAAAAATGACCCGGTCGCTAGCGTCACCTGCGGCCGGTAGATGAACTGCGGAGAAAAATATTATATCTCCTTAGTTTTATGGAAGCAAGATTTATATAATGCAAAAGAGTACAATCGTTTACGTTACAACTGGACCAACTGGTTTCTCAAAAATGCATGGAAATCAAAACGCCGTCTAGAGTTGCTGTTAAAGATTCCATACATTTTTTGGTTGCGCTGTATTTGCTACATTTCATACTTCGGGTACACTCGTGTATCATCGTATATTGCCGAAGATGCTCGAGTCAGCCCTCTCTTATATTGTGTGTGTAAGAGTATATACATAAACGCTATGGTAGTATAATACGTACGTACATAAAAACAGTTTGCAAAGTTTAACGAAATGGCGAAAGACAGCGAAAGATCATTCAATCAGATGAAATGAATTGTACGGAGAGCTGCACACGACTTTATAGTATTCTGATAAGTTTTTTTCCATTACATGAATAATATGAAAGTTTGTTTGAATTTCAAAGTGAAATTCATTTAGCTCAATGATTTAGCTGGAAAGAATTCTGCTGGCTGGCCTTTTTTGTTGAATTGAAATCATTTTTTGAACCTAGCGTAGAGCAATTTGAAATTTTCAGGCCTGTAATTTAGTCTAGTGGTTAACGCTGAACTGAACAGATTTCAGTCTGTTTTGAATGCGGCCGCAAGACTGATCTTCGGGATGTCCAAATTCTCTCACATCACTTCGCTGTTGAAAGAACTACATTGGCTTCGTTTCCCTGAGAGGGTTCCGTGTGTGTTTGATGGTATTTAAAGCCCTAAATGGTTTGGCTCCATCATATCTGGCAGACATATTTTCCCCCGTTGAAGTGAGTGTGAGGGGGCGGACACTTAGGTCAGCGGGGTGTCAAGCTGTCAGATTGATGCAGCCTCGCCGTCAAATACGCACTAATTTTGAGGATCGCGCTTTCCGGTTTTCGGGGCCGATGGAGTAGAACAGACTGCCACCCGGAGTGAGGGTTTCGGAATCTGTTGGCATTTTTAAGGGAGCACTGAAACGGCACCTTTTTAAAATATCTAATTCATGATTAGGAGGGCCCTTGAGGTGTGAAACACACAAAAACGGCGCTCTTTGGTCATGTAAAAAATTAAATAAATAAATTATCCTCATATGTATAAATATATATATATATATATATTTATTTTACTTTTTTATTTATTTTACTTACGGACATAATAGTCCAATTACATAGTTATATGAAAAAGTAATTACAGAAAATGACAAAGAAAATAATATAATACAAGAATTAATATTTCATAATAGCATAGACAAAATATAAATACTTATACTTTCCTCAGCAAAACAAAGCTCTACGGAATTCAGATAGGCTCATGCCGCATAAATCTAGATGAGAGGAAGAATTTAAAAGACGACACATTCTGTTAATAGGAGAATAGTATCCTAAATTTGAAGTGTGAAAGTTGAGAGAGAGCAATTCATTTATTCTAAATCTTCGCGTTGGAACATTTAATTTGATACATTGTAAAAGATAAGGTGAGTCGAAAATACTATTAATGATTTTATAAATACATATGAGTTGAGCATGTTGTCGGCGTGTTACTAAAGATGAAATGCCTAGGGTGATCTCTATGTCTTTATAGTCATACTCATCTCTACTTAGACCCAGTTTCCAAGCAACTCGTCTTAGAAAGCGATGCTGTACTGATTCAAGACGGTCAATGTGGGTAGCATAGAATGGAGACCAGATAACACTGGCATACTCAAGGTGTGGGCGAACCAATGAACAGTAAAGGATTTTTAAAGTTTGTACATTATTGAAATCAGAAGTGATTCTAAGGATGAAACCTAGAATCTTAAGTGACTTATTAACAATATTATCAATGTGTTCGCGAAAGGAAAGTTTGATATCCAATGTTAAGCCAAGGTCCTTAATAAGTGTGACCGTTGCCAGGTCAACACCATTTAGTTTGTAGACAAAATTTACAGGTTTTTTTGTTTTATAAAAGGACATAATTTTACATTTATCGATATTCAGCTCCATGCAGTTGGCCTTGCACCAATCATTGAATGAATCAATATCTGATTGAAACAGAGAGCAATCATTGTAAGAGTTAATGGATTTCGGCATTTTGTTGTCATCCGCAAAAAGCCAAAATTGAGTGTCAGAAAAAACATTCAGGTCATTAATAAATATATTGAAAAGAAGAGGAGCAAGATGTGCTCCTTGAGGTACACCAGACGTAACGTCAATTTTATCAGAAATAGAATCATTTATTCTCACTCTTTGTTTTCTTCCAGTTAAGTAAGACTTGAGAAAGGTTAGAAAGGGATCTCTTATACCAATAGCTCTTAGTTTAGCTACAAGGAGTTGATGGTTAACCTTATCGAAGGCCTTAGAGAAGTCAGTGTATAGAACATCAACCTGAGTATTATTCTCAAGGGCCCTGACAATAGTGTCAGTGTAGGAAAGCAAATTAGTAATAGTAGATCTAGAAGATCGGAAGCCATGTTGTTCATCAATCAATAAATTTTTGAAGAGAGGGGAGATTTTTGTAGTTATGATAGACTCAAAGATTTTTGGTATATGGGATAAATTTGATATAGGTCGGTAGTTCTTTATATCAGACTTGATTCCAGATTTAAAAATAGGTCTTAGGTAAGATATTTTCCAAGAGTCAGGAAAAACACCTGAAGACAGAGAAAGGTTAAATAAATGACACAATGGCTTTGACAAGGTAAACTTGCACTTCTTGAGCAAAAGTTGTGGAAAACCATCGGGACCAGTGCCACTATTATCAGACAGAGCCCCCAATGCATTGAAAACATCCACTAGTGATATATTGCATTCATTTAAGTCAACAGTATGTGTGTAGTTGAATAGCGGGACATTAGATGCAGTGTCTGAATATACTGTAGAAAAGTGTTTAGCAAACAATTCTGCAATGGCAGTAGCATTTGTGGCTTGAGTATCATTATAGGTCATATTAGAGGGAAGACCGTTATCTGCACGTTTTTGTGCAACAAAATGCCAAAAAATTTTTGGGTATAAATTTAAGTTAGTCTCGGTATCTTCAATAAAAGATTTATAGCTACTCCTTGATTCCATTTTAGATAATTGTCTTAGATGAGTAAACTTCTGATAGTAAAGTAATTTTCCTGTATCCTTATACATCTTATGCATTTTTTTCTTTTCCAATATTAAATGTTTCAGCTTCAAACTGAACCAATTAGGAAATTTAGGCTGAGAATAGATACCTCTAGGAACAAATTGGAGAATAGAATGTGACAGGTAATCATTGAAAAGAAGTACAGCTTCATTTATATTGTTAAGTGAATAAAAGGAAGACCAGTTAATTTGAGCAAGAAAATAATTCATGTCGGCATAATTGCCATTTTTAAATTTATAGTGATAGGATACCTTATGCTTTAATAGTTCACTACTGAGAAAACTTGAGATGTCAAAAGAAAGAGGAGGATGAAACTTATCAAGGGGTAGCAAATTGTTCGAAGATCTATTTACCTTAACACTAGAGATATCGGTAAAAATTAAATCCAAGCTATAGCCATGTTCATTGGGTATTGAGTTAACTTGATGCATGTTCATAAATGCATAAAAATTGGCTATAATGGAAGCCTGGGGAGAAATATTTTTATATATTTTAACGCCATGGTTGTCATTGAGCCACAATGTTTTCGGCAAATTAAAATCTCCACAGATAAACATTGAGTCAGCATTTAGGGACAATTGTTCAACCATTTCAGTATGTGATTTATATACCTCTATAGAAGAGGAGGGGGGAATGTATATGCATCCAAGTACTAGTTTTTTTGTGCCTACTATTACGGAGAGAAACAGTTGTTCCGAGATTAAATCTGATGTTTTCAGCACAAAACAAGGAAACTTCTTCCTAACACATATCATTACTCCCCCTCCGCGGGTTTTTATAGAGGAAGAAGACCGATCACATCGAAAAATGTTATAGTCGAATAGTCCTAATTCGGCTGATTTTATTTTGTCCGAGGGCCATGTTTCAGTGAGGAAAATATAATCATAATCACTAATGCTGACATTACACCTTAAATCATTCAACTTTGTATTCAAACCCCTGACATTTTGGTAATACGCTGAGGTAAAAGTCATACAATAGCCCCTATCAGGTTTGCTTAGTCTAAAAAATTTATGCGAGATAATTCGCGTTTTTCAGCCGCAATTCGAGCAGGACAGTCTTTTGCGCCAGTTACATGGGTTGCAGTTTTCTTGAAAAAAGTACATGTAGCGCAAGTAGGAGGTTTTTCTTTTTTTGGGCATGCATTGCGGTTGTGACCAGTTTTAGCGCAGTGAGAGCATGT
The DNA here is from genome assembly GCA_951799405.1 of Agapetus fuscipes. NCBI lineage: Eukaryota > Metazoa > Arthropoda > Insecta > Trichoptera > Glossosomatidae > Agapetus > Agapetus fuscipes. The sequence goes on along the minus strand of OX637349.1, from coordinate 15,844,677 downwards.
CGGATCCTCCGCCTTGCATCTCGACGCCCTATGGCCATATAATTGGCAGTGCCCACACTTTAGGCTATCAACCCAATCCCTTACTCTATGGAGCTGCCATTCTATCGCTAGCCTAGCTCTTGCAATCAGAGCATGACGTACTGATGGTGGAACATTAAAGATGTGTGTGCAGCTGCCTGATCGGAGACCAGACTTGTGAGAAAATGTTATTGATAACTTTAAGTTTTCCAATGTCAGTTCTGTTTCATCTGAAGTCTGATTATGGATGGCAGCAATCACTTCTTCAGCAGGCATGTCTTGAGGTAGATCATGGATGGCAATACGAGGTTGACGGCCAGGAGCAACAGTAGCCTTTAAGCCTGCTTTGGCAAGAGCTGGAGCATTTGCCAATTTCGATGCCTCTTTTGCAGAACTAGGGTGAACCAGAACTCCACCATTCTTCAGTTCTCGCAAACCCGTGACTCTAATGCCTAGAGTAGAAGGGTTCATGGCTGATTTTAAAGACTTCATCGTATCGCCCGAAGAAGCCGGACTATCGCTTGAAGAATTCGACTGATGAACAAAAACAGATGGGCGAGCAGGTCCCGGAGTAGACTTGTCTCTGGTTATAGGGGGACCAATAGTTTTCCATGGATTTTGCTGAAGACTGTGTGGAGAGTTATTTTCGACCAGAGACAGAATTAATTTATTTTGCTCGGTGACAACATTCTTTAAATTTATCAATTCTGCACTTAAGGCTTGGACTTGCTCATTCAGCTCCTTAAGCAAATCAGTAGAAGCTCGCGTCATCTTGTTGAATTGTAAATATTCAGTGGTATACACTATTCTTCAAAATTAATTTGAATTTAACTGGCGGGAATTTACATGCTATTACTTCACTTTATTTAGTTTATGTAGATATTATATGAGTCGTATAGAAGCAAAGGCGACAATATATATATATAGGTATATATGTTTAATTTTAGGTTTTCACGGATTTTCACGGACTCGTAATCCAAAAGTCAAGATTTCGATTGGTGCAAGACAACTAAGTTCCGTCGAAATCTAACAAAAATGTCATGAGTATGTGTGGCTAAATAAATAATAATTTCTTGCCGCGTTATCCCCGAAGGGCTTCGCATGTGGCGAGGGAACCTATTTATTTTATAGGTAAGAGGGCCGGCCTTACGCCAACCACTTCGTTGATGCGAAGGCATACCAGCTCCCGTGGGGACTGGTACTTATTTCTTGTGAAGGCTGAGTACACCTTCCTGGTATTTTATTTTGGGTTAGAAATAAACACCGAACCGGAAATCATTTCTGACACCCTTATATTATATCAGTGGGTAATTATATAAAAACGCAACTAAGCTACACATGTAGTGTAACTTCTTGCCTGCGGTAACCCCCTAAGGAGTCGCATGTGGCGCTTCGGGACCTATTTTTTTTTACAGGTAAGGGGGCCGTCCTCACACCAACCACTTTGAGTTGAAGTGGGGGTTTCCCAGCTCCCGTGAAGGGCTGGTTCTCATTTCTTATGAAGGCTGAGTCAACCTTTGAGATCGAACCCTTGCTCTCGGCATGGAATGCAAGCATTCTACAAATTGAGCTATCGACCTTTTTATGAGCTTCATCGTCGTCGCTACAAAGCGCCAATTCTCAAGCAAGACCCAGTTGCTGTAAGGCCGGATGGACATTTCGTGACCGGTCATTGGTAAAGGTTTTATGAATTTTTCAACCCAGCGAAGAGCAAATTTGAAAATATAAATGGTATATCTTTTGTGCTGCTTTTATGCTTAGAATATATTCCATCACTTAGTTGAATTATTAGAAAAAAAACTTCATGTTGCTATTTCAATGTACACATCCAATGGTACAAAAAAGTATACTATACAGGCATATATAGCACTTGGATGCGTTGTCTTCCGTCGTACAGGGTGAAGTCCATGAGCACACACACACTGGCATATTTACTGAACACATACGCAGTCACGGCCTCAACAAACATTCCCTGGCTACGCAGTAATATGAAACCTTTTTTTAACTTTAAAAATTAATATCATTTAGGAGACGAAGATGAAAAGAAAAATGAAAGTTGTATTTTTATAGGTAAGGAAGCCGGCCTAACGCCAACCATTTCAGTTGAAGCGGGGGTGTCCCAGCTCCCGAGGGGGCTGGTTCTCATTTATTGTTAAGGTTGAGAAACCTTGCCGGTATTTTATTATTGAGTTGAAATAAACACCGACACGGGAAATCATTTCTGACATCCTCCGTGGGATACGAACCTCAGCTCTCGGCATGGAATGCAAGCACTCTATCAACTGAGTCATTGGGACATAATCACAATGTATAATCTATCATCTAAGTGGCAAAACTATGTTAACATTTAAGGTTCATATTAAGTGCATGCTCACAAAAATACACTTGTAAGTTCGCATTTATAAATCGTGCATGCGCATTTACATATTAAAATCAAATCCACAAATAAACAAAAGCCCTGCAACTTTTACTGATCTTCCCTGAAACAGGGGTGACATTGGTAAAGTAAACCATTTTTTAAAGTTTGGGTGGTGAGCCTCATACCAACCTATAAGTCAAGATAAACAATGAAAATGAAATATATATATTTTTTTTTCATATTTTATTTTAATACACTTGTATAGGTCTGCAACCACTGGAGTCTACACTTTGATAAAATATATGTAAAATATACAATGTTGAAAAATACAGGGCGTGTGTGCTTCTGTGTGACTATAGTGTAAACTGAACTGTAGCGTTTTATTCCAATTCTGTGAAATGTAAAACGCTCTCTAGAGACCTTATGCCAGTTTCTTTGCATTTTTGAGTAATCGGTACAGGGTGAATAATTATTTACTTATATACTTGGATATATCTGTTAACACGAACGGAAGTGAATAGTTGTAAAGTTGTTTACAAATAAAATGAATACCTTTTTTTGTATTTGTATATAAATAAAATAAAATAAATGCTTGTTTTTAATTAATGTATAACTTCGCTTCGCTTTCGCTTTCATGTTATTTTATTGCTAAAAAAACACAAAATGGTTCAGATACAATACGATCTCCTACCGACGAACTCTCAAAGCTAAACGCGGGATTTGATGCATTTTCGCGGCTACTGGATAATAGGTGGTCGTGACGGGCAAATAAATTCATATTAAAATGAAATCATACACCCTTAAGGGTGATTGAGAGGTCAGCGCGCCCAACTTTGATGACCGAAATAACCCATATTTTGAATGGTAAGGTAGTATTTTTTCTCCAGTTTAAATTAACACATAAAATTAGGTATTTTTTTCCATAAAATACCAATTCAAAATAATTTTATTTACGGAGATACCTTAAATGGAGATTTCCACTGTTCTTATGAATAAATCCTAACTTTTTTTTATTTCAAAACATTCATTTTGATTAGTTTTATTTTTTCTAGATGAAAATGATTTTTTTAAACTTTTCATTGATTTTTTATAATTATTTAAAAAGTACCCAAATTTTGCATACGATCGTGTAGCTAAAATTGCATTATAATGGTATATTTTCTTTTTAGGATTTGAAGTAATATTTTTTATGTTTGTAATGCAATACTTGTTTTATTTTTTCTCCTCCAAGTAATATTTAATAATGGAAAAAGAAAGAGTTCCATACACAATTTTGACTGATTCCAGCGCCATGCGGCCGCTTCGGGAACCTTAGAAAGTAATAATTATTCGCGGAGCATTGGCAAAACAAAATTTATTTCGCTGGTTTTACAAAGTTCATATTCAAGAAAATAAAACTTGTTTACGTTGTTACTCGAATAAATCGTTTTGTCAAAATACATCAAAATTATAACGCAAACTTAAAGCGCTGTATAAGACCTAATAGGTTTTTTGTTTACGTTATGATTGAGTTAAAACGTAAAATGTCATACTACATATGTGAAAAGACATAGCGACATTGACATAATATATAACTCTAATATACCTATAACTCTGCTGACACAGGAGTTCTCGTGTTTTAAACGTAAAACATTGTGCATTTTATTATAATATATAGAAATTGAGACGCTCGTGAGAGGTGCTGCTTTATTCTTGATACATTATGTGTATGCGCCGCGGCTCAGTTAAAACGTTGACTTTCATACTTGGAGTTTAACTTTCCCGTGTTAGCGTCGCTTTGAAACCAAATAATAATACTATTATTATTACTCTATTGGCTGTGGGAGCTTCCAAATTATTATAGAAATCGAAAACCTTTTTTGGAAATTGTAAATTATCTAGATGTTTATTTTTAAATGTAATTTGTTGTGTTTATTCATTGACTTATAGGTTGATTTGCGGCTGACCACCCATGTTGTAGAAAATGGTTCTGCGTGTAAAACGTGTTGTGAGAATGCATCTAATGTGAATCCCCAATGTTGCATATCTTTACAACTTAGATTAGATTAGAATGTTATTAATTACACGCATACCTTGACTTATAGGTTGGTATGGCGCTGACCACACATACTGTAAAAAATAGTTCAGTTGCTCAATGTCACCCCTGTTCTAGGGAAGGTCGGCAAAAGTTGCAGGGCTTATGTTCATTTGAGGTTTTGATTTTTAATTACTAGTACACACTCAGCATTTGTATGTGCGAACTTACAAGTGTCTGTTTGTGGGCATGCATTTGATATGTGTTTTGAATGTTAATATATCTTTGCACTATAGATTGCAGATTATTATTGAACTTTCGTACTTTTTTACTGTATTTGAAGAAATTTGAAAGACATTAAATATATAAATGAATATAAGCCCTACAACTTTAGCCGACCTTTCCTGACACAGGGGTGACATTGGAAAAGTGAACCGGCAAAGTTTTGCGCTTGATAACCACAATCTATAATCTAAGTTGAAAAGGTATGTTAACATTTAAGATTCATATAAAGTGCATTCTCACAAGCACACACTCTTGTAAAATCGCACTTACAAATGCTGCATGTGTATTTACAAATTGAAACCAAAACCTAAAATCAACCAATCTATCAGTCGAGGATCTGGTATATTTACTGGTTATATATATACATATATATATTTTTTTTAATTTAAAAAAAAAAATTGTGAAGAGGAATGCAATTCACCAACCTATTCTGCCTGGCCAGAAACAGGTATTAATATCATCATTTAATAATTCATTATTGTTTATTATTAATTAATGATTAAATAATAATTACCCAATAGCATCTGTTGAACCAGGGTCAAAGTTAAAGTCAAGTGACCCAAGCGGGGATCGAACCAACGTTGTTCCATTCGAAACACGCTAGAAAGATCAGCCCTCTTGGCCCCCGCGGCTATAACCCCGACAAAGGATAAATTAATAATATAATAATAATAATAATAATAATAATAATAATAAGGTCTTTATTGTTTTTTATCAATATGTACAAAGTATTACAATAAAAATAAATTTTAAAAATCTAATTACAATAAATACTCCCCAAAGTAAGCATAGCTTGTGTTTTGGGGAGGATTCCAACTTATCTTAACTTAAAATTAATCACTTAATAGATAAAAATCATAAAAAACAAAAATAATATATACACCATTTAGTCATTTACTCAGCAAAAACAGAAAGACAAAAAATAAAATAAAATAACATAAAGAGGTAACGTGTTTAAATAGAAAATACAGAAATAGGAATTATACATATATACACACATGTAGATATATGAAAAAAATAACAAAAATAATAATGATAAGAATAATATACAAAAAACCAATCAAATATAAACACTCAACTATTTACACCTCTTTCAAATATTTGCTGATCATGTACTTAATGGCCCTAGGATCTGCGTGCTTATCATGCTTATACCTGGAAAAAAGTGCATTGTACCACCTTACACCCAAATAATCGTAGTGATGTTGGCCGGTTGCTGTATTCTTTCTAGGAACTTTGATTAGAAGCGACTCTCTACGCGATCTACCACTCGGGATTACAATATCCCCCGGATTATATCCGTGGATAAAGTAATCCTTATGAACTTGGTAGAGAGCCGCTCTCTTATACAATTGATCAATTGTTAGCACCGGAAAGTCATGATATAATTGCAATGTGGAATAGTCGAAAGGCTTCTTTAACATTATTTTGATAACCATTCTCTGCACCACCCTAAGAGGCTCGAGTGTTGTTTTAAATGTGCCGCCCCATCCGACCATTCCATACTGCATCAATGACTGTCCAAGCGCAAAATAGGTAGACTTCAAAGTTTTTACCTCTAGAATATCTCTAATTTTGCGGAATACATAGTAAATTTTCCTTAGTCTTTCAATAGTTGTTTCTACATGCTCCTTCCATCTAATCTAATTAAATAATAATTACAAGGATAAATGGTATATTTTGTGTGCTCCGCTAGCATTCGAATCCACAACCTTCCATTCAGAGTCCGAAGTGTTACTACTGCACTACGGACTGATAAGATATAAAAGAAGATAAAAAGTGATAAATAAAACGAAAATATTTTTATGGCCAAACTTGTTTTAATACACTGGTTTGCTATCGCTAGGACCTACACTTGAAAATATAAAAAAAATACGTACATATACAGGTATTCCACTAGAAAGATTCATTGGCAAAACATAAATTATTTCGCGGTGTCAGAATATCGTCGCCTTACTTTCAAAACCTCGTATCTCAAAAAAAAAAATATTTTGCTTAAGTACTTCTTTCTATATAATATTACATAACTACTACATACTCGATGGTTTGAGCATATGGAGAGAATGAATGAGGAAAGACTGACGAAGAAAGTATATGTGGCAAGAATGGAAGGGCGTGGGTTCGAATCCCGGCGGAGCACAAAAAATTTACCATTTATATTTTCAAATTTGCTCTTCGCTGAGATGAAAAATTCATAAACCTTTACCAAAGACTGGAGGAAATGAAAGAAGTATGTAAGGAAATATAGAAATGGCGGTTGATCTGTAATGTTGGCGGCTTGGGTTTATAAAATTGGAATTTGTTTTAGTTTTGATGTCCATAGAAATGATTATTTATTGATTTAAATTGTCGTGTATGTTCCTTGACTTATAGGTTGGTATGCGGCTGACCACCCATGCTGTAAAAATGGTTCAATTTGCCAATATCACCCCTGTCTCAGGGAAGGACGGCAAGAGTTGCAGGGTGTATGTCCATTTGAGATTTGGTTTTTATGTTGTAGGTTCACATGAGGCATGTGCAAGCGCAAACTTGTACGTGTCTGGTTGTGAGAATGCATGTAATGTGAATCTCCAATGTAACATATCTTTGCAACTTACATTAGATTAGATTAGAATTGATATAAATCTCTGCAGCTTAGATTAGATAAGTAAATTATTTAAGTTAACCTGCTTTGTTTCATTGCTATAAAAATCACTTTAAGCAGAAATAAAGCACTTACTGCCTTTTTAATTGTACATTTGCTAAGAAAAAAAGTAGGTAGTATCTGTCACTTACTGCTTTTATGCTTAGTTTTTCTTATAACCAAAAAGCAGTAAGTGTTATAATTTTATGAATTGTTAATTTATTTTCATATTTTTTAATAGTTATACGTAAAAGGTCACTCACAAAAACCATGGTAAAAAATTGAAACTGAAATGTTTAAATTTAAATAAGTTAGCCCAACAAACTCAAGTTTGAAGTAGATTATCTCAAAACAAATATTTTGCAGATACTTCCTTTTTGGTAAGCAGGGCAGAACAGCAGAACGTCGCACTGGTAAATAAAAATAATGCTGTGCACACAAATCCGTGTTTGTATTCAAGATGCAATAAATTGTTAAAGTTTGTGTACAACACTCATACAACACTATTATGTGTGCTGAATCTTTTATCTGAAGATTCACAATTAATTATATAAAAAGTAAAACGCTCTCAAGGAGCGTTGTGTTACTTTCTATACAATTTTGTGAAAAATGAAATGTGTAACAAATAATAAATTAATTTATTTCGAAATAAAGTAAATACTTTTATTTTAAAAATGTACAACTTATTGCTTTTAATTAAAGTCAGGATTTTTTTGATGTATTATAAAAAAGAAACACAAAATGGCTAAGAAAAGTTTCTAAGCCCTACCGGTGAATTCTAAAAGCGTTTACACAGCCATAGCGTTTATCCAAAAGTTTATAAAAACTAAAACGCTGGGGAGTAACGCCATCTAATCATGATGAGTCAAAGTTATTTGACATAAAATTACGATTTTAGTTTCATAAAACAATTAAAGAGGTTCTTTAGTCCCGATATTAATAATCTTCTTAAACTCTCGTATAACCTTAAGTGTAAAAAGTAAGTAAGTAAGGAAAAAACATCACTTCGCAATCGCCGTAGCAACAAGTTGCATGCTTAATCATAAAGAGCAATAACTCAAAAAATAAGAATGTTGGGAAATCACGTTTGAAGTTCAGACAACCAGTACAACTTGTATGGGATGAAAAAGGCGACTGATGTCTTATCTCGGTCATATTCGTCCAAATTGAACGGCTGTCGCATTCTACCTATTCTTCTCGCATTGTTCTTGCGTTTAATTACAAAATCTCGATTTTCACAATTTTCGAGTTATTGCTCTTTATTTATAGCGTGCGAAATGTTCTGACTTGACACGCCGTTTTCGTCAGCCTTTTGAATGCATTTGTTGAATGTCTCCACAGCCTCAGCATAGGTTATTATCTTAATTGCTGGGTCAGCTTCTGCTTCGTGATTGATTTCTTCTTCACCCGTTTCGTGCAAACTAATGAAGTTCGGGTGTGTGTGAGATTGTTTGGATTATCGAAATCAACGGATTAGGCAGGGTTCGGATTAGCGCGACTCTACTGTATTAGATAACATAATGGCACTGGGTTTTGAAACATAAGATAGAGAAAGCAAGAAAACATAATATTTCATTTGAATATTAAGAATTCTGTGGTGTTAGATACATCTGCAGTTGAGAGGTCTGGTTGACAGATTTGTCTCATAGTATCTTTTAATGCCGCAAGTTGAAACATGAGGAAACAGAAGGTATCTTAGAGTAAGAAAGCTGCCATTAAGAATTGGTATTACCGTATCCGCTGGATGAGATGGAGGGAGAGTTCTTGGGCGGCCCCCTGTCACTGGCAATGTCGTGCAAGGAGTCCAAGGTCCTGGACGCCGGCATACTGCTCCGAGACATGCCGCGGCTCTTTACCGTCACAGGCTGCACAAGGAACAAAAAAAATATTATGAAAAAATACTAAAAATATACCAATACATTTGGCTGCTAAACAAAAAGAGTACTAGAAAGTACTAAAAGACTAGAATTTACCGGTTCGTGGTCTAGTGATTAGCACTTCTGACTCGTAAATGGAAGGTTGTGGGTTCAAATCCCGGCAGAGCACACAAAATATACCATTTATATTTTTAAATTTGCTCTTCGCTGCGCTAAAAGACCGGTCACTAAAGGTCCATCCAGCCTTACAGCAATTGGGTCTTGCTTGAGAATTGGCGCTTTCTACCGCGACGACCAAGCTCACAGAGGGCTCTTGAGGTGTGATTCACACAAAAACAGCGCTCATCAATGTGTCATTTGGTGAGTTGTCATAGACCCCTAGAGTCTCTAGAATCTAGGGAGTCTTCCGCACAGGATTTCTTAAAAAAAAAATAGTTTTATACTTCTTGCGCAATTCCAAAAGAGAAGCCGATGGGATTGTGTTATTCAGACCCTTCGCCACTGGTAGGCTTGGACCCACATGTGCCTTTATCATGCATTTAATATGCGCCTTAAATGTTAACACATCTTTGCAGCTTACATTATAGATCACATTTAGAGGCGCGCTCACCTTGCTGGAGTTGCAGTTGTCGTTCTCGGGATCAGAGTGAGAATCTCCGTTGTCGTGACCCTGGTTCCCCCCCCTCCTCTTCCCTCCCCCGCCACTCCTGGTCAGGGCCCCGGTGCCCCCGGGCTCCTCGTGCAGCGTGGTCATGCGGAGACCAAGCTTGCCACTCGCAGGAGAAGCTGTACAAGGAAATATACATGAGAAACGGAGACCAGGTGAAGAAATTCCTGAAGTAGCGGATGAATGGGATATCCAGAGTCAAAGTAAAGAGAGAGCTTGTGTAAAAAAGGTTATGACTCTGGATGACACAAAAGGAGTATGCAAGGACAGAAAAAAATGGCAGCTAATCTGTAATGTTGGCGGCTTATTCATTCATAATTTAATGTTATTAGTATACCTATGGACTTTTTTTGTGTAGATATGTGTTGTTGTTTTTATGTACCTAAATGTTATTTATTATTTGTATTCCTTGACTTATAGATTGGTACGAGGCTGATCACCCATACTAACATATGGTTCACTTTGCCAATGTGACACTGGATGACACAAAGGTAGTATGTGAAGACAGAAAAAAATGGTGGTTGATCTGTAATGTTAGCGGCTAAGGCTTTTAGATTAAAATTTGAATTGATAAATTGTCAATATTTTTTTTACTAAGGTGGGCATTGTTTTTTTCACATGGTTAAGTGTAAATTATTTTTTGTATTCCTTGATTTATAGGTTGGTATGAGACATACACTTATTGGGCTGCTGCATCCTCAGTGAGTTCAGGTTCAGGTTGAGATTAAGGAAAGTGGGCCTGGCTGCATATCCAAGGGAACGTCAACAACATGGTTAGAATGTCACGACCACAATGATCCATAATACCCTGAGTACGAGTTGCAAAACTTGAGTAAAGTAAAGTTTACGGAAAGTATTAAAGAGTGGTTATCCCTTTTGTTTGTTTGAACTTGGCCTTCTTCAGCACTGTAACTCTTTTGCTAAGACCATAAAGTGTAAGAAACAAAAACGACAGATTTTGGGGAAAATCACTCTTTAATACTTTCCGTAAACTTACCTTTACTCAAGTTTTGCAACTCGTACTCAGGGTACAGTAGTACATAGTGTATGCTCAACAACACAACAACGCACAAAACACAACTTGCCAAGAAGCTTTCCCATCCTCTATGGGTTTGTCTCAACATAAATCAACCTCCGGGATTTTTTGTGAAATAGCTAAGCAATCCACGGTCTCACCGAGTCAGGTCTTTACTTTTTGGAAAATTCAACACCCAAACTCAGGCCCGCCGCACAGTCAGGATGAGATGGGAGTCACAGGACTTATGACCTGTCTCTGGTTGGTTAAGGATCCTTTCATCATGACAACGTTCCTAACTCATCCTTCCTCCCAATATGTAAAGTCCGACTCATTACATTGCATGCCTAGAGGTGTCCTGGCTCTCGGATCTTCGCAACCAAATGTGGTATGATTCCGAGATGGCCGCCTTTGTCAGTTTTTTATGAGCCTTTTAAAGCCATTTATTTGGGATCTATTGAGTCCCAGATCCTTAAGAAAAGTATATACTTGTTTGGCTGGCAGTTCTGTCTTTTAAGACCATAATCTTTATTTTTAAAACCAGATTGTACGAAGAATGCTTTAGAATTGAAGAACTTATTTTCTGGACCGTGGATGTTGAAGAGATGAAAGAGATATGCAAGGACAGAAAAAAGTGGAGACGCATCTGCGGAGGTACCGGCCACCTATAGTGGAACGGCGGCATGGTACAGTCCAGTTAGGGCTCACTTGCCCTTGTGAAGGCTAAGTAAACCTTGCCGATATCTTATTTTGGGTTTGAAATAAACACAGAAACGGCAAATCATTTCCGACACCCTCGCTAGTGGGATTCAAACCCGAGCTCTCGGCATGGAATGCAAGTGCTCTACCAACTGAGCTATCAACGAGACTTCATAGCGGATTTGCGTTCATAGTACCGATCACAATTTTTTTCTTTTTTTCTTTAGTCTTTACACAGAAAATCATTGGCATTCTAGAGGTTAAGGGAATGGTAGAAGCATTTCGTAAATACGGGGGGTAATGTAAGAAATTGAGCTTTTTGAGATTTTTTTGTTCTGTAATAAATCACATAATTCACAAATGTCTTTCAACATCTGGGGCATGTAAAATGACAGATGACTTCCAATACTTTGAGAAATAAATACAAAAAAGTAAACAGAAAAATGTATTATCTTGATTCACCCATGTTTTGACCCTACTAACTTGTCTAGACTTGTAATGACATGACTTTGTAACTCAGGTGAACGCCAGGCGGTTTGTAGCTTTCAAATATAATTTTTCTCAAGCGCGTACGCGATACGGGATGTAGCAGAATGGTACACTCAAAGTTTGCGTATCACGTACGTTCATGTGCATAGGGCGGTTAATATAAATCCAACAGTCACTTCTCTTCGGGCAAGTTGCGTTATTTGGAATAAACGCACTTTAACCTACGTAGCCAAAATGTTTTTTGCAATTGCATTTACTCGTTTCAAAATAGCAGCAAAACAATGATGCTTTAAAATAGCTAAGAAAGCTTTATTTTATTTTATTTTTTGTAACTAAAAGCAAGAGTGCGTTTATCCCTTTGCGTTTATGTTTCATCATATTGTATCTCCAGATCAAGCGTACCAACACGCTACAGCCTAGTGCTTGTTTGGCTTATCTGCCTTTAGATTCAAAGATGGCCTTTCAGTTAAACTGTCTAAAGAATCACATTTTACGCAATCTTATCTAAGAAAAAAATGTATATATGATATACGCGATAATGTGAGTTTTTTTTTATTCTATAAAATATGAGAGTTGTTTTAAATATTTTTTATACCAATGTCCAGTTTTCATAAGACACATTGGTCCAGTACACATACAAACATAGCTCATGTGAAATTACCTCTGACGGACATAAGCCAAACAAGCACTAAGGGGACGAACAGTCAAAAGTGTCAAACTGAGAAGAATTAATTTGAAGTTTCTTGCAGACAATATGCTATGCAAAAACGCTACTAATAATAATAATGATATTAAGATGATTTATTCGGTGAGCACTGTTTTTGTGTGTATCACACCTCAAGAGCCCTCTGCGAGCTTGGTCGTCACTGTAGAAAGCGCCAATTCTCAAGCAAGACCCAGTTGTTGTAAGGTTGGATGGACCTTTCAGTGACCGGTCTTTGGTAAAGGTTTATGAATTTTTCAACTCAGCGAAGAGCACATTCGAAATATAAATGGTATATTTTTTTGTGCTCCGCCGGGATTCGAACCCACAACCTTCCCATTCAGAGTCTGCAGTGTTACCACTGAGCTACGGACCGGTAAATGATTCTGGTTTAACAGATGCCATCGAGTAGTTATTAGCTTACAATTGAGTAGTCCAATTGCAAACAGCGCTATGTTAAAAAATTTTTTTTTTTTGTTTTTGATGTCATTATAGTGGATTTTTAAAAACGCTTATGTGTATTTTATTAAACTATTCAAAAACTCGCTACGTTACGTATAATTTGAGGCTTAATACGGTATACTCTTGCAAAAGTCGCTATGATATTTGACAATCCACTTTCAAAACTGTCTATGTTACTGTTCACTTGCAAATGGCGCTAAGACACCAACATCCTCGTGCAAATCCCGCTATCTTGCCTGTAAAACAAAAGCTCCAAATCAAATTTAAAAAATTGCAATTATATTTCCGGTAGTTGGGCATTCTTTCTTGCCCCCTGACCGTATATTTGGCAATATTGAAAGAGAGATTAAGACTAAGAGAGGCTTAGTTTTACGACTTACTGATTCAAAACTGTCTGTGTTAATTCCATACAACTGCAAAGATGTCTATGTTACAAATACTTTTGCAGAACTTGCTATGTTCAATTTTAATATTCAAATTACAAGAATTATATAATACCGAGATTTCATTTTTGATAATAAAATAATTTCTAAATAATACCACTGTAGAATTATTATAATGTAACAACATTTTCTTCAATAACTTAACTAGTAGATGTTTTTATTGAATTTCGTAAAAAAAACTTTTTTTAACATAGCGCTGTTTGCAATTGGACTACTCAATTCATTAAAATATTAACAGCTAGCACCTACAGAATACAGTCAAATAGCATATTCAATTCAAAACACAATATATTTGGTTGTTGTCACCTTAGATCTGAAGATACAAATTATAAAAAATACCTTAGTGTCTAAATTTTGAGCCATAAACTGTTAATCACTTTCAAAATGAGTATAATTTTATACAACAATGGCAAAAATCCACAGTATAAAAAATTAGCACTCCATTTTAAAGTGGCAGCGTTTTTATTTGTTTTAATATTGTTTTTTAAAATTATTTTAAACAGATACAGGCCATGCATAGATGCTATCAGAATGTGGTCATCACTATTTTCTCTTGTTGTTATTTGCCAATTTGTGTGTGTGTCTTTATACTTACATTCAACAATAATAATAATAATCAATATTTTAACACATTGTTCTACAACATCGGGAGATGTTTTATAATTTGAATTTTGTTCCAAACAATCTGTATTTTGCTACAAACATGCATGACTGCACAGTTTCAACACAATATCCACGTCACGTCTAAAACAAGCATCATTGTGACACGTGTCATAATTTTTTTTTTTTTTGTGCACAACAGGTCACCCTAATTACAGTGCACCCTCACAGCCATCAACACGCTGGGAGGAACTCTATTGCTAGTTTCTTAAATCTTAATAAATTACACTCAAAAATGTCTATATTAGACTTATTTAAGAGCTTTATACTCCGAGTCACAGGGTGTTGCGCCACGACATCAGTACGGCTTTTCGGTACATGAAATAGATCATGTCCTCGCGCTCGGGTGTAGTCGTCAGGCACATACAACCTGTAGCCCTCCAACAGGGTGGGACTATCAATTAAGCTGTTGATGACTTAATATTCCTTGACTGATAGGTTGGTATGCGGCTGACCACCCATACTGTAAAAAATGGTTCACTTTGCCAATGTCACCCCTGCTTCAGGGAAGGTCGGCAAGAGTTGCAGGGCTTATGTTCATTTGATTTGGTCCACATGCGGCATGTGTTAGCGCGAAATTATGCGTGTCTGCTTGTGGGAATGCATTTAATATGAATCTCAAATGATACATATATTTGCAGCTTAGATTTAGATGAATTTATGAGTGAGCACCATAAGGGACCTGTTGCGCCTCGTATCCAGGCTTCTAAATCCAGTCTCCCGAAGTAGCTCCTCATGATGCATGAATTGTGGATAACTTCCACGCAGCCTCATGAGGAGATACCTGAGAAACTTTTTTTGGACTTGTTCTATCATATCTATGTGGTAAGGAGTCCAAACCTCGACAGCGCACAATGAATTTATACTTGTTTTAAAAGCAGCATGTACTTAGTACACAATAAATTTATGGTTTCGACTAATACGTTTACAATCCTCGCACAAATGCAACGTCATCAAATATGCTACAATATATTTCAAAACGATGTACGGCCATTTTGAAAAAAAAGTTGAAATATTTTGTGTGCAGTATTTGACAAGTATTTTTGTGGATTAAAATAAATTTATATTTGGAGTATAATTAACAAATGAATCATATATAGATACAAACGCGGCAATATAGTTTTTTTTTAAACCAAGAAAAATGTATGCAAACACATTTGATGTAATTTTCTGTTGTTCCATATATTCTATCTCAATCAAAAATATATCCTACATTGCTACCTTGGTTTCTTTATGACTAAAATGAAGACAATAAGTGTTTGATTTTTATTTTTGTAAAATTTGTTCGGAAGAAGTTTAGATTGAGAAATTCAGAACTGCCTATAGGACCTAGCGGCGCCCACCGTGCATTGCACAGGTAAGGCTGCTAGTAACCAATAAAATGAGCATTACCTTTTATCATAGAAATTCTAGGATGATAAACTTATACTCAATTTATCAACAAACAAATTCTTTTCAAAATACAATATTGTTCATTTAATTTCAATTTTTTTGTTTCTGTTTCTGTCATATTTAACAAATGGACTCAGAACAAGTCCACAGACAATAAAATGGACTCAAATTTAAATTCAGATTTTTTCTTGGCGGGCCAACATCACACTTGCAAGGGACTGCAGTCTTTAGCAGCCAATAACAAAATATTGATTTGTCTTTTCCATAGCAACGTCAAATAGCGATTTTTCTTTGTAAATTCAGCGGATTGACATGTCACACAACCGGCTTGCTATGAAAAAGGCAAACAAGAATTTTGTAATTTTTGCTTAGGATCATTGTGCGATGTTTGTCCGCCAAGGAGCGCCCTTGGAGTGACATTGAGTTACGAAACGGCGCTGATAAGGAAATCATCATAATCATCATCATCATCAATGAAAATTTTTGAAGAGTCCATGACATAGAATATTTATTGTTAAAGAGATTTTGGAAGGGAATGTTGGTCGGATTAAATCTATAACTTGGTATTATCATCTTAACTAACATCTTATAATTAACCTAAGAGACAAACAATCACACATATATGGTTACAGGTGTAGCAACCCCCACGGTGTGGACAAGTCATGGAGAGAATGGGGGCGTTTGGCGGCAAAACAAGGCGGTGCTACCCAAGCAGAGGTGACGGACAAGCAGATGGAGAGTGCGCAGAGAGAAACTGGCAAATAATCACAACGCATGCACACACACACGCAGGGAAAACCTGCGCATACAACTGCTACTGAGCTTGGATCACAGATGTCGTTATCAACAAAAACACGACCAAGGCAGTCAAAGTTGAATCATGACCAGACAAAATTTTGATTTATAACTGAACCTATTTAAGTTTTGCAATTGCGTCTCAAGGAACTATTTTTTTATTGATCCTGTTGGAATAGAATCATCTGGAGTTGAGAACAGAAACCAATGCTGGCAGTTTCAGGAGGTTGTGTTAGACACATTTGTTTAACGAAAGCTTCAACAGTTAAAAGTGTCTTTGAAGTGGCTAGTGCCACTAAACGGCATATATACAATTGGCTAATTATTACTGCTTTAATTTTGACAAGACACACAACATCTGTTTCTGAAGATGTCCTGGGAAATGTGAACAAAACTGTTCAAACCTAAATATCCTGTAATATGTCAATAGCAAGATTTCTCTTTAGTTAAGCTACCAAGTTCCGGTACACGAATCCATGCTCGTAGTACCAATCGTCATTTTTTGATGATGATGGCCGCTAATACTAGCAACACATGCACTTCTTTCTTGTCTTTGCTTTCTGAATTTGTGAGACATATCTTTAGTCAATAACTGCTACCTGTGATACAAGTCGGCAGACTTCTAACAAAAACGTCTGCCTTAAATAAATAATATCATTCCATCTGATTTTCAAAATGACTTGACACAAAATATATATCAACTATCTTTGTGGATGACATTGGCACAATGATTGCATTCACCGTCTATGCTGACATTGTTATCACCAAGGGTGAAACCAATTCAAGCATCGTGATCACCAAAGGAGAAGCCAATTCAGATATTGCAGTCACCAAACATGAACTCATTTCAGACATTGCAACAAAGATGAAACCAGTTGAGACATTGGAATCACCAATGATATCAAAATGAAATCAAGTAACATATTGCTATCACCAAAATGAGATCATTTCAGATACTGCAATCACCAAAGATGGAACCGATCGGACATTGGAATATCTTTTGATCAATTGAGACGTTTGAATCACCAATGATGACATCAAGATGAAATTAAGTGAGATACTGCAATCACCAAAGATGAAACCAATCGGACATTGGAAATATCTTTTAACCAATTGAGACATTTGAATCACCAATGATGGCGTCAAGATGAAATCAAGGGAGATGTTGCAATCACCAAAACTGAGATCATTTCAGATACTGTAATCACCAAAGATGTAACCGATTGGACATTGGGAATATCTTTGATGACATTGAAACAGAGCGTGCAATCACCGTGGATGACATGGATACAGATAACTCTCTACATATTCTTCATGTTTACATGGGCATAAGAATGCAGAACTATTGTTTTAGATCTCCATTGTTTTACCTGATAGAATGGAGCCTGAAGGTTGCACAAAATCAAATGTTGAAAAAAACACAATTAGTATAAAAGCGGGGAGATATTGGGTGAATAATATAATATAATAATAATAATATATAAGTCTGCAGGTCAACATTGTACTTGATGAATATAGTGAGGGAAGTTAGCGTACTTTACACAGGACCTCGGGAATTGAAGAAAGACAAACAATTTGCTTCCAGTGTACAAACAGTGATATTGTGCAGTCTCATAAGTCAACATGTATGCGGCTGCGAGTAGTGAAACTAGCAAACAAAGATGTAGGTTCTTGGGGCTTGATACAAAACTGATTGTTCGGGAAATGAAAACAAAAGAAATGTGAAATCACACAAGTCGGGACAGAATGTTATAGAAAACACTACGGTAAAGCTTGAAGCGGCTGACAAGAAAAATAAACTGGAAATCTCGTGAAAACAAAACTGATGGATCAAAGACTGCAAGCATGAGAGCTGCCCGTGGACAGATGTGGACCACCCCTCACAACCTCGTGGAGACAATGCAGATGAGAAACAACATCAGGTATTGGGATCACCCAAGGTGAAACAAAATCAGACATTGCAATCACCAAAGTGACACAAATTCAGGCGTTGCAATCACCAAAGTGACACCAATTCATACATTGCAATCACCAAAGTGACATCAACTAAGATATTGTGATCACCAAAGTGACACCAATTCAGAAATTGCAATCACCAAAGTGAAACCAATTCAGAAATTGCAATCACCAAAGTGACACCAACTCAGATATTGTGATCACCAAAGTGACACCAATTCAAACATTGCAATCACCCAAGATGAAACAAACTCAGATACTGCAATCATCAATGATGAAAGCAATGAAGTAATTGCTGTCACTACAGGTAACAACAATTTAGACATCATTTCCACCGAAGATGAAATCAGGCATTGTAATCACCATAGATGACACTAATCCAAATTTTGTAATCACCAAAGGTAAATACGATGCAGATATGTTATCACCAAACGTGAAACCAATCAAGATATTGATATCACCAAAGGTGAAACAAAATCAGATATTGGGATCACCAAAAATAGCACCAATTCAG
The DNA here is from genome assembly GCA_951799405.1 of Agapetus fuscipes. Lineage (NCBI taxonomy): Eukaryota > Metazoa > Arthropoda > Insecta > Trichoptera > Glossosomatidae > Agapetus > Agapetus fuscipes. The sequence continues at coordinate 15,825,706 of OX637349.1, read as the reverse complement.
ACATTGCAATCACCAATAATAAAAAAGTAAAGCATGAAGAAAATTCCAAGGCTTCAAACATCATATCTAGGGCATAAAAAAATACATATTGACAGATTTCATGGACATAATTTTAATAGTAAATAGCAGAAGATATCAATGAAAAGAAATTTTAATTTTATTGGATACACAGTTCTATTACCTTTCAAACTTCTAAATTAATGGATCAAAAAAATAAAATAGAGAGTACCTATTGTTATAAAATTATTGCTTGTAGCATGATCTTGTATTGGAATTAATAAAACCGTGTATCTCAGGTATTTTTCTTGCAAATATACAGACAAATACAGTGAGGGCAGGGACTTACCGAGACCAAACGGCTTGGACGGAGCAGAAATATCACTGTCTCCTCCAAAGGAATGCCTTCCCCTCAGACCAGCACTCCTGGTGGCCGCCGACAGCAACTCGTTGTTCAAATCGGTCACACTCTCTGAGCGACCGACACCGATCAGGGACTCCAACGACGCGTCCAAGCGCATTATCTGAAACAATACACATTTTCAGTAAACAAATCACGCAGTTTTAGGCTTTCACAGCTGAAGGTTGACACTGGAGAGTCGCTATCCGGGATCTTTTGCCGTAGTCTACGGGAGCTGAGGCTTTCAGGACTTTTCCGCAGAAGAAGCCTATCGCAAATATGGACAAAATGTCTGGAAGCTCCAGCTCCAATAGACTGCGGCAAAAGATCTCGGAAAGCAACTCTCGTCATTCAAAACAAAACTTCACTCGCTCGGAAGCTTGTATATCAAATAACTCGTATGTTAGGGCACTCACATCTCGAGATACCACTGCACTCACAACAGCAAGGAAACTAAATGATACCACATAGTATGCAACAGCCTACAAATTAATGTTTTCATGCACAGAATCTTTAAAGGAGATTTCTAGTTAAAATAAAAACAAGTCTCTAACAAAAAAATGCAGTAAAAGTTAATTAACAAATTTCAATAAAAGAAAATCTATTGGTAAAGAAAGAATATGATTTTGAGAGAATGAAGTTTTTATAAAATAAATTACTATAAAAAGAAAAAACAAATAGTTGACCTAGTTGGAAAAATGCAATGAATTGTTGAAATGAAACTCTTTTACTGTTTTCTTGCAGCAAAAAATTCTAACAAGGTAAATAATATTTTTCCTTTCATGCACAGGTTAAAATGAGTTTTTTTTAAAAAAGGACAATTTTATTTTTGCAAAGTGAGCATTTATTTCACCTCGAGTACTTTCGACTTGCTTATGATTTTCAAGAGGACACTGTTACAAAAATGACAAGACAAAACCATAGAGAAATGAAAAGGTAGGATGAGTTATGATTAAGAGTTGCTGGGATGGTCGAGGGGGTAACGCGTTGGCACCCGTATTTGCGTTATTGACGCTAGCGCCGGTTCGAACTCCGCATGCGCCATGTCCTATCGACAATAGCATTGACACTGGTTCAACAGATGTCATTGCGCGCACACAAGCATCCGCTTTCGCATAAAGGCAAAATATGTTGGTGAATTGCATTCCTCTTTGCAAATCTATTTAAGAAAAAAAAATAGTGGCTTTATCATAACTCATCCTACCTTCTCATTTCTCTCCGTTTTTGTCTCGTCACTTTTGTAACAGAGTCCTCTTGAAAATGACGTAAGAAAGTTGAAAGTACTTGAGGTGAAATAAATACTCCATTTTTTAAATAAAACTCTTGTTTTAAATTTAAAAAAAATATATACTTTCTCATAAAAAAATATTTTCACTGTGTAAATACCCTAACAGTGCTATTCTTAGACATTTTGGTCGTCCGTTGTGCCCACGCTTTGACAAACTAATGATGCCTGGGCTAGAAGTCTCATTACCGCGGTTATTCTTACCTACCGAATTTTGGTAATATTTGTATGAAGGCTTATTTTTTTTTATTGTGGAAAATCAGTAAGTATCAGCTGTTCACTTGCAGCCATCTTAGATTGACAGGTCTTCATACAAGTGCATCATTAGTTTGTCAAAGCGTGGGTTCAACGGACGACTAAAATGTTTAAGAATAGCACCGTAAGACTCTAAGAGAAAAAGAGTTTGATGAAAATGATACTGAATTTAGTGGTGGAACTGAGGAGTTGAATGATTTGAATAATAAGTGTGATTTGAGGGAGCGTACTTACACCACCGTTCTTATGGGAGGTTTCCAAAGCCTGGGTGTGCAAAAACGATGCCAATTGTGCAAATTAGTCAAGTGCCTTTATTAACAAATTTACATTACTGCCAATCATTGTTTCTCCAATTCATTTTATCCTAGATTCACCATGCGGTGTCCATGGTTTTGACGATTCAACAGTCGCAGTGTCAAGATGCCCAAACTCCTTAAGGTTCTACTCACATTAATCTATTTCACGATGATTGGCAAGGCGTTGCTTCACGCTGAAATTATACCAGAGGCGCTGGAGTGATGTTTTCCGGGATCTGTTGCCGTGGTCTATGGGAGCTGGAGCTTCCGGACGTTTCGCCCATGTCTACGATGGGCTTCTTCAGCGTGAAGTGTGATGATGAAGATGATCTTGATGAAAACTGTGATTCCGGAAAACATGATTCCAGCATCATCAGCCGGCCGTATAAGCCTATAACTCTTATTCTACCAGAGACCTTTCAGTGTCAAAACGGAGTTTTGCTTATTGTGCACAACAGGTTACCCTAATAACAGTGCGCCCCCACAGCTATCAACACGCTGGGAGGAACTCTATTGCTAGATTTTTAAATCTTAATAAATAAACCTCAAAAATATCAATATTGGATGTATTTTAGAGCTTTTTACTCCGAGTCACAGGGTGTTGCGTCACAACATCAGTACGGCTTTTCGGTACATGAAATAAAACATGTCCTCGCCCTCGAGTGCAGTCATCCGGCACATACAACCTGTAGCCCTCCAACAGGGTGGGTTGATGATTATTACCTGAGAGAAGTTGGGCACGGAGGCGGTCTTCCTCATGGTGATGGGCTGGCCCTGCGCCTGCTGCAGCTCCTTCACGGCCACGCTCTGCCGGAGACGGTCCAAGGTCAGGATGCTCTCCACCGCACTCACTCCTCGGGTGTACTTCTCTGTTGGAACACAGAAAATGTGTATATTTTCTAAGTCAAAACATGCCAAACTCACAACTAATCGTACTTGGAAAATTATTCATTTCTGTTATGTCTTGTAATTCAATGCATTTAGTAATCCAGCAGCATTCCTAGACTTATAGGTTGGTATGAGGTTGACCACTCATACTGTAAAAATGATTCATTTTGCCAATGTCCCCCAGGGAAGTTTGGCAAGAGTTGCATGAGTGAACATAGGCCCATTTGAAATTATGTTTTTATGTTGTAGATCCACAGGCAACTGGGTCAGCGTGGAGTATCTGTTTACCTATATAAGTCTCCCCGTCCGCGGTGCTGGACTCCTCCCCACTAGCGGCTATCTGCGCCAGGCTCTCCCGGTCCTCCAGCTCCTCCGAGGCCTTGGGGATGTTGGACACCACCTCGTACGTCACCCCCGACTGGGTCAGTGTGTCGGACCTGGAAGGCAAATTACATTCATACACTTATCCACAACAATTGCAAATGGTTCTACTCTTTTTTTTTAAAGACACATTTATTTATTCCAAAAGAATTGAATATAGGTACTTAAAAAAAATACAATTATCTTAAAAAAAAAACAAACAAAATTAAACATTGATGATGATAAGGATGTAGAATCCATCTTTCCGGGCTTGTAGACCATGTTCAATAATTATTTTGTAGGCTGCTTTATTCTTTTTGAAAGGCTGCTATGTTTCATCAGTAACATACGACTGACATCTTCAGGGCTTGTACTTCGACTCAGTCAATTTATTTATTTTCAGTTAAAAATGAACACTTAGCATTCAATTAATTTTTTATCAGAGATCGATTCCCGGTGGAGAACAAAAAAATATTTAGATTTACAAAAATGTTCTTCAGTGGGTTGACAAATTCATTGCTTTTACCAAAGACCGGTCACAAAAGGTCCGTCCAGCCCCACAGCAATTGGATTGTGTTTGAGAATTGGCACTATGTAGGGACCACCAAACTCGCAAGTCACCCTTGAGTGCTAGCATTCCACGAAGAGAGCTCGAGCTTGAATCCCACCGAGGGTGTCAGAAATGATTTCCCCTTTTGGGTTTCAATTTCAAACACAAAATTAATACCGGCAAGGTTTAAGAAATGAGTACCAGCCCGTTTAAAAGCTGGTAAAACTCCACTTCAACTGAAGTGGTTGGCGTAAGGCCGGCCCCATTACCCGTAAAAATGAATAGGTCCCGAAGCGCCACATGGGGATAACGCGGCAAGAAGTTACTCTATATGTGTAGCTTAGTTGGACAGAACAGAACAGAGCAGGCTGCAGAGACTGGGCAGTACCTGACTATGCGCTTGCGTATCCTGTCGGTGAGGCTCTGTCTCTTGTAGATGTTAAGCCCCAGCCGCTTCCTAAGCACCAGCTCCATGGGCGCAGGGTGGGACAGCCGCACCGTGGTCTTCAAGATCAGATACACACGTTCGTTGGCTGGAACACACATCAATCAAATTTAATATTCGGTACAAAGAAAAATCTCAATGGGAATTTACTTTTTTTAATCACTTTATGGGTAGGTAAAATATTATACAACTACATAGTATTAAAACCAATTTTGAATTTAGAAAACCATTTCTTTTGACCGGTCCGTAGCTCAGTGGTAACACTGCGGACTCTGAATGGGAAGGTTGTGGGTTCGATTCCCGGCGGAGCACAAAAAATATACCATTTATATTTTCAAATTTGCTCTTCGCCGGGTTAAAAAATTCATAAAACCTTTATGGGGCTTCCACACGCTTGCCAACCCATCACAAGTCAAGCGCACAGTGTGTCGTCTAGAACATGTTAGCTGGACAAAATTTTGTCTAATGGACTAATTTTGTCCAGCTAGCATGTTCTAGACGGCACAATGTGCGCTTGCCTTGTAGCCAAGCGCACAGCGTGTCGTCTAGAACATGCTAGCTGGACAAAATTAGTCCATTAGACAAAATTTTGTCCAGCTAGCATGTTCTAGACGACACACTGTGCGCTTGACTTGTGATGGGTTGGCAAGCGTGTGGAAGCCTCATTACCAATGACCGGTCACCAAAGGTCCATCCAGCCTTACAGCAACTGGGTCTTGCTTGAGAATTGGCGCTTTGTAGCGACGACGATCAAGCTCGTAAAAAGGTCGATAGCTCAATTGGCAGAATGCTTGCATTCCAAGCCGAGAGCAAGGGTTCGATCTCAAAGGTTTACTCAGCCTTCACAAGAAATGAGAACCAGCCCCCTCGGGAGCTGGGAAACCCCCCACTTCAACTGAAAGTGGTTGGTGTGAGGCCGGGCCCCCTTACCTGTAAAAATAAATAGGTCCCGAAGCGCCACATGCGACCCCTTCAGGGATAACGCAGGCAAGAAGTTACACTCTATGTGTAGCTTAGTTGCGTTTTTTTTTTTTTTTTGCGTATTTCTACAGGCAGATTTTAAATCTTCATTTGCAGTCAACTTAATAATCATCAAGAATTTGAATTTAGAAGGTCATTATCATTTCTACAGGTAGGTAAAATATTATTTGCAGCCAACTTCAAAGTATTAAAACAAATTTTGAATTTAGAACACCATTTCTACAGGCAGGTTAAATCTTCATTTGCAGTCAACTTCATACTTGTGAAAATTTTGAATTTAGAACACAATTTTCGTGGGTTGGTATTACATTTGCTATTATAATAATTTGCTGCTACATTCATTACATTTTTCTTCATCCAAAATTCCTGTTGCTTGGTGACTGAACATTTAGTTTAGCACAAAACAGGCTCCAGGATATTTACATGGTGTCAGGATAGAATGGAACAGTGACAGAATAACACATGACAGAATATCACATGACCAAACCTCACATGACATTACATCACAATGAGAGTGCATCACATGACAAAACAACAGGACAAAATATCACAGAATACCTAAAACAGAACATACTGTTATGATTTCACTGGGTTCTCTTTTAATTAAACTTCAATTATTTATTTTACACGGTTCGGTTCACAATTTACAGACAATTACTGCTTATTGGTCTTTCACGGCAAAATGCTTGAAGCTACTACTCTCTTGATGCCCCATTGCAGTCCCTTTAAAAAGGTACAAAAGAGATCTTTCTTGTATATTCCAGACCATTCAATCTCTGTTCTAGACTACACTAGACAGCTGTTCCACTACCATGATGGATCATACCAGACGGTTTTACACACACTATTGTACCTGTACAGGCGACGTAGGTACTTCGAAGTTCATATATGACATAACGTCATGCCATTTACAGTGTTTTCTGTTTTGTTATGTTTTAACATGTGTTGTTCTGTGATGTGTAGTTTTTTCACTGTGTCTTTCTATCATGGAGCCTATTAACAACTGTAAATAAGCACCTTCAGTTATCCTATTGAGGAACTGGCTGTCGTGTATGGAGGAGTCCCAGCTGGCGATGGCGCAGATGTCCCTCTCGTAATGCTGCATGATCTGCAGCTCATAGAACCTGTTCCCGTGCTCCTTGGACAGGATGGAGTTCAGGCCGGCGATGGAGACTTCTTCCCCGCTGGGGTGCGTGGACATGTCATCAGCTGAAAAATAATAAACACAATTATTTCATAACCTCTTCATCTTTTTACAATTATTAATTTTTACTTGACAGGTCCGTACTCCAGTGGTAGCACTTCGGACTCATAAATGAAAGGTTGTGGGTTCCAATCCAGGCGGAGCACATAAAATATACCATTTATGTAATGAAAAATTTACCATTCAGGTCCAGGAATAAGACGGGGATGTGCTGCTCCATCCCAGATGGAGGATCCCAGGCAGCCGGAGCTCCGGGAATGGGACTTCCTGGACTTGGCACCATCACCTACAAAATTATATTACAACAGATTAGAGCTCTTCGTTCTGCGCAAGGTGACGCCGTGAATAAACTTCAACTGCCGCTTCAACAGAACAGAAGGGGCTGTAGAGACAGGGCTTTTAGTTCAGCTGGTCCATCTTTCCTCTGGAGTTAAAAACAGTTCATTTTTGGCAGTTTCAGGAGGTTGCTTAACCTCTTGTGTGCTGAGGGTTTTTAGCGGTCGTGCAACTTCTGTTTTTAATATCATATATCATTTAACCTCCAGAGTGACAGAGCGCAGATCCACACTCTTGGTACTTATCCCATTTTTTAAATTATTTTTTTTAGTTTTTACACAGAATAACGTTTAAAAATATTCTTTAAAATACCTACTCTTATTGGATAAAACTACACCAATAAACTTGAAGCATTAATTTTCGTTTGTGAATATTTGAAAAAAAGTATTTGAAGTTGACCTTGAAAACTGACAAGTTTAAAGACAAAATTCTAATTTTTTTCAAATGACTCACACAAAAAAGTCTTTCAAAACCAAGAGTTCGGCAACTGGCCAATGGTTACACATTGCCAGCACACTAGAGGTCAAAGAACTACTTAAAAAGAAATGTATTATCTAGGCAGCATTAGATGTAGAGAACAGGGAAGCATGTACGTACAGCGTTCCTCTCCTCGGTGAGCGCCACCCACTGGTCCACCAGGGACTGCTCGCGTTCCACGTCCCTCTCCGTCTTGTGCGCCTTGTTGATGATGCGCTGGATCTGGGAGTCCAGGTACTGGCGGCGCCGAGTCAGCGCATCGCCCCACTTCTCCCGCAGCACTGCCAGGTCCTCCTCCTGGTACGAGTCCAGCGGCTTCTGCAGCCGAGACCTGGGAAGTACACAAGTGTTCCATTGTGACAATTTGATATGTTGTTAGTAGTAGAATTAGGACGATTTATTTGGTTAGCGCTATTTTTATGTGTATCACACCTCAAGAGCCCTCTGCGAGCTTGGTCGTCGCTGTAGAAAGCGCCAATTCTCAACCAAGACCCAGTTGCTGTAAGGCTGGATGGATCTTTAGTGACCGGTCTTTGATAAAGGTTATATGAATTTTTCACCCAGCGAGAGCACATTTGAAAATATAAATGATGTATTTTTTGTCGGGATTCAAACACTGTATGCAAGTTTACACTTGACGCCTATGCGTGTCACCAGCAGTTGAAGGGTTAAATCCCTTCATGTGAGAGAGCTAGAGGACCATGGAAAGTTCCGGAAAGCACTGAAGACGAGCAAATTTCTGGCTTCATTTGCACAAGCGCCGTTGGAGTGACTACATCACGAAATGACGCTATAAAGAAATCATCAACTCATCATCATCATCATCTGTTGTGTAAGTGCAGCATGCTTACCTGACGCTGACGCTGCCCACTTGTATGCTGACAATGTGCTGGCAGATGATGGGCAGGGTGCCGGAGTTGTGCACGGGTCGCACCCTGACCTGCAGGCGGCGCTGCTGGCCTTGCCGCAGCTGGTACACGCCGCCAGTAGCCATGTCTGCCTTCTGGATAACCTGCGACACAGAGCACAAACAGTTAACAGCTGTCCAAGATGGAAGGAAACTCGTGGGGAGGCCCAGGCTATGGTGGGAGGGTGGAGGGTGGAGGGAAGAGAGATGCCGTGCAGCTTCTCCGGGTGGCAAAACAGAAGACGGCTGGAGGAAGCATGAGGAGTTTGAGGTGTAGCATTTGGAAATCTCCAGCTGTATGGTAATGGACTACACATTGGGGTATCTGACTGAAGTATTTTACAATTTGACTAGGATTAACCTTAGCAACTAAAAACATTGGAGATATGTGCCAGAACGCCCTAAAATAACTATTGCCCTGAAGACTTCTTCCAAAACTACAATTTGTTTTTTGAAACCTGCTTTAGACGATTTTAGGAACAGAGCCAACATTTTGTCAAGAGGTACTTCAGGACTATAGTGTGTGTGTTACCTCCACGGGCGCGTACTCCCCCTGATCGTTGAGCTCGTGTATCTCCACCCAGAGCTCGATCTTGCGGGTGAGCTCCGCCCAGCGGTCTGCCAGCCCCCTGGCCTTGGCTAGCTGCCGCTGCTCCACCTCCCAGCCTGGCCGGGCGCGGCTGAAGCCTGCCGAGCGGTGGCCCCACACCTCAATGCTGAGGGCGCCCTCTGCAACATACACACAATCAAATTTTGCATTTACATGTCTTGTTATTGCATTTCCATGCCACTTTTCGCTTCTGAATATTCTGGCTGAATTATACATGTACGATAATGTGGGTAGAACCATCTGGGAGTAGTCCATGATGGTGGTAGTGTGCATAGAACGGCTTTCTGGTGTGAGCGAGAGATCGAAGAATGATCTAGAACAGGGATGGCCGACTGGCGGTTATGTTTTATGCGGCCCCCGAACAACTTTTTAAAAGTATTACGGTAGATATTTTTTAACAGAAATATAAAATACAAAATTTTCTACAAGAGTCCAGGTTAAGTTCAAATTGTATATAATTACGACCTGATAATAATGTTTTTAACAACTAGCAAAATAAAGGTTTAATTACTTTAAAAGAATCAGTAGGAAGTATACTTTGAGTAGGCCTATAAGGCAAACACGCCAGTTTGATGTCGCACGGTGTGGAGAGCACTTTTTCCTCGATGAAATTTGTAAAATCAACTCACCGTAACAGACTTACAGACAACCATCTTCAAGATTTGCTTAAAGTGGCCACCACCTCGACAAGAATTGATTTTGACAAACTTGTGAACGATTGTGCCCGCCCTCAGTGTTCTCACTAGTGGTTTTTTTTTCAGTAAAATTGTTGATTTTGTTCTACTCAACTCTTGTATCTATAATAATCTATAATCTAAGTTGCAAGCATATATTCATTTAAAGCTCTCAGATGTATGCCCACAAACAAACACGTGTAGTTCGCGCTTACAAATGCTGAATGTGTACTTACAAATAAAATCCAAACTCAAATGAACATAAGCCCTGCAACTCCTGCCGACATTCCCTGAAACAGGGGTGACATTGGCAAAGTGAACCATTTTTTACGGTATGGGTGGTCAGCCTCATACCAACCTATAAGTCAAGGAATACGAGTAATAAATGACATTTAAGTTTACAAAAAAAAAAACAACAAAACCTTAAAAATAAATCTATACAAAAAAAGTCAAAATGATTGTATGATTAGTATATATTATTTCTACATTAAAGTATGTTCAATATCCATAGCATTTGTTTATACATTAATTTATAAAGCCTTAATTTCCCTTTAAGTTCTTGTGCGGCCCCTGCTTTTAGCGAAAGTATGGAAGTGGCCCTTTGGGCAAAAGAAGTTGGCCATCCCTGATCTAGAATATGCAAGAAAGATTTCTGTTGCACCTATATAAGAAGACTGCAATAGGTCAGCAGCCAGAGTGTCGATAAAACATTGAGCCGTGAAGTTCGAAAGCCAGAGTTAGAAATCTTGTTGTTGCAATTTGTGAACCAAATTGTGTAAAAGAAATTCTGTTACAATAAATAATTGCAGTTTAATTAAAAGAGAGCCCAGTAAAATCATAACAGTATTATTACTAACCGGCACAATGTTCCAGAAATTCCTCGGTGATTGGAACGGTGAAGTCCTTCTGGTGCTCGAACTTGAAGGTGAGGTGCTGTGCATGCCGGGGAGAGATGGGCACAGGGGGGACGTCGGCGTTCACGATTGGGGGCACCACAATGAGGTCGGAGCCCCCCCAGAAGGAGTACTGGCAGAACACAAAGTGGGACAGCGACGGGGGCAGGCCCGAGGCTTGCTTGATGGAGACACGACATGTTATCTGGAAGCAACGACTTGCTTGAGAATCAGCGCTTTCTATAGCAACGATCAAGCTCACAGAGGGCTCTTGAGGTGTGATTCACACAAAAACTGCTTACGAAATAAATCATCCAAGAAATGTTACATTATTAACTGCTGAATTTGCCCAATTTAGGCACTGGAGAGTTGCTTTCAGAGATCTTAAGCCGCAGTCTATTGGAGCTGGAGCTTCCAGACGTTTTGCCCATATTTGTGATGAGCTTCTTCAGTGGAAAAGTCCCGAAAGCTCCCATAGACTACAGCAAAAGATCCCGGATAGCAACTCTCCAGTGTCAACCTTTGGCTATGAAAGCATAACACTTGTGTAACTTTGTGTGATTTGTTTACTCAAAATATGTATTGTTTTAGATGATGCGCTTGAACGCGTCGTTGGAGTCCCTGATCGGTGTTGGTCGCTCAGAGTGTGACCGATTTGAACAACGAGTTGCTGTCGGCGGCTACCAGGAGTGCTGGTCTCAGGGGAAGGCATTTCTTTGGAGGAGTCGGTGATATTTCTGCTCCGTCCAAGCCGTTTGGTCTCGGTAAGTCCTGCTGTTGATGTATTTGTCTGTATATTTGCAAGAAAAATACTTGAGATACACGGTTTCACTATGGTTTACCTGCCGTGAGCTATGAAGGTTTACCTGCTGTGAGCTAGGATCGGGAGGATCATCATCGTAGCGAGAGTCTCTGGAGCTGTCTGAGGCCGCCTCACATATCCTGTCTTGGGGGAAGGAGCCAGCAATACGGGCCATCTCAACCTACGACAGATGAAAAAAACAAAACTGTAAAACATGCTAAGCTTAAATCCGCAGTTGTCAAATAACACAGCATGCTTTATTACCTTATTTGTAAGTACACATTCAGCATGTGCAAGTGCGAACTTACATGTGTTTGTTTGTGGGCATGCATTTGATAAGAACTTTGAATGTTAATATATCTTTGCAACATAGATTATAGATTATATGGATGCTTTTATATGTGAATATACGAAGACGGTCCGTAGTGTTGATGATATCCTCACCTGCAGCCTGCCCGCCACCTCCCCCTGCTGGCTGATGATGGGAGTGTGGTAGTCCAGCTTGACATCGTGGAACAGTGCCTCCAGGAAGATGTTAGCCACCCCTATGAGGTTGTGGTTCTCCTGGGACTCGTAGAACGGGTCCAGCACCTTGTTTGCCGGCAGCTCGTCCTGAAACACCAAACACCAGATCATCAGAGCTTTCCTCAAATTGTAGTAGGGTAGATGCAGTGGTGGGGAATACAGCTGAAAATACTATGGTTGTCTATGGTGCCCTATGTCGATGACGTGTATTTTCTGCTCTGCTGTTTGAAGTCGTGTCTTGATCGCGGTTATATATTTTTTTCAAGAACTACAATGAACATTTTGACATTTGACAGGTGACAGCGCCTCTTACGTGGACCCTGAACTGGACGTTCATCCGGTCGATTGAGGACGCCAACCACAAATTCCTTGTGATTAGCACGAAATATCAAGGAGCGCATCCCGATGCAGTTGCATCGAGTCAGTAACTTCGGATTTTGCCTTGTTTTCTTTAGTGGACGAACAGGCAGATCGAGAATCACTGCTGGGTCGGGTCACGACCATCGAGAAGGCCGAAAAAATTATAGCATTGCATGAGCGTTCGGTGATACGCTTCCCCGGATGAAAGTGTACAAACGGAACGGGTATGAGGATGGGTTTGCGCAAATGTCAAATGGTGCACATGCATTACAGCCAGGAAGAACTGACGAGAATGCAGAGAATTGTATTTCGGTATTGTTCCAATGTAGAAACATTACTTCTGACTAGAATTTGTGGCATTGGAAGAGAGGGGACATCAGGTGGGAAACACTGTAGAGCTAGAGGCAAACGCAGCGGTAAGTCAGTAAGAGATTTCTGTTTTCAGCGTCATAAAACACAACCTCAAAAATACCTACAACTACCTACCTGTGACCGGTCTATAGTCTAGTGGTAAACACTTCTGACTCGTAAATTAAAGGTTGTGGATTTGAATCCCGGCGAATTTTGCAAAATTTATGCTCCGTACGATTTTTTTTTACATGACAATTTTTATTTGAAGTAAATTTTTGGACTTTCTCCCTCAAAATAATGCGAAATGGATGACTTAGATGAATCCCTCACCATCTCAGGTTGTGGCGGCTGCTCCCCGGCGTTGATCAAGTCCTTGTGGTGGCGGAACTCCTGGTACATCTCCCGCATGTCCACCAGCTTGTTCTCCAGCTTCTCCATGGACCACACCTGCCCGCCATGCGACATGCGGCGCACCAAGATGGCCGGCTCCGACACAAACGCCCCGCGCTGCAAGCAAACAACGCGCAAATATTTCAATGTATGAAATTAACCCTTTAACTGCGGGTGACACGCATAGGCGTCTAGTGTACACTTGCATACAGTGCGGCTGTCAATCATAGAGGTCATCCAACTTTGGACTTATCCCTGACATCTGTGTTAAAGAATTCAAGTCTGCAAGTGAAATGAGCTAGACCTTTGTGATTGTTGTTCTTGAATAACTAATACATGTGACTGTGCACATAGTTTGTTCATGTCGTCAATCAATTAAGGTAGGAAACAATAGATGTTTTAAAAATGTGCTTGAAAACGAATTCCGTACTAGGGGTATATATATAGCCAGAATATTCCGAAGCGAAAAGGTTAATTAATTGTTTGCATTGCTTGACTTATAGGTTGGTATGAGGCTGACCACACATCCTGTAAACAATGGCTTAATTTGCTAATGTAACCCCTGCTTCAGGGAAGGTTGGCAAAAGTTGCAGGGTTTATGTTCATTTGAGGTTTGGATTTTAATTCGTCAGTACACATGCAGCATTTCCTCAGCCAGAAAGTCCATTAATGCTGCAGCGCCCCTGATGAGAGACAGTTGGCTCACCTTCCTGTTGGGGCTGAGGTTGGCGGGCGGGATCTGCAGCGTGACGCTGAACTTGGTGTTGCGGGCCATCTCCTCGGCCAGGAAGTTGGCCTCCTGCACCAGGGAGTTGGCCTTGAGGATGTCGGCCTTGAGCTGGCCCAGCGAGCGCTTGAAGGTCTCGTCGCGCTCCGCCGCCCACTTCTCCACGCGCATCTGCGTGGTCGGCGTGCACGGGGTTATCTTGCCTGCAATACACATGACAATCTAGCAACACTGAATGCTTCTATATATATATATATATATCAGGCTTATTAATTTTTAATTACACATGATAAGAGAGCGCCGTTTTTGTGTGTGTCACACCTCAAGGGCCCTATGATATTCACTATGCTGCCAACCATTGAGTAATAACAAACTAACTTACTGCATTGATACATACTATCTACCACTTTTGTCTCAGTCCTGTCAAACGTCGTAATTGTGTAGTTATACAAAACATGTTTTTACGAGTCAAATTTTATGTTTTCTTGCTTTCTCAATTTTGTGTTTTGACACACAATTACAACACATGCCATAATGTTTTGCAGGACAAACCTTCAGAGGTGAGGCCTACTTGAACGTGGACAAGACACCCTGTGTAACTGCGGGGATATCCAGGACTCGGCACATATGTCGGTGTGCCCCTTAATTGGTGAAAAATGCACACTGACGGACCTGCTTCAAGCAAACGACAATGCAGTGGCTGCTGCTAGTCACTGAAGATACTGAGCATAGGTGGTTCTGGGATGGAAGTCTCATCACCACGGTAACTCTTACCTACCGAATATCGGTAATATTTGTATGAAGATTAAGCAGCTGTTCACTAGCGGCCATCTTGCATTGACAGGTCTTCATACAAATATTACCGTTATTTGGTGGGTAAGAATTACCGTGTTGATGAGACTTCCAGCCCTGGATAGGTTATGTATGTAAGTAAGGGGGCTCCGAGTTCTTCTCTGCACCAGGCCCCCAGAGGGGTTAATCCGGGCCTGGTGATTCTAATTATAAATTATTGAATAGGGTGAGACTGGACTTACTCATCCGCAGAGGATCATATGGCGTGTACGGAGCGTAGGGCGTAGAGGGAGACAGGATGTTCTTCAGCTGCTGGAACTGCCGCTCGTACTCCAGCCTCTGCTTCTCCAAGGCCACTGAAAACAAAATTTACAAAATCAATTCTATTGATTGTAGAGGCGTTCACTTCATTTTAATCATTCATCATTAATTTAATCATTTCTTGACTTATAGGTTGGTATGAGGCTGACCACCTATACTGTACCCCATGATGGTTCACTTTGCCAATGTCACCCCTGTGCGAGGGAAGGTCGGCAAAAGTTGTAGGGCTTATGTTCATTTGAGGTTTGGATTTTATTTGTAAGTACACATTCAGCATTAGTAAGCGCGAACTACACGTGTTGGTTTGTGGGCATACATCTGAAAGCTTTAAATGAATATATCCTTGCAATTTAGACTATAGATTATAGATCAATGATATCTTTATTTTTAGTAAGTATATAAAAAATATAAAGTTGTGATCCTTGAAATGTACTCTACACAACCTTAGTATTTTAAGCCGTTTTCCCCACCACTGCAATTACCCTATTGCAGATAATAAAACTTGCGACATGTACTGTGGGGAGTGGCAAGAATGGAAGCGTTCTGTGTTTATTGTATAACACCTGGACTAACAGGGGATCACACTAAGTGGATTAATCGTGAAGCCGCACATAAACGTCAACGAGTAATTTAAACGAGGATGAGTGTTCCAACAAATAAACGTGCCCGCCTTGAACTTGCAAGTAATAATCTATAGCAGACATGTGTAAGTTCGCGCAAACAAATGCTGAATGTGTACTTACAAATTAAAAGCAAGCCTCAAATGAGCATAAGCCCTGCAACTTTTGCCAACATTACCTGAAATTAGGGTGACATTGACAAAGTTAATTATTTTTACAGTATGGGTGGTCAGCCTCATACCAACCTATAAGTCAAGGAATACAACATATAAGTAAGTAATGTCTGTTTATTATTTTTCATTAAAAAATTACAAATAACAATAATATTAGGACGATTTATTTAGTGAGCACTGTTTTTGTGTGTATCTCACCTCAAGAGCCCTCTGCAAGCTTGGTCGTCGCTACAAAGTGCCAATTCTTAAGCAAGACCCAGTTACTGTAACGCTGGATGAACCTTTGGTGACCAGTCTTTGGTAAAGATGTACGAGTTTTTCAACCCAGCAACCAGAATATTTGAAAATATAAATGGTATATTTTATGTGCTCCCCTGGGAAATTTCAGGAGTACGTACATTGTGGTTTCGAAACCTGATTATTTTGCCTATTTCTCGAAGAATAACCTGAAGGTAGGAGGGTTAAAGCTACTCTTATGAAGAGATGAATGTGAGCTGATGCGTACCTTGCTTGTCCTCCTCGTGCTGCTTCTCCAGCCTGGAGATGGCCGTCTGTATGGGATCATTGCTCAGCTCGTTAAGCATGATCTCGTCGCGGGCAAACGTGTAGTCTATCTGCTGGGCCGGGGTTTGGGGCTCGGAATTGGCCGCTAGAAGGGTGAAAGTTACACTTTAAATACATAATATTTAGTTACGAATGTGTGGTTGTGCCTCTTTGTTTTTCTTTAATTGTATAAGTGTGTCTCTAGATGTAGGTGTTTGGATAATTGTACTAGTGTTTGCTCGAATATTCTGGCAAACTCTCACATGTCCCAGTTTGGAATGTTTTGACGATCGTCCTTATGTCATCATACTATAGACTAACAGTTATGGAAGAACTAAAATTATTCTCGATGTTTCCTTGGCAACGTAGCCAAAGTCTACAGGAGGCATCCTCTCTGTGAGACGATTCAGGATGAAATTATTTTGAAATCGCTTATTGTACAATTTTCAAATTTCATTAAGTATAATTTGTAAAAATGACAATCGACCGTAACTCCAGTTAAAATTTGACCATATGCATGTCTTTCCTTAAATTTACAGATACAAAATAATTTAATAAAAGAAGGCCATACTCACAAACAGGCTTTGGACAGTTGACCCTGAAGAAATGATGGTTTCCCCACAATATCCTGTCTCCATGTTCCAGGGCGGTCCTCTCCGTGACTGGTGAGCCGTTCACGAAGCACCTGGCCCCCGGGAAGGGTTCGAGGAGTAGGCCTCCATCCTCAATGAGGACCAGGCAGTGCTCTGGATGGATCCCCAGGCCAGACAACTGGATGTCTGCCTGTGTGGTGGGGTTGTTACGGCCTCCGACTAATGTGCGCTCCTGAAATATAGAAGCAGATTTATACATTTTTTTAAAGGAATCCTGTGCTCCCGCAGATTTCAGAAACTCTTGGGGACTACGACACTTGTTGTAGTGCCGCAGAGGTGTTTACGAGCTTGGTCGTCGCTACAAAGCGCCAATACTCAAACAACACCCAGTTGCTGTAAGACTGGATGGACCTTTAGTGACCGGTTTTTGGTAAAGGTTTTTATGAATTTTTCAACCCAGCGAAGATCTTATTGGAAGCATTTTTGGTGCTCTGCCAGGATTCGAGCCCACAACCTTCCATTTACGAGTCCAAAGTGTTACCACTGGACTGTTACTACGTACCCGCCTTGTAGATAGAATTTCAGTGAAAATCTAATGAAGTCATGTCAAGCGAATACCCAAAATTTAAATCAATAGAGCAGCCGAAATGAGAAGAAAATAATGAAGAAGTACTGCAGCCCTTGTTGTTGGTAACCCAATAGCAAGTACTTGCTGATACCCTAAGACGTCAGCGATTTGGCAGGATAGCTAGCAGGTAGTAGATAGACGAGGTATTTGTTCTTCTCCACTTGGATCCCGCTGGCCTGCACGCTGATGCCCATCTTCTCCCTCTCATTCTTACCTTCAGGTAGTACACCAGCAGCTCATTGAGAGATGGATCTGCGTTCAGGTTGACGAGGTAGTATTTGTTCTTCTCCACTTGGATCCCGCTGGCCTGCACGCTGATGCCCATCTTCTCTAGCGCCTGCTGCCTCTCATTCTGGATGCGCTCTGGAACATCGCAAACATACTTGTTTCATTCTAGTCTCATTAGTATACGGCTGACCACCCATGCTCGACTCGAACACAAGCTCTCAGCATGGAATGCAAGCATTCTACCAACTGAGCTATCTACAGGACTATTTTATATTTCATAATGGCGTTTCATAAAGCGTGGAAGGGGAAGACCTAGGAAAGAATGGATTGATCAGAAAAGTGAGATTGCGAATGAATGGAATCTACAGAGTGGAAACAAGAGAAGAGTGGGCATGAAAAGAGTGATGAAACTAGATGAGATGAAAGAAGTATGCAAGGACAGAGTCAAGTTGAGGCACTTGTGTGGAGGTACCGGCCACCCCTAGAGGAATAGCGGCAGGATACAAGACAAGACAAAAATGGCATTTCTCTTCATGAATAATGCTATGAAGTTAGCCATAATACATGTTGAGATATTCTGTTGGCATTAATACCAACCTCCAAAAGTATCATTCAAAATTCATTTTCTGTTAAAAACAAATATATGGCCTTGTCATTACGCCCGGGCATTATTTTCATTACAGATTTGCCAATTGATAAGTTTGCTCAAACGCGGCAAAATTTAACTCCTTAGTTCATATAGTCACAATTGGCTGCACCACAATCATCTATACAGGTTATGCTAAATCGCTTTGACACAATTTCCATACAAATCTGTTTTTAGATGCCTGACAGAAGCAGTTCTCTCATTAAATTCCACATTACCTGTGTTGACTAGTTTCTCCTCCCAGGTCTGAGACATCTCCTTCATCAGGTTTTCACTCTGCGCCAGTTTCTCGTGGATGTCCACTCTGTTGGCAACGTCGTCTCCCACTGGTGAAGCCTAAAAATGTAAACAAACTAATATCAGCACATTAATCAAAAGAATTAAAATTGGCATGCTTATAAAAAGTATTGTTGCGAACCAACTGTTCACCTGAAACGCAAGGTCTTTGAGTCATGCGTGCTTCCAATATGCACCTATGGACGCAACGCAACTAAGCTACACATATAGTGTAACTTCTTGCCGCGTTATCCCCGAAGGGGTCGCATGTGGCGAGTTGAACCTATTTATTTTTACAGGTAAGGGGGCCGGCCTTACGCCAACCACTTCAGTTGAAGTGGAAGTTTCCTAGCTCCCGAGAGTGCTGGTACTCAATGCTTGTGAAGGCTGAGTAAACCTTGCCGGTATTTTATTTTGGGGTTTGAAATAAACACCGAAACGGGAAATCATTTCTGACACCCTCCTCGGTGGGATTCGAACCCGAGCTTTCGGCATGGAATGCAAGCACTCTACCACCTGAGCTATCGACCGGACTATGGCTTGGAGACAAAAGGACTCACTCAGCAGAGCGCCAACAGGCTGAGGACGTGCCAAAGAGCAATTGAAAGGAGGATGCTGGGAATCAGCCTCAGAGACAGGGTTCCAAACCAGGAGATCCGTAGATGCACTGGTGTCACTGATGCAATATTGCTGCCTTAGTTCTTGTTTATCGTATACGCCATTGAGAAAATTTTACATGAGCAATGTTTGCATGTGTACTGGACCAATGTGTCTTATGAAAACAAGAAATTTATTTAAAAAATATTTAAAATAACTCTCACATTATCGAGTTTTACGGTTTTTCTTAGCTCAGATTGTGTAGAATTTGATTCATAAGACAACTGCATGAAAAAGTCATATTTGACAAGATTGGCGTATACGATAAACAAGAACTGGGGGAGCGATATAGCGAGTGGCCTGCTTAAAAAGGCGCTGGGCTGGTCACGTTGCAAGGCAGGACCATGACAGGTGGCCGAAAAGTACCATCCAGTGGTGACCCACGATGTCCAAGAGAGGAGATGTGCGCCCTATGCATATGAACATACGCGATACACAAACTTTGAGTGAACCATTCTGCTACATCCCGTATTGCGTACGCGCTTGAGAAACAATAATATATTTGAAAACTACAAACCGCCTGGCGTCCGCCTGAGTTCCAAAGTCATGCCATTACAAGTCCAGACAAGTTGGTTCCGCACGTGTAGGCTAAGCGTCATTTGTTTGTTTGACGTTTCGTAATTTTCATACTCTTCAAAAGTCAGGGGTACGTACATTGTGGTTTCAAAACCTGATTATTTTTTGCCTATTTCTCAGAAAGTAACCTGAAGGTAGGGAGGTTAAATAGAGCCCGCTTTAAAACATAACAATGTAGACCAGCAAAATGAGGAGTTGCTTCTGCATACCGTGGCATGCTTGAGCATCTCCTTGAGCGCCTCCACCTCCTGTCTGAGCTCCCGGATGATCCTGGCGTTGGGATCCTCATTCACCACCGCGTGGTTGACAATTCTCTTGGCTCGGTCGGCGTATCGAAGAGTTGACAGGGTCTCTTCGTAGTTGTCAGCTGCTGGCGATATCGTTGCAACCTGCAATCATCAAAATTACAATGAGCTACTATTGTTACGAATGTGTAATTGTGTGTCTGTGTGTTTTTAGTGATGCTCAGAACCAAAACCCAAGAGTATAATTTTAAATCATCCAGCCTTTGAATCCCTTCACTGATGGCTATAATCGCTTGCTCTTATTCACCTTGTATTGTTTTACACTGGGAGAGTGTTAGCCTCATGGGAGGGCCTTCTGCCACTTGCATCTATATCAATGATTTCCAAACTTTATACTACATTTATACATTTATAATTTTTCGTGCTCCTTGACTGATAGGTTGGTACGAGGCTGACCACCCGTGCTTTAAAAATCGGTTCACTTTTGCCAATGCCACCCCGGTTCAGGGAACGGCGGCAGGAGTTGCAAGGTTTATGTCCATGTGAGGTTTTCTTTATTTGTATGCACACATGCAGAATGTGTAGGCGCGAACCTACATGTGCCTGTCTGTAGGCATGCATTTCATATGAGCCTTAAATGCTTACATATCCTTGCAGCTTAGATTATAGATTATAGATACTACCATGCCTCCCCAAAACAGTTTTTTTTTTCGTGCCTCCCTCCCTACGTTTTTTAGAAAATTGAAGATTATTACCAAAATATATCGTCGACAGGGGTAGCCACGTCAAGTTAACTCCCTCAAAAATAAAAATTCACGCCTCCCTTTTTACGTTATATTTTTTAATTTTCATAGGTACTAATATTTCCGATATTAAGTAGGTAAGAATTACCGTGGTGATGTGACTTCCAGCCCTGTTCAGACAATCTTGTTGATAATTTTATTGGAGATTCTTTTAGATTTGACTCACAAGAATCAAGTTCTACAGCTTGGATAAGTTAAAAATAAGGAAATGGCTCACCATGACAGTCTTGCTGTTTCCGCCCAGGTTGTCCTTGAGGAGCCAGGTGAGCACAGAGTCCCTGTAGGGAACAAAGCGGTCCCTGTTCTTGCCGCTGTTGGAGGACTGGTCTGCCAGCTTGGAGATGACGAGGCCCAGCGTGGTCAGGGACCTGGAAGAGCCATAATCATGCAATCAAGTCATTGGTTTGCTTTTTGAGGAAATCAAAAGCATGTGCAATACTAAAGACATCATCAGATGGAGCAGGAAGAGGAGACGGTTCTGGAGGGACCATGTAGAACGCATAAACGAATGAAGAATAGCCCGAGTCGTGGAACAGGAGATACCGGACGGCCAGCGTCTACCAGGTCGCCCTCCTAAAAGATGGAAGAACAGCTGGTCTTCTGCATCATAGGAGGGAGTTCCACAATAAACAGATCATAGATCTCATACACCTTCAAAAAATTCATAAGCCTTTACCAAAGACCGGTCATTGAAAGGACCATCCTGCCTTACAGCAAATGGGTCTTGTTTGAGAATTGGCACTTTCTACAGCGACGACCAAGCTCGCAGAGGGCTACACACAAAAACAGTGTTCTCCAAATAAATCAGCTTATTTTTTTTTAATAGATCTATAACAAGAGGAAGAAGAAGAAGGTTTGCTTTTTTATCATATACCAGAAGAGGGATGGATGCGTTATATATTCCGTATTTGTGCTACACCATCTCCCTGCAACATCGCAATCTACAGATGATTGAAAGCTAAAGTAACAACATGGTTTATTACAAAAGTAATGTGCATTTTTCGGGGACAATAGATTTATTGATAGGACCTGCCACTGTGGGACCTGCAAACCTTCCAAAATACTGTTCCCCTGCATCAATACTAAATCTAAATCTAAGCTGCAAAGATATGTATCATTTGAGATTCATATTAAATGCATTCCCACAAGCAGACATGCATAATTTCGCGCTTACACATGCTGCATGTGGACCTACAATATAAAAACCCCAATCTCAAATGAACATAAGCCCTGCAACTCTTGCCGACCTTCCCTGAAGCAGGGGTGACATTGGCAAAGTGAACCATTTTTTACAGTATGGGTGGTCAGCCGCATACCAACCTATCAGTCAAGGAGAATACACATGTGGAGAAGTGGCTGCCACGTCAAGAAGGCGCCCTGATAGTCATAGTGATGCATTTTAAAGTTTTCCACCTTCTCAAAATGCTTTCCTTTCAGATCGTTCATCACAGAGATAGAAAGAGAAAAAGACACACAGAGCCAAGTCACGAGACTGTAAAGGCATGTTGCACCATGACATCGGTATTGGAAAGCTGTACATGAAAAAGATCATGCCATCTCCTCCGGCCGTAGTCGTCTAGCACATCAATTTTACAACTTTGTAACAGCGTGGGAGTATCAGCAGGTGTTACTTGTTGATGTTGGAGCCCTCCTTGAGCCTGTCGCCCACGGCGCCCGTCTTCACGGCCCTCTCGGAGCCCGCCAGGTCCACCAGCGACATGCGCGACACCTTCTCCCCGGACATACCCGCCCTGGTGTCCGTGAGCGTCTGCGTGGAACTATCCAAGGCTTACTTGTTGATGTTGGAGCCCTCCTTGAGCCTGTCGCCCACGGCGCCCGTCTTCACGGCTCTCTCGGAGCCCGCCAGGTCCACCAGCGACATGCGCGACACCTTCTCCCCGGACATGCCCGCCCTGGTGTCCGTGAGCGTCTGCGTGGAACTATCCAAGGCTTACTTGTTGATGTTGGAGCCCTCCTTGAGCCTGTCGCCCACGGCGCCCGTCTTCACGGCCCTCTCGGAGCCCGCCAGGTCCACCAGCGACATGCGCGACACCTTCTCCCCGGACATGCCCGCCCTGGTGTCCGTGAGCGTCTGCGTGGAACTATCCAAGGCTTACTTGTTGATGTTGGAGCCCTCCTTGAGCCTGTCGCCCACGGCGCCCGTCTTCACGGCCCTCTCGGAGCCCGCCAGGTCCACCAGCGACATGCGCGACACCTTCTCCCCGGACATGCCCGCCCTGGTGTCCGTGAGCGTCTGCGTGGAACTATCCAAGGCTTACTTGTTGATGTTGGAGCCCTCCTTGAGCCTGTCGCCCACGGCGCCCGTCTTCACGGCCCTCTCGGAGCCCGCCAGGTCCACCAGCGATATGCGCGACACCTTCTCCCCGGACATGCCCGCCCTGGTGTCCGTGAGCGGCTGCGTGGAACTATCCAAGGCTTACTTGTTGATGTTGGAGCCCTCCTTGAGCCTGTCGCCCACGGCGCCCGTCTTCACGGCCCTCTCGGAGCCCGCCAGGTCCACCAGCGACATGCGCGACACCTTCTCCCCGGACATGCTTGCCCTGGTGTCGGTGAGCGTCTGCGTGAGCACCACGGAGAACACGGCGTGGGAGCGCGAGGACTCGCTGTTCATGTTGGTGGCGGCCACCGTGCGCGACTTGTTGCCCTCCGCCATCAGGTTGTCGATGTCCTGCAACAACCACAAACAATATACTTCAGGATTGTTCAACTTCATCATCGTAAGTTTTGGAAGGACCATGTAGACCACATGAGCGAAAGTAGGATAACCTTGTGGCGGAAAAATTCAAATCATTCTACGATTTAATAGTTCTGTTCACAGTCACTAGATGACGCCCTGATTGGTGACGTGGCCCAAGGACGCCATCTTGGATGTTGTCATGATGATACTCTCTTCCGCGCCCGACCACCATATGAACAACAAGTCTCTCCGACCGTCGTCAATCCGCCATTGTTTCTGGTCTAGATTTTTGCGTTGTAACAATTGTTGGTTAGATTCATTCTTCTCTGCTTAACTAATTAATTATCAACCATTCACAAATCAAATATTCAACGGTGTAACTTCATTAAATAAAACTCCAAATGTTGTCAATATAAAAGCATTTTATTTCCAAATCTTATTTACCGAAACATATCGAAATCTAAATCTAAGCTGCAAAGATATGCATCATTGGAGATTCACATTACGTATGCATTCTCACAACCAGACACGTACAAGTTCGCGCTTGCACATGCCTCATGTGAACCTACAACATAAAAACCAAATCTCAAATGGACATACATCCTGCAACTCTTGCCGTCCTTCCCTGTAACAGGGGTGACATTGGCAAAGTGAACCATTTTTACAGCATGGGTGGTCAGCCGCATACCAACCTATAAGTCAAGGAACATACAAAACAAATAACATTTTATAAATCAGTAAATAATAATATCATCAAAACTAAACAGAAAACAAATTACAATTTAACAAACCCTAGCCGCCAACATTACAGATCAACCTCCATTTCTATCTGTCCTTACATACTTCTTTCATTTCCTCCAGAGTCATAACTTTTTTCATACAGGCTCTTCTTTTATTATGACCCTCACAACCCCATACCCCCAAAAATCTAATCATGGCACAGGAAATACCAGGCTGACTAGCCAAAATATGGAAGAACAGCTGGTCTCCTGCATCACAGGAGGGAGCTCCGCAGTAAGCAGATCTAATACAAGAAAACGCAACGCAACTCAACATGCAACAAGAAGATGAATAATTATAAGGTTGACAGCCCTGGGTGGGCCTTGGCTGAATCACGAATTCTCCTCCTCTCTCGCCTGTCTATCGCCTTTGATCTTCAGCCACGGATATCCACTTTGGCTTTTCAGAATCTTCGACAGAAGTGGCACCAAAAGTAGAAGAAGAATGGAAACAAATAAATATTATTTAAGATATTTGTGTGCTACGATGTGGTTTGGGTTTTTTTATACGAAAACCAGAAAGCCCCATATTTCTTCATTCCGTCCCCTCCAGTGCTTGTTTGGCTTATCTAGCATTTGATTAAAAAATGACCATTCGATGAAATTGTCTTAAAAATCAAATTCTACACAATCTGAGCCAAGAAAAAAACGTTTAACACAATAATGTGAGAGGTGCTTTAAATAAATTCTTAAAATCAATCTCCAGATTTCATTAGGCACCTTGGTCCAGAACACATATCAACGTTGCTTATGTTAAATTACCTCTGATGGGCATAGGACAAACGAGCACTGAGGCGACGATTTGCCGGCAGCCGCTATGGATTTTCATTATTTGGCAAAAGTTGGGAAAGCTTGAAAGGCGGCAGAAAGTGGCGGGAATCAGGTGTAATAATAATGGATGGTCCTCTAGCAAGACAGCACATACAGACAGGAGGTTTTCCAAGTATGAAAAATGGTAGCGTTTTACCAAAAATGTATTGAAAGTAAAAAGCTCAATAGATGCGTTTTTCATACCTATAATCTAAGATGCAAAGATATATATTACAGTTAAGATTCATATAAAGTTCATTCCCATAGGCAAGCACGTAAAAGTCCGCGCTTACACATGCTGCATGGACTCTAAATTCAAAAAACATAAACTTGACAAACTGGGGGGACATTTGCAAAGTGCACCATTTTCAAAGGGAACCCCCCCCCCCCCCCCCCCCGAGAGCTGGAAAACCCCCACTACGACTGAAAGTGGTTGGTGTGAGGCCGGCCTCCTTACTCGTCAAAAATATATCCGTCCAGAATCGCTACATGCGACCCCTTCGGGGATAACGCAGGCAAGAAGTTACGCTATATGTGTAGCATAGTTGCGTATATATTTCAGCATAATTTTTTCGATTCACTCCATCAGTATTATGCTAATGGTGTATTCCTTATCCCGTCTGACGTCACTCGAGGACCACGCAGGGTCTAGTACCCCATATCGATCCCTCCCTCCGCACCCTTATGGGAGATTATCTGTGCCCCAGTAGGTGGCAGAGAGGCCCTTGTCCCTGCCTTATCTCATCAGCCCTGCACTCTGCTCAGTAGACTCCCCGACCATACAAGGGCCCTTTGTTAGCCGGTTAATAGCTTCACATTGTTTCTGGAAGCTTCTACATCAGTCGAGGTAAAACTTCATCGACTTATTTTTTCTCATGTAATTCTTAAACAAAGATTGGCGGTCGTCATAGCGATTTGCACCTTCAAATACTGTGGCACTAAAGAATAAGCCCTCCAAAGAATGCGCACTACAAAGGAACTTCTGCCAACCATTAGACAGCGAAAACTGATAAAACTCGGTCAAAAAAAACACGCAACCAAGCTACACATATAGTGTAACTTCTTGCCTGCGTTATCCCCGAAGGGGTGGCCTGTGGCGATTCGGAACCTATTTATTGTTATGGGTAAGGGGGCCGGCCTCACACCAACCACTTTCAGTTAAAGTGGGGCTTACCAGCTCCCAGGGGGGCTGGTTCTCATTTCTTGTGAAGGCTGAGTAGACCTTGAGATCGAACCCTTGCTTTCGGCATGGAATGCAAGCATTCTACCAATTGAGCTATCGACCTTTTTACGAGCTTGATCGTCGTCGCTACAAAGCGCCAATTCTCAAGCAATACCCAGTTGCTGTAAGGCAGGATGGACCTTTGGTGACCGGTCATTGGTAAAGATTTTATGAATTTTTCAACCCAGCGAAGAGCAAATTTTAAAAATATAAATGGTATAATTTTTCGTGCTCCGCCGGGATTCGAGCCCACAACCTTCCATTCAGAGTCCGAAGTGTTACCACTGAACTACGGACCGGTCGGACCCGTAACATTTTAAGAAATGAGAAATGCCGTCTCCATCATCTCATCATACAGGGTAAGATTGAGGGGAGAAGATGTCAGGGACGCCGAAGAACATCGTGGCTGAAAAACTTGCGAGAGTGGTTCGGCAGAAGCACCAAGTTCCTGTTTCGAGCCGCAGAACGCTAAATCAAAATAGCCATGATGATCGCCGATCTTCGATAGAAGTGGCACGCGCAGAAGAAGTATTGAAAAGAGAATGTCACAGCTTTTATAGAGGACAAGATTCCGCATCACTGACGTGTATCACCAACATGGTGGTTATGCAGGGGAAAAGTGCAAAGCGGAGATTCTGATCGCGGACTTGATGGGAGTACACGCGGCAGACTTCAATCTAATCTGCGAGTGTGTGCAGCCACTTCAAGCACAGCCCACAAGAGCTGTTCACTTCCAGTTTATCCGTGGAAAAGGATCACAAGCGCTTGATTCAGATCTAATCTCGAACCTAATCTAAGTTAAGATAATGTGTATAATAGTTGTTGTATGGCTGGATGGACCTTTTGATGACCGGTCTTTGGTAAAGGTTTATGAATTTTTCAACCCAGCGAAGAGCAAATTTGAAAATATAAATGGTATATTGTTTGTGCTCCGCCGGGATTCGAACCCACAACCTTGCAGTTACGAGTCCGAAGTGTTACCACTTGGCCTACGGACCGGTCAAAATGTAACATTGGGGGTTCACATTATACGTATGCATTTTCACAAGCAGAATTGTATAAGTTCGCGCTTAAACATGCCGCATGTGGACTTACAATATACAAACCCAAATCTCAAATGAACAAACACCCTGCAACTCTTGCCGCCCTTCCTGGAACAGGGGTGACATTGGCCAAGTGAACCATTTCCTACAGCATGGGTGGTCAGCCGCATACCAACTTATACGTCAAGCAACAAGATCTTCCTAAGAAAACATTTCAAGGCTTCGTCAAAGAGTACCCTGAGTACGAGTTGCAAAACTTGAGTAGGTAAAGTAAAGTTTACGGAAAGTATTAACTCCTTGATTGATAGGTTGGTATGCGGCTGACCACCCATACTGTAAAAAATGGTTCACTTTGCCAATGTCACCCCTGCTTCAGGGAAGGTCGGCAAGAGTTGCAGGGCTTATGTTCATTTGAGATTGGGGTTTTTATATTGTAGGTCCACATGCAGCATGTGTAAGCGCGAAATTATGCATGTCTGCTTGTGGGAATGCATTTAATATGAATCTCAAATGATACATATCTTTGCAGCTTAGATTTAGATTTAGATTTAGATTAAAGAGTGGTTTCCCCCAAAATCTGCCGTTATTGTTTGTTTGAACTTGATTTTCTTCATCACTGTATCTCTTTTGCTAAGACCATAAAGTGTAAGAAACAAAAACAGCAGATTTTGTGTACAATCACTCTTTAATACTTTCCGTAAACTTTACTTTACTCAAGTTTTGCAACTCGTACTAAGGGTACTGAACACGTCTACGCCTGTCTAAAAGAGCAAACGCGCAACCACGACTCTACGATATGTTACTGCGACTTGACGTCACGTTGTATTTCGTTACAAAATAATTTATGACGCCGGGCGTTTTTTTTACGTCAAAATTATTTTCATACTTATTTTCCACTAAGAAAACTTTCATACTTTTCAAACGCGTTACCAGTATGCTACGATCTGTCATATATACGATCTGTTGTACGAGTATTTCGTTACAAAGTATTCTTTGACGCCGGACGTTTTTTTTTTCGTCAAAATATTTTCCACTAAGTGTTTTCATAAGCTTTCAGAACATCCCCGCCCACAAATGGCATGGCGTTAAATTCCAAATGCAGGGAGGCTCATTAGTCTGCCGAGTTGCATTTAAAATGCAGAAAGGGGGGCGAGCGCGGCCCACTGGGTCAGAGTCGAGTGCGCATTTGCATTTAGCTAAAGCGACCCACCCGCTCAATATTGAAAGCTTCGTCTCGCCGACATTTATTTCCATTGAGTTAGTTTTTTTTATTTTATTTTTTTATGAAGGAGAAAAAACAGATACAGACACAATTACATAAACAAGAAAAATGTAAACATAAACGGTAGAGTGCCTTAATCCTAAAAAAAACACACAAATATGTAAAAAAAATTAAAGTAGCTGACAAAAAATAAAAGAAATCAATGAAGTCAAAAATAAATCAAATTAATAACCGAAATAAAATTAGAGGAAAAAAGAAGAAAAGAGAAATTAAAAATAAACAAAACATATATTAAAAAAAAACGATCAAGATACAATGGATGGCAAGGACATTTTATAAATACTCAGAGATTGAAGAACCGATAAGAAGAGTTAACACAATATTTGGAGAGCGCGCATTTGCAGTTGCTGGTCCTCTGGCCTGGAACCGATTGCCACATCATGTGAGAGAGCTAGAGGACCATGGAAAGTTCCGAAATGCATTGAAGTCGAGCAAATTTTTGGCATCATTTGCACAAGCGCCCTTGGAGTGACTACATCACGAAACGGCGCTATAAAGAAATCATCAACTCATCATCATCATCAATAGGATTAAGCAGAAGAAGAAGGAGCGTAACAGTGCGTGTTGCTTACCCGGAATGACGTCACCGCCAGCCTGGAGAGCCCGTCCACGTAGGGGCCCAGCACGACGTGCTCGCGCACCTTGAGCGACTGCTTGGTGGTGGTGCGCGGGTCCAGCAGGTCGTGCACGCGCTCGTTGTAGATCTCCATGTAGGAGACCTCCACCTTGTAGGACAGCTCGCGCGTCTGCAGGTCCAGGATGCGCGCGAACAGCGCGTCGCACAGCCGCGGGATCACGCCCTTGCTCTCCTGCGTGCCCATCATGCTGTACGACTTGCCCGAGCCTGCAGACAAACAACACAAACACACCTTAATACAACTAACAGACAATTATCTCCTGAACCTGCCGAATCAAATTTCTAATAATAATAATAATATAAGGATATACATTGAAGCTTTCACGACCGGTTTTTGTTGTGTTGACATAAAAATCCCTTTTTTTCGGGCTATGTAGCCGTGGTCTGGTTGATTCTTTCCGGACAGTTTCGCCCATTGCTCCGATGGGCATTATCAGCGGTTGGCCAGTCGCTGTGATCTTCTTACATCACAGCGACTGGAGCAACGGGCGAAACTGTCCGGAAAGAATCAACCAGACCACGGCTACACAGCCCGAAAACAATGCTTGGTATGTCAATTATAAGGATGATTTATTTGATGAACGTTGTCTTAGTGTGAATCACACCGTTCCTTGACTTATAGGTTGATATGCGGCTGACCACCCATGCTGTAAAAAAATATTCAATTTGCCAATGTCACCCCTGTTTCAGGGAAGGACGGCAAGAGTTTCAGGGTGTATGTCCATTTGAGCTTTGCGTTTTTGTTGTAGGTTCACATGCGGCATGTGCAAGAACTTGTACGTTTCTGCTTGTTAGAATGCATTTTATGTGAATCCCCAATGTAACATATCATTGGAATTAAGTTTAGATTAGACACCGCAAGAGCCCTCTGCGAGCTTGTTGTCGCTACGGAAAGCACCAATCCTCAAGCAAGACCCAATTGCTGTAAGGCTAGATGGACCTTTGGTGACCGGTCTTTGGGAAATGTGTATGAATTTTTCAACCCAGCGAAGAGTATATTTAAAAATATAAATGGTATTTTTTTTGTGCTTCGCCGAGATTCGAACCCACAACCTTCCACTTACGAGTCCGAAGCGTTACCACTAGACTACGGACTTCAACCATCTCATCACATCATTTTGTACCTTTACTTTCACATCCTCTTCCAACTTACATTTGCCTTTCACCAATCCATTCTTAACTCTATCTCTTGGGCTCAGTATTTTCAATATTAGCATAGCTTTAAACTTAATGAAAAAAAGAACGCACTTATGTCAATCGAATAGGTAGCATTTTTTTATCAGTTTAAAGTCGCATATGCTAGTGTTGAAAATACTGAGCCTTCGAGTGTTTCCTGTCGTACTCAAAAAGTTCACTTCCACGGGGTAGGTATACCTTACTTATTTCGCTGTCATTCGCAGTCCATGCTTCACTCCCATACACTAATTTTGCAACTTAGGTTATACATGAAATACCCCGGTGAATTTGCTGAATGAAATTGATATCGACTACGAGGCATTACCCTCCAGGTGTGATCTGGGTTGCCACATACATTTCCCAGACTCTTACCCCCGAGTACGTGACGACGGCCGGAGCGGCAATAAGCCATCCACGATGATGGCGAACACCCTCTCACGTCATCCCCAACTAGAAAATGGAGGGTTGCCATAATGTATTATACCACAACGAGTGAATCCTGCGAATAAAATTCATCTCAGGCGAATACAAGGTATGTGGTTTGGAGGTGAAAGATAATTTCGAAGGGAGTTTTAAGGATGTCGTGGTAGAGCGAGACCGAGAAAGGTATGGATGGACCAAATTACTGAAATAGCGAATGAATGGGATATACAGAGTCATAATAAAAGGAGAGCTTGTATGAAAAAGGTTATGACTCTGGATGAAATGAAAGAAGTATGTAAGGACAGAAAATAATGGCATTACTTGCATTCCATACCGAGAGCAAGGGGTCGATCCCCACAGAGGATGTCAGAAATGATTTCCCGTTTCGGTGTTTATTTCAAACCCAAGGAGCTGGTAAACCGTCACTGAAGTGCTTGGCGTAAGGCCGGCCCCCTTACCTGTAACAATAAATGGGTTCCACTCGCCACATGCGACCTTTTCTAAGTTACATTGCATGTGTAGCTTAGTAGCATGTGAAAATGATTTCCCGCATTTTCATATATCCAACTCCTTTCCGACAAAAATCCTGGACAGCCGCCTTTAGTTCTTTATGAATCATATCACAAATGAAATACAAATGTTACCTAACACCACCCACGGCTTTCGCACCTTCCTTGTATTTCCATACAATTCCGGTAGGGAGGGGACGTGTCGCCCATCCCCCCCACAGGCGCACAAATCAAGCCTCAGTTATTTTTTGGTAAAATATTTCTCCACCCCTCCGTAGGTTTATCGTGAATTAGAGGCTATAAATAGAATTATGCGTAATCCATTAAAAGCCAAAACAAAAGGTTTTGAAATGTGTGACTGGTTTCCAAAATTCATATTTTTAAATAACATGCTACAACCTTCATCATCATCATGAGCTCGACATCCCAGGGCTGGAAGCCTCAATCTATAATATAATCTATAATCTAAGTTGCAAGGATATATTCATTCAAAGCTCTCAAATGTATGCCCACAAACAAACACGTGTAGTTCGCGCTTACAAATGCTGATTGTGTACTTACAAATAAAATCCAAACCTCAAATGAACATAAGCCCTACAACTCTTGCCGACATTCCCTGAAACAGGGGTGACATTGGCAAAGTGAACCATTTTTTACAGTATCAACTATTATCTATTATCGATATTATTTCTATGAAAACATGTCAATCCAAGATGGCCTGAAGTGAATAGCTGATTACTCTTCATACAAATATTACTGCTATTCGGTAGGTGAGAATTACCGTGGTGATGAGACTTTCAGCCATGGGTAGGCTTTGGCTAAATCCAGGATTCTCTTCCACTTTCGTCTTTCCATTGGCATTGATTTTTCTACAGCTTTCATGATAGTCAAAAATAATTGTTAAGTAAAACCGGAAATTACAATCGTTCGACATATTATCTCAGCCGTCGAAGTGTATTGTTCAAATTTAACTCTGAACCGAAAGCGAACAAATAAATTGTGCAAAATAAATAAACATCAGTCTTTATTAAATAGAACCCGCTTACAAACGTAACAATATACTTTGGAAGTCTTTCATCACAAATTTCTGCTAAAATGTTTCACAAAAAACAAATACACAACAAGAAAACTGCGTGTTATATGGAAAGTATATAATCTTGAGACTAAATAATACGAGTACACAGCCTTGGCAGAAAATATTTCTCATTTTCTTGTGAGATATTAATTGATTTATCCCGAGAGCCAACAAAGCACATTGAATTAAGTACAATTGCTTTCGGAAAATACTAAATTCGAGACGATGTTTATTCTTGTTTTCCCGCTCTCCTGGAGAACAACAGGCCTTCCAGGGAAATAATAAAATCATAGCGACAATGTTGTTTCGGAGGCAAGAAACAATCATAAATGCCGAAGCTGGTCCCGCAATCTGTAAATCAAATCAGTGGAACAATGCGAAAAAATAATTTATCGCAAGTTGTCTCGGTCAATTATTTTTCCTTGACAAATAGTTTGGTATGAGTTGATTGACTAGTACGTTGGTACGAGTTCCTTGATTAATAGTTTGATATAAGCTCCTGGATTAACAGGTTGGAATGAGCTCTATGACGTCTTGGCGCAACATCCTTTAACTCGGAGTGTTTAACTCATTAACGAATCAAAGATTGGCATAGTTAAATACAATTTAGACACCTTTAAATCCATGGTGAGAGAGTTCCTCCCAGCGTGTTGATGGCTGAGAGGGTGCACTGTAATTAGGGTAACCTGCTGTGCACCATGAACAAAAAAAAAAGACTCATAGGTTGGTATGAGTTCCTTGACTAATAGGTTGGTATGAGCTCCTTGACTAATAGGTTGGTATGAGCTCCTTGACTAATAGGTTGGTATGAGCTCCTGGCACCAATGAAGAAGCCCTCCAACGATGCGTACAATAAAGGAGCTTCTGCCAACCATTACGCAGAGAAAACTGATGTACTTCGGTCACATTTCGAGAAATGAGAAATACCGTCTCCTTCATCTTATCATACAGGGTAAGATTGAGAAAGGAAGATCTCAGGGACGCCGAAGGACATCGTGGCTGAAAAACCTGCGACAGTGGTTTGGCAGAAGCACCAAGTCCCTGTTTCAAACAGCAGAATCCAAAATAAAAAAAGCCATGATGATCACCGATCTTCGATAAAAAAAGGCACAAAAAGAAGAAGAAGGTGGCCTTCAGGACTAATAGGTTGGTATGAGTTCCTTGACAAATAGGTTGGTATGAGTTCCTTGACTAATAGGTTGACATGAGTTCCTTGACAAATAGAACGGAACGGAATAGCGACAGAGTTACAGATACAGTATACATACACGTGTCTGCTTGAGGGCATGCATTGAATATGATGCTAGCTGCTATAGGGGCATAATGAAATCAGTTTTCAGGCAGTTCAGCGGTATGATTTATCTGTAAGCAAGATGTATGCGACATGTTTTTTCCGCTGTAAGCGAGTGTCTCATGGAGGAAGAGAGAGAGAGAACATTTCACAGCGCCAATAAAATATCCGGGATTCCATAGACGACACACAAAGGGCCGACGACCCTCGGCTTTCATCGGATCCAGCAGGGGTGCCTGTGTGCGGAAAACGACGAAAACAAAATTAAGACCTCACGAGCGGAGGTGGGAGGAAAATCAGGCGTTCGATTCATGGCCTGCTATACAATTTACAGTAAGAGATAATATGTTGTAAGGATTGCTTTTTGTCGAAAACAATATTGCAGACCTCTGTCGCAATAACAATGAAGTAAGCGGAGGTGATTTTGATTGATTTTAAATTCGTAGAAAAATTAAGGGTTTCCTAAAAAAATATTCACACATTATAGTTTTTTCTTTTGCAATTATTTGCACTCGTAATACCGCTGTAGTTCTGGATTTTATTGGGGGCACTGTTTCGAAAAGGAAACTGGAAAAAAAAA
Source organism: Agapetus fuscipes (assembly GCA_951799405.1). Taxonomy (NCBI): domain Eukaryota; kingdom Metazoa; phylum Arthropoda; class Insecta; order Trichoptera; family Glossosomatidae; genus Agapetus; species Agapetus fuscipes. Next base: position 15,791,367 of record OX637349.1, on the reverse strand, counting down.
ATTGTATATATTATAAAAGGTTATATGCCCCGGTATATTGACCGGTCCGTAGTTCAGTGGTAGCACTTCGGACTCTGAATGGGAAGGTTGTGGGTTTGATTCCCGGCGGAGCACAAAAAATATACCATTTATATTTTCAAATTTTCTCTTCGCTGGGTTAAAAAAAATCATAAGCCTTTACCAATGACCGGTCACCAAAGGTCCATTCAGCCTTACAGCAACTGGGTCTTGCTTGAGAATTGGCGCTTTGTAGCGACGACCATCAAGTTCGTAAAAACGTCGATAGCTCCATTGGTAGAATGCTTGCATTCCATGCCGAGAGCAAGGGTTCGATCTCAAGGTTTACTCAGCCTTCACAAGAAATGAGAACCAGCCCTCCCGGAAGCTGGGAAACCCCCACTTCAACTGAAAGTGGTTGGTGTGAGGCCGGCCCCCTTACCTGTAAAAATAAATAGGTCCCGAATCACCACATGCGACCCCTACGGGGATAACGCAGGCAAGAAGTTACACTATATGTGTAGCTTAGTTGCGTTATATGCAGAATACGTTGAAAAATTCTACCGACTCGCCAATTTCAATTCCCCGTTTTCCGGGTTATATTTCCTTCAGCAATAATAATCGAAGTGAAGGCCTAGATATTTGAATGCGTGAATGATTCAGCAGGCCGCGCACATAAAGCATAATACCGAATATTCACCCAAATTATTACTCCACGAGAAAAAATATTAATGTAGCAAAAAACTTTCGTTCGATTTCATCAACGTTCAGTCAACCCTAAGGAATCCCTCGTTTAAACTCAAAAACGCAACTTAGCTGGGCATGCACTGTCGCTTCTCCTTCTTCTTTTTGTGCCACTTCTATCGAAGATCGGCGATCATCATGGCTATTTTGACTTCAGATGCTGCGGCTCGAAACAGGGACTTGGTGCTTCTGCCGAACTATTGTCGCAGGTTTTTCAGCCACGATGTCCTTCGGCGTCCCTGAGATATTCTCCCCTCAAGCTTACCATGTATGATAAGATGAAGGAGACGGTACTTCTCATTTCTCAAAACGTGACCGAAGTACATAAGCTTTCTCTGATTAATGGTAGGCAGGAGCTCTTTTGTAGTGCGCATTCGTTGGAGAATTCATTCATTCTTCATTCTCTCCGATGGTGTCGACTTTGGCGAGCGGAACCTATTTATTTTTACAGGTAAGGGGCCAGCCTAACGCCAACCACTTCAGTTGAAGTGGGGGCTGGTACTCATTTATTTTGAAAGCTCAGGAAGCCTTGTCGGTATTTAATTCTCGGTTTTGAAATAAACACCGAAACAGGAAACCACTTCTGACACCCTCGGTGGGATTCGAGCCCGAGCTTTCGGCATAGAGTGCAAGCACCTACATTTAAAAGATGGTTAACGTTGAAGGTGCCTGATAATAGATTATAGATTGAAAGAAGAAAAAGTAACATATTTTTTACAGTATGAGTGATCAGCCTCACTGCTCACACCCTCTGAGAAGTGAAAATCATGCTGGATGGTAAACACTAGTTAGTAGCGGCGTGTGTACCAACAATCCAATCATTAGGCTTGCGAGCGCAATCAGAAAAGCGCTGGAACAAGCGCTCGGATGGCAAACGTGTGCATTTGATTATTCCAATTATAGCAAAAACATACTTCCAATTGCTGTAGCAAAAAAACATATTCATGGAAATACACAATCAATAAGGACAGGGATTTAGGAGAAATATTTAAAGGATATGATAGCTCCAGCCACCACAAGCAGCAGAACAGCAACACTGCGATCAGCAGCATCATGTCGCAGTCGGAAAGAGTTTCCAAGAAGGGAAAAGAAGACCGTTTTTGGAGATCGAGCCTTCAAGGTGGCTGCTCCAACGACATGGAACGGCCTCCCAGATGACCTGCGCGAAGTGGATCTGGAGAGTACTTTTAGAAAGGGGTTGAAGACCCACCTGTTCGCGCGCTCATATGAGCAAGCGCCTTTGGGATGACCAAGAGTCATGAAAAGGCGCTATAAAAATATTGTATTATTATTATTATTATTATTATTACACAGGCGGCTGATGATGCTGGAGAGCAGGGGCGTGCATCCCATGCAGGCACATGCGCCTAATAGGTAGGCAGTATGTGGTTAAACACGCATTTAAGCTTGATATTGAAATTCAATATTCACAATTCAAGTTTGATTGGAGCCATCGTTAGCACTTCAGTCAATTTCAAATGAGTAGTTTTAAAGGAATGGAAGAAAAGATTTATTCTGAAATGCATTATTCCTTGACTTATAGGTTGGTATGAGGCTGACCACTCATACCTACTGTAAAAGACGGTTCACTTTGCCAATGTCCCCTCTGTTTCAGGGAAGGACAGCAAAGAGTTGCAGGGTGTATGTCCATTTGAGATTTGGGTTTATACGTAGTAGGTTCACATGCGGCATGTGTAAGCGCGAACTTGTACGTGTCTGTTTGTGAGAATGCATACAATGTGAATCCCCAATTTAAATTAGATTAGATAAGAACCCATCAAAATCATAACAATAGTCTACCTACATTTATAGCATCGGTGAGTCAGCATAATGAAATAGTATAAAAGTGTGGGTAGAACAAGTATACCTTATACCAAATACGGAACATGGCCTGTGAATGAATCGTTTGAGAAATTCCGTACGGCGACACGAAGCGAAAAAACAATGTGAATAAAACCGTAAACGTAATCAGAGTAGGTATTTCCGTCACAATCGGTATCGATTTCGCTGTGTCGATATTCTAACGTCGGGCTAACGAAAGGCACGAGAATAACCCTGGCCGACTCATTCCTATAGGATTCCTACATGACGGTAGCAATTCTATGGAGTGGATATGGAGTGATTTAAGTTCCAAACGACATGATGCATCAGTCTTTGACATGATTGGTCGCTTATGGTGCTCTCTCATAAGGTCATCAACGGCTTCATTGACAGTCCCACCCTGTTGCAGGGTTACAGGTTGTATGTGCCTGACGACAACTCCCGAGGGCGAGGACATGATCTATTTCATGTACCGAAAAGCCGTACTGATGTCGTGGCGCAACACCCTGTGACTCGGAGTATTTGTAAAGCTCTTAAATAAGTCTAACACAGACAGTTTTGAGTATAATTTATTCAGATTTACAAATCTAGCAACAGAGTTCCTCCCAGCATGTTGATAGCTGAGAGGGTGCACTGTAATAAGGGTAACCTGTTGTGCACAAATTAAAAAAAAATGATACACTGTTGATTGTAGTGTTTTGTTCACGACATGTAAAATGTTTTTGTCATTTTCTATGTAATCCACGTGTCTCTACTCCGTTTTCAATCTATGTACATATATCCATAGAAACCTATGAAATTACCATAGCAAAGGATTGGTTATGAATACCCCTCTAGTTTTGATGAAAGTATGAAAATATCTGATTAATTTCTGATTCAAAAATGTTCCGACCTCATTGTGTACGGGATGATTTTCATGTTTTGCAACTTAGATTAAATATAGATAGATGTGTTAGACAGCGTCCTCAGGCAACATTTACTCTTACATTACTTCCCCCATAATCCCACCACATGACGTATCGCCTGCAATGTAAACAAATGACCCGCGTGTCAGCTGCGATTGCAGTGATCGCTCTTGCTCGCTGCAACTATTGCCGCCTTTCCTTGCTTGCCTTCCCTCTCCCTGAGTGACGCATGGCCTCCCGCCCTGCATTCGCCATGCACCTCACGCAGGCCCGGATTATCCCCTGCAGGGGCCCTGGTGCGGAGAGAAGCTCGGGGCCCCCTATAAGCCCTTCTCCCTGAAAATTAACTCACCCCATCTCATTCTATTTTTTCACAACGCAAAAAATGCATAAATCTAATCTAAATCTAAGTTGCAAAGATTTGTGTATCATTTGAGATTCATATAAAGTGCATTCCCACAAGCAGACACGAATAATTTCGCGCTCACACATGCCGCATGTGGACCTACATTATAAAAACCCAATCTCAAATGAACATAAGCCCTGCAACATACCTTTCTCGATATTGCTATACAACGACATTCTTCTATTCTTGCAACATATACTTTCTTCGTCAATCTTTCATCTTTTAGTAGTGAAAAAAACATGTTCTCTATACAATATTTTTTTGACTCTGGGAGGCCCTTTGGTTACGAACGTGTCACAAAACTTGAGCCCCACAGATATGTTTCTTGTAATGACTTTAATTCTGTCACCCCTTTTTGTCGCAAACGCCTGCTAAGACCTGGACACTAAAAAATACACGATTTTTTTCCCCCTGTGGGGCCCCCCTAGGCGTGGGTTCGATCGCACCACTCGAACCACCCTTAATCCGAGTCCGACCTCACGCATCCTCCTCCTCCCATCCATCACCCCCCTCCGCCAAGACCGATTATTCAATCATGTTGTTAAATTTATTGAATATGGGGATGGGGAGAATCGAAAAGTCATTACACGAAGATAAGGGGAATGAGATAGATTTATCTCGTAAACACCCCAACAGTCGCTGGGACATTCGAGGGAATAAGGCGCAGGCGCTCGAATTTGCGTTATTAGCAATATAGCTGATTCGCACGCCGCCTGCGTCGTGTCCTGTCGACAACAACTCCGATCCTGGTTCAAAATATCTCATTGGGTAGTTATTAATTCATTAAATCTATAATGTATTTTGATAATTTATAATCAATGTTGCAAAGATATATTACATTTAAGATTTATATTAAGAGAGCTCTCGAATATTTGTAATTTTAAAATCCGCGTTCGCTTAATTCGTATCTTTGCCACAGCGGCACGCTCGGCGCTCTACTCTCTCGTTCGTTCGTAGTTTTTGAAACGTACGTATATTAACTTATAATATCTGTGGACTAGAAATTATTTTAACCAAAAAAGGCATATATATGCCTCAACTTACTTACGAAAATGGTCATTAGTAATAAAAATAATAAAGAACTTCACAGTTGCATTTCCATGTGTACAAAAAACTCGGCACAACGAAAAAAAAATCTTGAATGTTAATACCATTTCAAATAACGGCTGCCGACTAGACCGGAAATAACTAGAGTTGACAGATAACACACGTTATAAATATTGTGATCGCCAAAGTCGTGCCTATATTTCATATTTTCAAGTTGTATATTCATATTTTAACTTTATCACTCATTTCATTATAACCACTGCAACGTGTGACAGGAGAGAAACGCCAGTGGTAGCATGTCGCTGCTTTTGTTCTTGTTTGCCGTAGAGACCATTAAGCTAATTTTACATGAGCAATGTTTGCATGTGTAGGTACTGGACCAATGTGTCTTATGAAGTTAGGTTTAAGTTAGAATTATTATTTTTTTATTTACAGTGACTGTAATCATACCTGAAGATGACCTACTAGGTCGAAAACGTTCGTACTTTGTTTAAAGATTTTAATCTTTTTGAATAAATTTATCCGTGAAAATAAACAGTGTTTTTAATTCATCAAAAAATTATAAAATTAAAAAAATAATAGTTTCGCAAATTTTATTTTTAGTAATAATAATATCAGGATGATTTTTGCGAGCGCTGTTTTTGTGTAAATCCCACCCCAAGAGCCCCCAGCGAGCTTGGTCGTCGCTAAAGAAATCGTCGATTCTCAATCAAGACCAAGTTGCTGTAGGGCTGGATGAACTTTGGTGACGGGTCTTGGTAATGGTTTGTGTATTTCCACTTTATTAATTCATTAGAACTTTGAAAAACATTAAATAAAAAAAAAACAAGTTTTTAGTTAGGTACTCGTAAGCGTAACTACATAATAATGTTATGGATATGTGAAGGTTCCAAGGAATTTTCTGAAAATAGTGGTCAATATAGTGCATACACGCAGTATTTCTTAGTAAATATTTAGTTTTTCACATACTGTAAAATTGCATTTCCTTTCTCGCAATTTCACTTTCTTGATGACTAGAATTATTTTATTTTTTGCGTAAGATCCGCAGGATGAAGAATGTCGACCGATTATTTCTAAAATAGTAATGATAAATTTCTAAGTTAAGTATCAAAGTCTTAATCTAAATTAAAGTTGCAAAGATATATATCATTTCAGATTCATATTAAATGCAATCCCACAAAAAAGACTGCCGTAACTTCAGACCGATTAGCCTTCTTAGTGTGCCAGGTAAAGTGCTATGCAAGATTCTTATCCATAGGGTAAGATTATCCACCCAGGAGAAGGTCTCAGATATACAATCTGGCTTTATGCCGGAAAGAGGTTGCGTAGACCAGATATTCGCGCTTCGACAGATAGTCGAAAAACAGCTGGCCGTAAATAAAAAGGTCTACGCGGCTTTCGTAGATCTTGAGAAAGCCTTCGACTCGGTGGATAGATGTATGATGTGGTGTGTGCTTGAGAGGTATGGTGTGAACAAAGCACTTCTGAACGCGATACGCGCCATCTATCTAAATAGCAGGGCGTGTGTCAGGGTGGATGGAGAATACAGCGAGTATTTTAATGTATACAAGGGTGTGAGACAGGGTTGCATAATGAGCCCATGGTTATTCAATATAATCATGGATCATTGTGTTAAACAAGCGAATCTGGAAGGACATGGCATACAGATTGGAGAGAGAAAAGTTGGAGTTCTGCTTTATGCTGATGACGCAGTATTAATTGCTGATTAAGCAGCGGAACTTCAGGCAATGCTCTCTAGTCTGAACCATGCTCTGTGTGTGAACAAGTTGAAAATTAATGCAAGTAAGACGAAAGTACTGATTTTTGACAGAACGGATGAAAATGAAGAATGCACGTTTATGTTGAATGGTACGAAAGTTGAAATTGTGGATGAATTTAGATACTTGGGAAGTATGTTTGAGAAGAATGGAAAGATGACAAGAGAACTTGAGAATAGGATGTGTAAGGGCAAGCAAGTGGTCGGTGCAATAGGAAGAATAGCAAAGAACAAGCGATTGACGATGGATCTGAGAATGGCGGTACACAATGGCATATTGTTACCGACTTTGATGTATGGAAGTGAAGCATGGACAGTGAACGATAGCGAAATGAGTAAAGTATGTACGGTGGAAATGAAGCATTTGAGAAGCATGACAGGAAAAACTCTGAGGGATAGAGTTAGGAATGAATGGGTAAAAAAAGTATGTAATTTGAAAGAGGATGTGAAAGTTAAGGTACAAAAGAATGTGATGAGATGGTTTGGGCATGTGGAAAGAATGAATGATGATAGACTGACAAAGTATGTATACAAAGAAAGTGTGAAAGGAAAAAGAGGGAAGGGACGACCGAGAAAAGTATGGAGTGATCAGATTGAGGAGATTGTGAAAGAATGGGATATACAAAGTGAGCGTAAAAGAAGAAAATGCATGAAAAAGGTGATGGATATGAATGAATTGAAAGAGGTATGTAAGGATAGGAAAAAATGGAGGCAACTCTGCAGAGGCTCTGGCCACCCCTAGCGGAATGGCGACAGAGTTACAGTTACAGTTACAGTTACAGTACAGTTACAGTTACAGTTACAAGCACACACATAGAAGTTGAAAATAGGCCCTGCAACTTTTGCCGACCTTCCCAGAAGCAGGGGTGACATAAGCAAAGTGAACCATCTTTGTACAGTATGGGTGGTCAGCTTCATACCAACCTATAAGTCAAGGAATTTATTATTAAGAAATTGTTGATTGCAAAAAATAATATTTTTGTAAAAATGTAACATGGAAAATCGTAAAATGTATTCGCTTCGGAAATGTTGCATATCACTTGCCGACGTATCAAAAGTTTTTTATGAGAGAGTTTTAGCTAAAAAAAAAAGTGACGCAGGTCCGTCCTCTGTGGGCTTCGGAGCCGGTCTGCGGGTTTACGCCGCGAATCTCGCATTTAAAAGCCATTTGTAAAATAATAATAAAAAATAGATCTTATGAAAAAAAAAATTGAAAAAAATTTAAACTAAGCTCAAGATTATATTGTTTAATATTTGAAAATAATTGGGCACAAATAACCATTTTTTGAGATTTTATTCGAAGATACAATGTACACTTTTTTGTCAGTTTTTGCTTCTAGATTTTTTTTTTTAATTCAGTTTTTTTCTTCTCAATCACATTTTAAATCACACCACCAACTAAAACAGGATATTAAGTATATTTGTAATTTTTTTTCAGATTTCAAAATACCACCAATTTACAGAAAAACTGGTTCAAAACTTGTATGTTTTCCACTTACCGCAAGAAGGTGTTCGTAATTTTTATTTTTTCAAGTAATAAAAGCGTTTATAGATATATATTAATGTATGCAGATTGAAAATGAAATGTTTACCTAACTGTAACAGTTGTCAAAATTTTATATTTGTCCATATTTATTGAAAAAAAATAACGTCAAAAACTGTGTTTTCGAGAAATTTCTACACCCCTCTTAAGTAGATGTATTCCCACAAGCAGACACGTATAAGATCGCGCTTAAACATTCCGTATGTGAACCTACAATATAGAACTGAATCTCAAATGTTTTGCACAAATCCGAGGCTGATAAATCTACATTTTCTTTAAATAAAAATAAAATATTTTCTGACACCAAAATGACATTTTTTTTCGTTTGATTTATGTAAACAAATAAATAGACACGCGTCACTTTTTCGGCAGCGTGACGTCACTGAGTAAAATATTATTGTGAAGGTAAAGAACGAGACACGGCAAAAAAGGGCTCAGTCTCAGAGGTCTGAACACCCCAAACATTGAGCCCCCTCATTTGTGTTGACATTCTATGAAAACGAAATAAGATAATGTATACAAGAAACGTATTCTTTATCCTAATGTTATCCTGTTTGGGAGATTTCAAAGAAAATGTATATTGTATCTGAAGCTTTTCATACGACGATGAAAACCGTGTACAGAAAAGAGGTTCAACGACAAGCCGGTCACAGAAAATTCGGCAATGGACAAATCGGTCACACGACAGTTCATATCTGATATGTTAACCAGCACTTCGGACACGTAAATGAAAGGTTGTGGGTTCGAATCCCGGCGGAGCACAAACAATACACCATTTATATCTTCTTTAATTCAAATATGCTCTTCGCTGGGTTGAAAAATTTGACCGGACGCATAGCATATTACATGGAAACTAAATGGCTCATGAAAGGCGCTGTTTCAGTTTGTGTAGAATTTTTGTTAAAACGCCATGGTCGGGTTTAAGACAAGAACTTGGTGTTACAAAATATCGACACATTAAAGGTAAAAATGAATAAGTAACATATGAAGTTGACAGCGTTTCTAAGATGAATGTACCTTTTTTCCTATTGTCTACCTTGTTCCTTGACTTATAGGTTGGTATGCGGCTGACCACCCATGCTGTAAAAAATGGTTCACTTTGCCAATGTCACCCCTGTTACAGGGAAGGACGGCAAGAGTTGCAGGGTGTATGTCCGTTTGAGATTGGTTTTTATGTTGTAGGCTCACATGAGGCACGTGCAAGCACGAACTTGTACGTGTCTTGGTTGTGGGAATGCATGTAATGTGAATCTCCAATGTAACATATCTTTGCAACTTAGATTAGATTAGATTAGATACGAGAAAAACGCTACAACTGTGTGAGAGTCCTGTAGTGCAGAACATTTTCATAAGCACTACCTTATAATTAGTTCACTTACAATGAGAAGTTACATGCAAAAAAAGGTTTAACCCACGATTTTTCAAATCAGTAAAACTTCCGTTATTCAGTTTTACCTTTAAGGTGGCGGAATATTGTGAGTGGCCGAAATGTCGTTGACCGAAAAAGAGTGTGGACGAACTGTCGTGTGACCGATTTGTTCATGGACGAATAATCCTTCACTGATTTGTCGGGACACAAAAATAAGTACATACACATTATTATGTTATTCATCAATATCGACGGTTAAAAGGAAGTAGGGCAATAGCGACGTTTTGGTCAAAAATAACTTATGAATGCTATCCTACTTAAAAATTTTCGCTCTTTCTAATGCGCTCATTCCCACAGCTCTACGATGATTTTTGTTGTTTATGCCCAAGCAAACAACTGTGTTTTCGAAGTAAGATTTTGGTGTAATCGACAAGATTTTGGCTTTTTTTGTCCTAAAGGCGCTTGTGACATAAAAAGAATCGTAAAACATCGTAAAACCACATTAATAGGAATGCCAACAAATGCCACTATTTTTTTTATTTTACAACTGTTTAGATTTTAACGATATGATAACAAATAAAAAAGTTATGCCATTTTTCTGCAACGTCAAACTTTAAACTGCTCTCCTGAACAATTTAGTTTATGTCGCTTATGCCCTATTGCCTTTTAACCGTCGATATACCTACTCCTACCCACATGGGATCAATGCGAGACGCAGGGTAAGAACAGCATGAATGATAAAAGATTGAATTGATGAAATGTGTATTATATTTGAATCGTATAGAATAGCATATACAAGGGATGTTGAAAAATAAAATAACAAGAAAAAGGAATGAATCGAAAACAATCCAGAGAAAAAACATAGAAAAGGCTCAAGACCGTTTTATCTAAGTTGCGAAGATAATATATCATTTAATATTTCTACTATGAGTACCTACTAACCCGAGAGGGATGGGAAACCCGCATTTTAATGAAGTGGTTGGTAAGGTCAGCCCCCTTACCTGTAAAAATAAAAAGGTTCCACTAGCAAAATCTTGTAGTTTAGTAGTAGGAGCGAGGTGAGTTTACTTTACGTTTTATACTCGGGATACTGGTCTATTAATCATAACAAAGCGTACCCCCACTGCTTGTTTGGCTTATCTGCCATTTGATTCAATAATGGCCTTTTCATGAAATTGTCTTGAGAATCATATTCTGCACAATCTGAGCTTAGAGAAGAATATAAAACACGACCGGTCCGTAGTCCGTAGTGGCAACACTTCGGACTCGTAAATGGAAGGTTGTGGATTCGGATCCCGGCGGAGCACAAAAATATACCATTTATATTTCGAATGTGCTCTTCGCTGGGTTGAAAAATTCATAAACCTTTACCAATGACCGGTCATCAAAGGTCCATCCAGCCTTACAGCAACTGGGTCTTGCTTGAGTATTGGCGCTTTGTAGCGACGACCAAGCTCGTACACCTCTGCGGCACTACAACAAGTGTCATAGACCCCTAGAGTCTTTAGAATCTAGGGAGTCTCCCGCACAGGATTTCTTAAAAAAAAACGATAATGTGAGAGTTGTTTCAAATATTTTAAAAACAATTTCCAGTTTCCAAAAGACACTTTAGTCCAGTACACATACAAACATTGATCATGTGAAATTACCTCTGATGAGGATAAGACAAACAAGCACTAGGGGGATGAAAATTGTAATTAATCGCGCTCAGGGTAAAAACATGGCGGCTAAATATGTGTCAGAGAGACTGGGCGGGAAAAATGTAACACAGAGAGGAATTTGTCAGTCCACGCAATCAATCACATGGCTGCGTGAAAAGTTGCTCACAGCAAAGTAATATTTATATGCCTTGGGCCATTCAATAAAACGCACCAATTACCATCAGTAGTCAAAGAGAGAAAAATACGCTTAAAGTGTAACTTCTTGCCTGCGTTATCCCCAAAGTGGTCGAATGTGGCAATTCGAGATTTTTTTTACGGGTAAGGGGGGCCGGCCTCACGCCAACAACTTCAGTTGAATTTGGGGTTTCCCAGCTCCCGATGGGGCTGGTACTAATTTTTTATGAAGGCTTAAAAAGCCTTGCCGGTATTTTATTTAGCGTTTCAAATAAACAACGAAACAAAAAAAACTCGGGCGAATGTAATAATTTTTCTAGAAAGGTGGCAGCATTACCGCGTGCGTAGGTACTATGCCCGGAGCAGTCCTAATATAGACGCATGCGGTATAAATTTTGTGATCGATTTTTAAAGGAAAAATGCATTATTTTAAGATATTATGGCATGTGTTGTAATTGGCTGTCAAAACACAAAATGGAGAAATCCAGAAAACATAACATTTGACACGTAAAAACATGTTTTGTGTGACTACACAACTGCAACGTTTGACAGGACTGAGACAAAAGTGGTAGATACGAGTATGTATGCATCAATGCAGATTTTTTTTTTTTAAGAAATCCTGTGCGGGAGACTCCCTAGAGTCTAGAGACTCTAGGGGTCTATGACACTTGTTGTAGTGTCGCAGAGGTGTACGAACTTGGTCGTCGCTACAAAGCACCAATACACAAGCAAGACCTAGTTGCTGTAAGGCTGTATGGAGTTTCTGCTCCTATATGTTATTACCCAATGATGCCAAGGGTACTACAGCTTACGAGTAGCCCTATTTTTTCTTATTCATTCTCTCACTATAAAACGTGGACGTGACTGGGAGTTCCACAGCCTCATACACAACACTTCACGTTCATACTCAAACACAAAGTTTCAGCAAAAAAATGCAGAAAACTAAACCGCTCACGATGGGCGCTGTTTCAGTTTACATACATTATTTAGTAAGCCATGTTTTGAGCTGAGAAGGCAAGTTGTACTGGGGTTGCTGTGAAATCCTTTGGCGGAGGTACAAAATAAAAACAAAGCTCGCGAGTACTTACAAAGGAATACGCTGCAAGAGAAACTGGATCCCAAAGGGAGACGAAAAAGTTGAGAATACTATCTGGCACGTCTTACGTTGAATTAATTAATTTGGTGTATTATAATTTACCTTAACAAAACAACATTTAAATTTTTCTAGATTTAGTGCATTTTCAGAGTGAAATAACTGTAACTGAATAGCTCAGTTGGTAGAGTGTTTGCATTCCATGCCGTGAGCTGGAGTTCGAATACCACCGAGCATTCCTTGACTTATAGGTTGGTATGAGGCTGACCACCCATACTGTAAAAAATGGTTCACTTTGCAAATATCACCCCTGTTTCAGGGAAGGTCGGCAAGAGTTGCAGGACTCATGTTTATTTGAGATTGGGTTTTATATTGTAGGTCCACATGCGGCATGTGCTAGCGCAAACTTATACATGTCTGCTTGTGGGAATGCGTTTAATATGGATCTTAAGTGATATTTATCTTTGCCGTTTAGATTTAGATTTAGATTTTAGTATTGTATGCCACTGCACGTAATTAGCCATTGTAACACTCTTGTTAAAATTACCGTTATTACTTGGCAGTGGCACACACATAGGTAACTATAACTGTTACTCTGTCGCCATTCCACTAGGGGTGGTCAGAGCATCTGCAAAGCTGCCTCCATTTTTTCCTATCCTGACGTACCTCTTTCGATTCATTCATATCCATCACCTTTTTCATGCATTTTCTTCTTTTACGCTCTAACTTTGTACATCCAATCCTTAACAATCTCCTCAACCCGATCACTCCATACTTTTCTCGGTCGTCCCTTCCCTCTTTTTCCTTTCACACTTGAACTATAACAACCAAATATTTCCATTGCATAATAACAATTGCGATTATCGAGGATTCACTCTGCCAACCGATGGAAAACAGAAACTTCTTGTCAAATTAGTATTTGCTTCAGTTGGAGCGAAAATTCCTTCCCGTCCCGCATCCCCCCCTCTCTCTCTTCCCGCCCGTTAACAAAAATCATTACTGACAAAGTGGAAGATGTTGGCGGCTAAGCTGGGAGATATTCTTATAAATTACATCGGAGAGTTTTCAATTTTAAAGTAAGACTTCGACGAAACTTCGACGCCAGACGTCTATTCGACAAATTCAATAGAGATTAATTCTTTTTCAAAACTCATCATGCAAATTAAAATCGGTAACTATCTCCAAATTTTCAAATTTTGTTTTTTAATTTGTACGAAAATCGTACAGTAAAATCTAAAATGATATATTATCTACATAAGTTGCAAAGATATTTAAGGATAATATTTAATTCAGGTCCCGAGGAAGACACTAGTAAGTTTGCGCGCACACATGCTGCATAAACCAAACCTTGCAACTCCTGCCGCCTCCCCCGAAACCGTGGAGGCATTGGCAAAAGTGAACCATTTTTTTTACATATCTAGACATTTGGCAGTAACTTTGTGAAAGTTCATTTTTATGAATTTAAAATAAAAACATAATTTGTTCGAACTCACTTAAACGGGATTATTTTATACACCTACGACCTGATTCATTTTATTGGTTGAACCCAAAACCAGAGATTAACCAGCTTATAAGTATGAGAAATCTGACATTATACTGGTTTAAAAATTAAAACCTTTTTATGAATTAGGAGGCTACAGTTTCGGAAGAAGCAGTACCTCCCATCTTCAGGTGTAAATTATTTTAAAAGAATGGGTAGTCAGCCTCATACCAATCTATTAGCCTTAAAACAATAAAACATTATTTTATTGTGGGTTTGAAAAAAACACCGAAAGACGAAATCATTTCTGAAAACCTTCGGTGGAATTCGAATCCGAGCTCTCCGCATGAAATACAGGCACACTACCAACTGAGCAATCGGCTTAACTTTAATGGTCAATATCGTATACATTTATCACGGAAAGGCGGCAGTTTTCACGTAGTAAACAACAGTCCAATTTTTTTTTACATTTTTCAAAATACTTCTTTCTGTAAGGCCGACCTCTTACCTCCCCGGCCTCTTACCTGTAAAAATAAATTGGAGTTACTCGGCACATGCGACCCCTTTGGAGTATACGCGGCAATAAGTTACACTATTTGTATAGCTTAGTAACGTTTCGTAATCTCTATCAAATACTTCGAATTTATATAAAGTTATTTGCCAGAATAGGATGGTCTACAAAAATCACCATTTTGTAAGTGAAACTTTTACTCAAATATGCGAAAAAACTTGAATAAAGAACGGAGGGAATATTAAAGAAAAGGGTTGCACGGACAAAAGGGTTGGTCGTAAAAATGACTTGTAAGGTATTAAATATAGAAGGGGGTTCCTTCCATGTAAAGATCGAAACACAAGAATTGATGTCGAGTTATAATTTATTCATAGGCGATCCAGTACTCCTGATATAATGTATGGAAACCAAATCACTCAAAAGGGGTGCTGTTGTACCTTCCATACATTTTTGTGTTTACTCGATGGTGGAGAATTTCAGCGAAGTTTTATACGTTTCATTGTATATGGCAGGATAGAAAAGCACAGTGACAAAACATCACATGACATAACGTCACATGATTTTACATCAAAATGACAGTAAAACACATGACAAAATATCACAGTGGTGTGTGTCCATTTGATGTTGGGTTTTTATATTGTAGGTTGTAAAGATCTGACTCCATCTATATTCGTTTATACATCCGTAATTCTATACAAAGTATAATTTATCTTTCTATGGTACTTAAAAACTTGGAACAAAAAAAGGTACCCTCATAAAAAAACCTTGAGCTGTCCTTTGACAACTCCATTGCTGGGTTGAATTCAGTTTCGATCTGTTTCCTGGGGACGACGCGTCTCTTCTAGATAAAATCTGAAAATTGCTGTTTAATATTGGATTTGTGGGTGTTTGTGTGAGGATGAAGCTGAGGATGGACCTGAGATGCTGCCGGGAGAAAATAATTAAGCTGATTGCACTAAAAATAACTAATTGCGCGATAATTAATACAAACTTAAAACCAAAGGCGTGTTCCTGTCCGTGAGTAAAGCGGTTTGCACAATTATTTTCTACCATTCGAATTTCGATTGGTTAAGGCATTATTTATGGGGATGTGGAAGGGTCTTTCGTAGTCTGTGCTTCGGGTCGTCCACCCATATCGGGTTTTCCCGATATTGAGGTGTACCAGGAACAGGTTATGGAGTAGATATTTCCACAATTATTGTTTTGCCAGGTTTTCTTTATTTTGGCATCTGTCTCGGGTCTACTTGGCCGGACTTGCTGAGCATCAGACGGTGCCATGGTATTGCGAATTTTGGTGGAATGATGGGGTAAATTAGAAGCTGTCTTCCCTAACACAAGCAGCTTGGAATAGAGTATGGAGTAGGCGCGCGTTAAGTTTTGGTAACGGGAATGCTGAAATATCCGACCCAGTGGGGTAACACTTGGTCGAAGCTGGTGACAAGACTTCCTTTCCTTTTTCCAAGAATTAGCGTGCTAAAGTCCTGTGACGATTCTTTGGTAGAAGAGAGAGAGCGTCAAGCTTGTAAACCGATCGGTTAATCTCACTTCGGGGTCGCAAGTCCCCGACTTCTCCATTGGAGCTAGCAGGCAGATTTTCTACTTGGAGGTGGGATTTTAATTGAAATAATTATGGGGTGGGTGGAGGTAGATTTTGCATATTATTATAAATATATAATACGTAATACATTTAGGCGCTATGTAATTTATTCATATAGTTATTTTATTATTATTCTGTAAATTTATGTAATCTGTCAAATAAAAAGACTAACAAAATTAACACATCAAGAAACTCTTTGCGATTTGCGTTCCCCCTTTTCCTTTTTCCTCATTTTGTATACGCCTTTGAATACGTTGACTGCCATGTTTTTTTCTATACGCCGTGACCTTACCAGAGCGGGTTCTAGTAATTTCACAGAAAACAAAATCCCATTAAAAATTAATGTCACTTGTTTTAAAATCGGTTTTAATATCATATAGTCATTTTGCATTACACGTAACTTAAATCTCGTAAGCTTTTTAATTATAATTTTGAATTTACAATTTAGTTAGAAAATGCGTATGTTCCACACCAAACGATAACAAATTTGGGTTTGCCACTAAAGTAGATTTTGAAACGGTAAAACAAAATATTACACAAGTTCCGTTTCATTATCTTCCACACGACGAGGAGTCCTAACCTTAGCTAGACGATCACACAATGGCTAAAACTACTACGATCACCTGAGGAGGCAACGAGGGAACTTTCCCCTTCCAAGATCTCTCATCTTTCTTCATCAACGAGGGATTACCAGCACCAGCATTACCAGTTCCAGTACGACCAGCACCAGCAGTACCAGTTCCAGTACGAGCAGTAACAGCGTTCCTAGATCTCTGATCTACCTTCACCTTCATCATGGACCAGGGACTAAGGTCTTCAACAATCTCTCTGAGAGGGAAGATCTCACCATATGGAATTATATTGGAGAACATTAGATGCAGGAGCACGGCCGTTGGCTCGCCTGTATCATAACACCATTTCCAGAATACCCAAGATGGACCACTCGTCCACTACTCCTTTTTTATTTCATTAGGGGGGGAACTCTACAAGGTTCACATGCGGCATGTGCAAGCGCGAACTTGTACGATTCTGCTTGTGAGAATGCACGTAATGTGAATCCCAAATGTTACGTATCTTTGCAACTAAGATTAGATTAGATTTCGTCATTGTAAACCTTCCATTTACAAGCAGAACCCAATTGCTGTTAGGCTGGAAGTTTCTAAATATGAAATACCGGAATAGCAAAACATACAAGTCACATTAACAAGATTCATGTTTATTTTCAGAGTTTCAGATGCAGGTACTAAATAATTCCCCAATCTGTTGTTTAACCCAAATATCCGACAGCCTATTTCTCGGGATCAATAAAGACAATCACTCCATACAGCTATCTTTATTAGGATCTCATACAAGTTTAGGCGGTGTCTGCAGCGGCGGGCCTTGTTACAAAGGTTCCACGAAAAATGTCCACCCGACATAATGTCCATGCGACATAATGTCTACCAAAAATATTTCCACAGAGTAAATGTCCACCCGACATAATGTCCATGCGACATAATGTCTACCAAAAATATTTCCACAGAGTAAATGTCCACCCGACATAATGTCCATGCGACATAATGTCTACCAAAAATATTTCCACAGAGTAAATGTCTACCCGACATAATGCCCATGCGACAAAATTTCCACCGACGAGATGTCTAATAATGTAATCTCCACATGTACACAACGCAACTAAGCTACACATATAGTGTAACTTTTTGCCTGCGTAATCCCTGAAGGGGTCGCATGTGGCGATTCGGGACCTACTTATTTTTACGGGTAAGGAGGGCGGCCACATACCAACCACTTTTTCCGGTCAGGTTTCCTAGCTCCCGGGGAGGCTGGTTCTCATTTGTTGCGAAGGCTGAGTACACCTTGGGGTCAGACCCTTGCTCTCGGCATGGAACGCAAGCATTCTACCAACTGTGCTATCGACCGGACTTTTTACAAGCTTGGGCGTCACTACAAAGCGCCAATTCTCAAGCAAGACCCAGTTGCTGTAAGGCTGGATGGCCCTTGTGATGACCTATCTTTTGTAAAGGTTTATGAATTTTTCAACCCAGCGAAGAGCAAATTTGAAAATATAAATGGTATATTTTTTGTGCTCCGCCGGTATTCGAACCCACAACCTTCCATTCACGAGTCCGAAGTGTTAACCACTAGACTACGGACCGGTCATTTTGGTTATATGATTTTGAATACATTTTTTCGGCGGACATTTTGTCGTGACACGTTGTTCCAGCTATAGCGGGTCATCTCCTCGACAGATCTGCACCCCCGGCAGCGTGTTTACACCGGAATAAAACATGTGACAAGACTTGGCGCGGCACCATCGATCGCCCCACTTTCTGCTGCGCCTCGCCTGCTGGTCCCGCTGGCTGAGACCACCAGCACATCTGTCACTGCTTAGCCAGGCTGCACCCCAGTAGCGCACAGGGCACTAATAACACGACAGATCTTCACTCTAGCAGCGTGTTTACACCGGAATAGAACATGTCACAAGACTTGGCGCGGCACCATCGATCGCCCCACTTTCTGCTGCGCCTCGCCTGCTGGTCCCGCTGGCTGAGACCACCAGCACATCTGTCACTGCTTAGCCAGGCTGCACCCCAGTAGCGCACAGGGCACTAATAACACGACAGATCTTCACTCTAGCAGCGTGTTTACACCGGAATAGAACATGTCACAAGACTTGGCGCGGCACCATCGATCGCCCCACTTTCTGCTTGCCTGCTAGTCCCACTAGCTGAGACCACCAGCACATCTGTCACTGCTTAGCCAGGCTGCACCCCAGTAGCGCACAGGGCACTAATAACACGACAGATCTTCACTCTAGCAGCGTGTTTACACCGGAATAGAACATGTCACAAGACTTGGCGCGGCACCATCGATCGCCCCACTTTCTGCTTGCCTGCTAGTCCCACTAGCTGAGACCACCAGCACATCTGTCACTGCCTAGCCAGGCTGCACCCCAGTAGCGCACAGGGCACTATAATAACACGACTCCCAACGGCTTCCAATCTAATCTAAGATATGTAACATTGGGGATTCATATTATCTACATTCTCACAAGAAGGCACGTACAAGTTCGCGCTTGTAAATGCCGAATGTGAACCTTCAACATAAAACCCGAATCTCAAATGGACATGCATCCTGCAACTCTTGCCGTCTTTCTCGGAAACAGGGGTGTCAGTGGCAAAGTGAACCATTTTTTAAAGTATGGGTGGTCAACCGAATACCAACCTATAAGTCAAGTAAAGGATCATATTTTTTTCTTATGGAAAATTCTCCTTAGGTGACGGTTGAGCCTTGAATTCGTTGTGTGGGAATAACATCGTAAGAATTTAACGTCTTGTACGAAAATTGAAAGGTACATTTTTTAAACCACTTTTATTTATGTACTTAAAAGTCAAATTGGAAAAGCGGAGCTTTTTTTCTAGAAACAATATTTAATTTCTTTCATTGGAACTTTAACGTTTGATGACTTTTTTTTTCCATCGAGCGACCTCCTGAAAAAGAAAATCACCCTTCGCCACTGCCGCTCACTTCTCACTGAAGCGGCATTATTCCACCTCCTTGTTTCATATGTTATTCTGGTATAACTTCATCGGATACAGTCTTATTACTAGACGGTATGAAACAGAAAACAGCTAGATATTCCAGAAAATGTCTTCTTTCTTTTTTAGTGCTAATCCTTGAAGAGCGGTGAACATTGTGGCTATTTTTAAGTTATATAAAGAGTTACAGGGCGTGTGTTCATTTGAGATTTGGGTTTTATATTGTAGGTCCATAAGCGGCATGTTTAAGTGGCTCTTTAAATACGTGTCTGTTTGTAAAAATGCATGTAATTTGAATCGCCAATGTTTGCAACTTAGATTAGATCCTGCATCTGTAAATAGGCATTTCGTTCCCCCAGTTCTTGTTTATCGTATACGCCAATCTTGTCAAATATAACTTTTTCATGCAGTTGTCTTAAGAATCAAATTCTACACAATCTGAGCGAAGAAAAACCGTAAAACTCGATAATGTGAGAGTTCTTTTAACTATTTTTTAAATAAATTTCTTGTTTTCATAAGACACATTGGTCCAGTACACATGCAAACATTGCTCATGTAAAATTTTCTCAATGGCGTATCGGTAAACAAGAACTAAGGCAGCGATTTGTCGGTGATTAGCCATTGCAGTAGATTCTTCAGACACGATGTTCTTTAATGTGACATACATATTAAGACATCATTTTTTCAAATCTTCTACGATCGAAAACACAAAGAAAGCGTGAAAATTCTGTAGCTACGATATTTTTCATGAGCAACTCAGCTACACATATAGAGTAACATCTTGCTTGCGTTATCCACGAAGGGGTCGCATGTGACGATTCGGAACCCATTTATTTGTACAGGTAAGAGGCCGGCCTCACAGCAACCACTTCAGTTGAAGTGGAGGTTTCCCAGCTCCCGAGAGGGCTGGATCTAATTTCTTGTGAAGGCTGAGTAAACCTTGCCTGTAATAAGGTTTTAAATAAACGCGAGAAAAGAACTAAAAAGTGTGAAAATCCTGCAGTTTTATTAAATCAAAGTGGTAAAAAACAAGGGTTTTTAATTTTAGTTTTTTAAAAATAATTTTATTGTTTTTTTAAATTATCTTTTTTTAAATAAACACCAAAACGGCAAATCATTTCTGTCACGATCGAACCTTTTCTCTCATCATAGAATGCAAGCATTCTACCAACTGAGCTATCGACCGGACTTTTTACGAGCATGGTCGTCGCTACAAAACGCCATTCTCAAGCAAGATCCAGTTATTTAAGGCTGGATAAACCTTTTTTACAATTAGTTTACTTACTATGAAAAGCCACAAAAAAAAAAAAGTGATTCAGCACTTACTTATTTCACCTTTGAGGTGTCGATATTTTAACCTACTCAAAAATCAGCTAGATCAATTCGTTGGGTTTTTTTTCGCGAGGCATTTTTTTTAAATCAAATCACAATATAATGAGATTTATCCGAATGCAGAACTATTCAGAGCGTGTCAGCCGTCATCAGGTAATTTGGCAGGTGACGTTTGCTACACGGAGCGCGGAACTGTCAAAACGTCAAGCGATGAACTCACAACTGTCCATATAATATGTAAGCGTGGCTCAGAAAACACGAAAAGTAATAGCCAAGTGCAAGAATTTAGGGCTCGAGGAATTTAATGTAAATAGCAAAGTGTTTCTTACCCTGAGTACGAGTTGCAAAACTTGAGTAAAGTAAAGTTTACGGTAAGTATTAAAGAGTGGTTTTCCCCAAAATCTGCCGTTTTTGTTTTGTTTGAACTTGATTCCCGCGACGATAACTTCGATCCTGGTTCAACAGATGCCGTTGCATGTACACAAGCTTCTGCTTTCGCATAAAGACAACTGGCCAGGCAAAATAGGTTGGTGGATTGCATTCCTATCCACAAATCTATTTAAAAAAAAAAAAAAATCTTTCCGTAAACATTTCTTTACTCAAGTTTTGCAACTCGTACTAAGGCCCGGTATTTTCAACGTTAGCTTACATGGCTTTAAACTGACATAAAAAAAACTACCCACACGATTGACATAAGTGCGTCCTTTTCCATTCAGTATAAAGTCGCTATGCTATCGTTGAAAATACCGGACCTAAGGGTACTGAGCATCTTGACACAAGAAGTTAAGGCCGCAATTCGTGATGTTAGTGAACAAGTTCCCTAGTGTAACAGCGGCAGCGTTACAGTCACTTAATCACTCACTAGGGGTGTTGTTGGGTCTTCCATATATCTTTCTACATCCGCCATAGAAGGGAATTTACGCGACATTTTGTTACTTGGGGTAGTGTACACTGTACATTGCCATTACGAGTATTGCTTTGCCACCCCATTTCGCAGTGCGGCGGCATTAGTAGCCGTTCCACAGTCGCAGAGCGAGTCCGTGATGGATTTACGGTGAATCATGGAGCAGCCAAAGTGGCCATCTTAAATAATTAGAGAACACGAGTAAGCCAAGTCTAAAACTTCACGAACAAACTCAACCAGAGCGTTTCAACAAAAATACACTGAAATTTAAACACCCACTGCAGGCAGAGGCGCTTTTTTAGTTTACATACCTTTATTTTGATTGAGTTTAAGAGCGCTCTATAGGTAGGTACCCTAATCCTGCAGTTTTATAAAAAAATGCTTTTATACTTTATGGTCTTAGTGTGACATTAATGAAAATAAATGAGGTGTGTTATTGATTATTTACTTAAATAAATTGTAAAGTTTAATATTTATATTAATTTAAAAAAATCTCACCATAAAAAATATTTAAAACAAACACGTTAATATGCTTTTCCAAAAAAACTTATGACTTATTCGGGATTCTTTTTTCTTTTTAATTTCGAATTATAAATTATTTAATCTCACAAAAAGGCCGATTTTAAACAAAATGAATAGTTTTTGAGAAAATCTGGAAAAACTTTTACGAGAAATGTAATGCTTGATGAATAAAATCAATAAACACTCCTGATTTTTTTCATCACTGTCACTCTCTAAGACCATAAAGTGCAAGAGACATACATTTTTATAAAATCGGTGTTATGAACGAGGGAGAGTCAAGTGGTTGATATTTCTAGCCTATTTGGAATAGAATAACGTTGGTTCGATCCCCGCTTGGTTCATTTGACCTTCACTTTGATCCTGGTTCAACAGATATCATTGGTTAATTATTAATTAAAAATTCATTAAAATATACAATAATGAATTATTAATTGATAATATAAACACCTGTTTCTGGCCAGGCAGAATAGGTTGGTGAATTGCATTCCTCTTCACAAATCTTTTTTTACTAAAATAAAAATAAAAAAACGACAGATTATTGTAGAGCGCTCTTAAAGTTTGAACGTTCTGTTTTGTGTGTGGAATAGGTACAGATTGTTCTGGAATGAGTTGGTGTATTGGGCAGACTCTAGGAGCACACTCCTAATCTAGGTAAAGTTAAATTCCCAATAAGGCACTGCAGAAAATGGACTTACACAGTTCGGGCTTGGCTTATTTTGCCCCTGGGTAATTTAAACCAATTTAACGTTCAAGATATATTTTTTCAACTCCAAAAAACAGGTATTCTTACAATATTTATAAAATGTTTCAGCGGAAACTTTGTAGAATTCCATTTAAAAAAAAAAGTAAAAATGAGAACTAAACAATGTTTGTTGTTTGAACAAATAATGTGTTTTGACCGGTTTCTGCCTCTTGACTATTTTCAGAAAAACATAAATCTAGTATATAATCTTGTAATTTCGTACTTTTGTGTTATTCCTTTAAAATTTCGCACACTTCTCAACTTAAATTTGCCTTGTTTATCCTCTCAACAGGTTTAAGATTTTAGATTTTCGACGATAATGTGAGAGTTGCAAAAAATATCGTTTAAATTAGATTCTACATTTCATAAGATGCGGCTGGTATGCGACTGACCACCCATGCTGTAGAAAATGGATCACTTTGCCAATGTGTTGAAGGGAAGGTCGGCGTATTATAAAATATTGTAAGTCCACATGTGGCATGGCATATTTAAGCGCACACTTATACGTGTTTGCTTGTGAAATTGCATTGATGTGAATTCCTAATGTTACATATCTTTGCAACTTAGATAAGATTAGATTAGACATAGGTCCAGTACACATACAGACATGACGCATTTGAAATTACCTCTGATGGACATAAGACAAACAAGAACCATGAGTACTCGTACAACAAGTCGGATGTTCGCTAGGAAGCGCTAGCAACTCCTTGACCCGCGTCAAAACGTGGTCAAGACGAGGTCACCGCAAGCTCCCAGCACGGTAAATAATATCTACCACCAGGTAAGGGGCTGGGAGAGGGAGGCCCAGGTACAGGAGTGAGTCAACAAATTACACCTGACCTACAAACTGAACCAACAATCATTGTACAGGTAATGTTGAAGAGTGAGGAAGATTAATCGGATTACATGGAGTAGCAAGAACAATGGAAAATTAGTATACCATGAGCATTTTATTTAAAGAAATCCTGTACGGGAACTTCCTAGATTTCAGAGAATCTAGAAGTATATGGGGCTTGTTGTAGTGCCGCAGAGGTGTTGGTCTCATCTCTCAATGAACTCTCATCTCTGAATCTCAAATGAACATAAGCCCTGCGACTCTTGCCACGATCATCAAGTCTAGCATCTCTCACACCCTTGTCCATGACTGTGTTAAATAGCCATGAACTCATCACAAATCCTTGCCTTACACCCTAAAAAACTACAAAACATTCACTATACTCACCATCAATACGAATACAAGTCGTACTATTCTCATAGTTTGCATGCACCGCATTTAGCAGAGCCCCATTCACTCCATATGCTTTCAAAACATCCCACAACATACCTCTGTCTACTGGGTCAAAAGCCTTTTCTAAATCAATATTGAACCGAAATGAGTTTTCACCGCTTCTCTTATGCAAGTCTATCAAATAGGGTGTTCCGATAGTCGGTAAGAAATGATACACACAAAAACAGCGCTCACCAAATCAATCATCCTACGCAACTAAGCTACACACATCGTGTAAATCCTTGCCGCGTTATCCTCAAAGGGTTTCGCATGGGGCGAGTGTAACCTATTTATTTTTACAGGTAAGGGCCTCTTACGCCAACCACTTCAGTTGAAGTGGGGTTTCCCAGCTCCCGAGGAGGCTGGTACTCATTTATTGTGAAGGCTGAGTATACCTTGCCGGTATTTTACTTTGGGGTTTGAAATAAGCACCGAAAACGGGAAATCATTTCTGACACCTATGGTGAGATTCGAATCCGAGCTCACGGCATTGAATGCAAGCACTCTACCAACTGAGCTATCGACCGGACATCCTGATATTAATATTACTATTATAACTCGCATTTCAGTGTTGAATAATTGATGTGTGTCATACTCGCATCACGAGGTCACCACACTAAACGGCGGCATTAAAGACGAGTGTAAATAATGAAGAAGCGACACGACCTGAATATTGATTCCATTCTAATCATGATATTTTATGTATATACTCGTACGTTTATTCTATTATCAATTTCTGATGTACGAAAAAAAACTGATATCCTGCTCCTTGACTGATAGGTTGGTATGAGGCTGACCCAGTTCTGTAAAAATTGGTTCACTTTTTCCAATGTCAGCCCGGTTTCGGAGTTACAAGGTTTATGTTCATGTGAGTTGTTTTTTGGTATGTATAGGCGCGAGCCTACATGTGTCTGTCTGTGGGCATATATTTACATATAAGGCTCATATTAAATGGCGCCTAATAGGTAGGCAATATTTGGTAAAAAAAACTCATTTAAGCTTGATGTTGAGATTTAAACTTCAAAATTTAAGTTCTATTGGAGCCATCGTTAGCACTTCAGTCAATTTCAAATGAGTAATTATGAAGGAATGGGAGAAAATATTTATTTTCAAATGTATTCGCCTATACGCTATGCACACGCCTGTCAGCCTCACACCAACCCATAAGACGAGGAAAACGTGGCTGCAAAAACTGCAATATTGATTCGGCAAAAGCACCAGGACCCTGTTTCGAGCCGCAGGTCCCTACACCCTTCATATTGAGTATTTCGCATTCAAGGAGAGTATGGCCGCGATATTCGCCGATCTTCGACAGAAGTGGCGCCATAAGAAGAACAAGAGCCTCGTCCAACTTCTCCGCATAAATGTTTTCAAGTTAACAAAGAGGCCGAACGAGCGTCTTATTATGGCGCGTACTTCTTGAGGAAACTTCCCGCTGAGATGCCCGGGCAAGTGCGCTCGTTTAAAAGTGGAAAAAATAGATCCATGATAGAACGACACAGTGACAAAGCGATACATGACAAAACGACACAATAGAGAACAACACATGACAGGTCATCACATGACAAAACATCACAGGAAAGTACATGACAATGACAAAATATCACAAGACAAAACCGCCATGAACCGTTTATCGCATGTTCTGTAATAGATATGTCTAATCTAATCTAATCTAATCTAAGTTGCAAAGATATGTTACATTGGAGATTCACATTACATGCATTCTCACAACCAGACACGTACAAGTTCGCGCTTGCACATGCCTCATGTGAACCTACAACATAAAAACCAAATCTCAAATGGACATACACCCTGCAACTCTTGCCGTCCTTCCCTGAGACAGGGGTGACATTGGCAAAGTGAACCATTTTTACAGCATGGGTGGTCAGCCGCATACCAACCTATAAGTCAAGGAATGTGATGTTTTTTTATCTTTGTTTCAAATATATTTGTAAAGAGGAATGCAATTTACCAACCTATTTTGCCTGGACAGTTGTCTTCGTACGAAAGCAGAAGCTTGTGTGTATGCAATGGCATCTGTTGAAGCAGGGTCGAAGTTATGGTCAAATGAGCCAGACGTGATTCTAAACGTTATTCTCTTCCAAATACGCTAGTCGAACAAGCGACTAGGACCCCACGGCCATAACACCGATTTGCAATGTGATGTTTGCCATGTGATGTGTTTTTTCATGTGCCGCTAGTGATTAGTTCTTGCCATGTAGTATTTTGTCATTGAGATGTATTTTCTGTTTAGTTTTGTCATTGTGATGTTTTCTCATGAGATGTTCTGTCATGTGTCGATCTTTCGTGTGTCGTTTTGTCTCGATGCCGTTCTAACCTGTCACCGGAAAAAAATATCCTCAAAGGAGCCGAGCATCTGCATGAGTGAGAGCGCATTATGTAAGACAGGGGGGGGAAAGTTTTACACCCAGGGGGGCAAACTCACACTTCCTGTTGGACCCGAGGGTCAGAAATGTAGCCGAAACAGCGAGCAAAGAAGAAAGCTTTGGCTGATTTACTCGGTGCGCGCTGTTTTTATGCGTTGCACCTCAAGGGCCCAAAAAAACGAAAATGAAAACATTTTGTACTTACTTGCTGTACATAAGACTTCATTGAATAAATAGCTATTAAGTTACCGTAACTGTAACTCTGTCGCAATTCCACTAAGGGTGGTCAGAGCCTCTGCAGAGCTGCCTCCATTTCTTCCTATCCTTAGATGCCTCTTTCGATTCATTCATATCCATCATCTTTTTCATGCATTTTTTTCATTTGCGCTCACTTTGTATATCACATTCATTCACAATCTCCTTAATCTTATCACTCCATACTTTTCTCGGTCGTCCTTTACCTCTTTTTTCTTTTCACACTTCCTCTGTATATATATACTTTGTCATCATTCATTTTTTCTACATGCCCAAACCATTTCAACACATTCTTTTGTACCTTGCGTTTTAATAAATCTACAATCTTAATTGTAAAGATATTCCAGTATTTACATTTATAATGCATATGAAATGCATGCTCACAAGCAGATATGTGAAAGTTAGCGCTTAGTTACACATGCAGCATGCTGCATAGTAAGCACTTTAACTAAATACCCAAATAAAAAATTAAAACTAAAATTAATATGAGCCCTGAAAATTTGCCGAGCTTCCCTGAAACAGGGATGAACCAGTTTCTACAGAATTGGTGGTCAGCCTCATACCAAACTATAGGTCAAGGAAATAATTTACGAACTAAAGAACTTGACTAAAAATGTAAATGGGCACAAATTATAATCAAGTACTTATACAAAAATATACACAATATTATTTACAAAATAACTTTGAAACTTAAGACGCCAACATTGCAGATTAACCGACATTTTTCCTGCGATCCTTGCATACTTTTTTCATGATTGACGGATACAAAAAAATCACGAATACAAGGCGATGCGGGAATAAGTTGGAAGCCCCTGCTATACAGCACAATGAAAGCGCGGGTGGGTGGAAAAAGTTGCAAAATAATAATAAGGAGGGAAAATAATAAATCTGGGGCGGCAGAGATATTAAAGCCCGCACAACAATATTAAATTATTCCCTAGGTACACTTTATGGGTGCGCCACTGGCGGAGGAAAATTCGGCCGTCCTAAAAAGCAGCTGTCCTGATGAGAAACTGAATTATTTTTAATGAAATATTTATTTATTGCCGACGAATATTTCAGTTTGCTATTCTAGGTCTATTCTATAGGTCCCGAATCGCCACATGCGACCCCTTCGGGGATAACGCAGGCAAGAAGTTACACTATATGTGTAGCTTAGTTGCGGTTGCGTTACTATTCTATTATTTATTTTCCCGTTTAAGGGGGCCAACCTCACACCAACAACTTAAGTTGAAGTGAGAGTTTCCCAGCTCCCAAGAGGGCTGGTTCTCATATCTTGTGAAGGCTGAGTAAACCATGTCGGTATTTATTTTGGTTTTGAAATAAACACTAAAATAGAAAATCATTTCTAAACACTCTCGGTGGCGAGCGAACCCATGCTCTCGGCATGGAATGCAAGCATTCTACCGACTGAGCTATCGACCAGACGTTTTACTGGCTTCATGTTGCTACAAAGCGCCATTTCTCAAGCAATAACCAGTTGCTGTAAGGCTGGATGGACCTTTGGTTTCCGGTCTTTGGTAGTAGACCAAGAAAGGTATGGATGGACCACATTTCCGAAATTGCGAATGAATGGAATATCCAGAGTCATAATAAAAGGAGAGCTTGTATGAAGAAGGTTATGACTGGATGAAATGAAAGAAGCATGTAAGGACAGAAAAAAATGGCGGTTGATCTGTAATGTTGGCGGCTAGAGTTAGGATTTTTCAAATTTTATGTTGTATTTGTTTTTAATGTTAATACTGTTTATTTCTAAAATGTAATTTGTTGTGTATGTTCCTTGACTTACATGCGTACGTACAATTGTACGTGTCTACTTGTGACAATGCGTATGATGTGAATCTTCAATTTTACATACATTTGCAACAAAGATTAACTTATTAATTCATTATTTAAGAAAAAAATATTTTATTTTAAATAAAAAGATTAACTACATTAGGTTAAGGTCATGTCACCCCTGTCTCAGGGAAGGACGGCAAGAGTTGCAGGGCTTATGTTCATTTGAGATGGGTTCCTATAATGTAGGTCCACATGCGGCATGTGTTAGCGCGAAATTATACATGTCTGCTTGTGGGAATGCTATCTATCTATAATCTAAGTTGCAAGGATATATTCATTCAAAGCTCTTAGATGTATGCCCACAAACAAACACGTGTAGTTCGCGCTTACAAATGCTGATTGTGTACTTACAAATAAAATCCAAACCTCAAATAAACATAAGCCCTGCAACTCTTGCCGACATTCCCTGAAACAGGGGTGACATTGGCAAAGTGAACCATTTTTTACAGTATGGGTGGTCAGCCTCATACCAACCTATAAGTCAAGGAATGCATTTAATATAAATTATATATATCCTTGCAGCTTAGATTAGATTAGATTAGATTTATGATTTTTTCAACCCAGCAAAG
The DNA here is from genome assembly GCA_951799405.1 of Agapetus fuscipes. Taxonomy (NCBI): domain Eukaryota; kingdom Metazoa; phylum Arthropoda; class Insecta; order Trichoptera; family Glossosomatidae; genus Agapetus; species Agapetus fuscipes. The sequence goes on along the minus strand of OX637349.1, from coordinate 15,761,886 downwards.
AGAATGAATAGAATGCCCGACAGCGAAAATCACATCCTATATTTGTAGTCCGTCCGTCCGTCCGTCCGTCCGTCCGTCCGTCCGTCCGTCCATCCCCGTCCCCGCCCCCGGCAGGAGAAACACATTACAATACGTCTGATTTATTTCAATATTAGTTGCCCACATGGCGCGCAATCATGGCTGTATGCGGTCAGCATTGGGCGCTCTACAAAAGACGGCTCTGTACTAAAACGCCGCACCACTGTAAAAAGGAAATGAGGGGATAAATTATGTGGCCCCCTAGCGAACACCTTCTTCCCCTCCCAGCCCACCACCCCAATAGCTGAGGAGGCTGGAACTCATTGAGGTGAAGGCAGAGGGTTTGAAATAAACACCGAAACGTGAAATCATTTCTGACACCCTCGGTGGGATTCGAACCTGACCTCTCGGCACGGAATGCAAGCACTCTACCAACTGAGCTAACAAACCGGTGTACTATAATCTATAATCTAAGTTGCAAGGATATATTCATTCAAAGCTCTCAGATGTATGCCCACAAACAAACACGTGTAGTTCGCGCTTACAAATGCTGATTGTGTACTTACAAATAAAATCCAAACCTCAAATGAACATAAGCCCTGCAACTCTTGCCGACATTCCCTGAAACAGGGGTGACATTGGCAAAGTGAACCATTTTTTACAGTATGGGTGGTCAGCCTCATACCAACCTATAAGTCAAGGAATACGAGTAATAAATAACATTTAAGTATAAAAAAAAAACAACAACAACAAAACCTTAAAAATAAATCTATACTCATTCTCTCATATATGTCCAAACCATCTAAATAAACCTTTTTTAATATTCACTCTCTTGCACCACATCCTTCTCTTATAAAATCATCCCTCACCCTATCATCATCCTATTATATCAAGCTATTATTGTATACAATAACGAGGTCCGAAACTCTCTGTAGCTTCAGAATTCAACCGACCGTTGTTGTGTGCAAGTGTAAAGTGACTCTGTCTCCGAACCGAGTCTGAAATTAATTGTGTAAAATATATTGTCTTGTCTTGTCTTGTCTTGTATCCTGCCGCCATTCCTCTAGGGGTGGCCAGTACCTCCACACAAGTGCCTCCACTTGACTCTGTCCCTGCATACTTCTTTCATCTCATCTAATTTCATCACTCTTTTCATGCATGCTCTTCTCTTGTTTCCACTCTGTAAATTCCATTCATTCGCAATCTCACTTATCTGATCAATCCATTCTTTTCTAGGTCTTCCCCTTCCACGCTTACCTATTGCATATAATCGCAGTTTTCATTAAAAAGAACCCGCGTGAAAACATAGCAATATGAAACGACCGTGATTTCAGTTTGATCCATTTCATAAAAATAATTTGGATTACTCCCTTTCTTCATGCTGTAAAAAATGGTTCACTTTGCCAATTTCACCTCTGTTTCACAGAAGGTCAGCAACAGTTGCAGGGCTTACGTTCATTTGAGATTGGGTTTTAAATTGTAGGTTCACATGCGGCATGTTTAAGCGCGAACTTATACGTACGTGTCTGCTTGCGGGAATACATTTAATATAAATCTTTGCAACTTAGAAACACTCAGGAAAAATACTTACCAGGGTAAGGTAGAAATGCCATAGCAAGAATATCATTTTCAATACCTGCAATGCGGTACATTTTATAAATATAGGATTTTTGCTACTTGACTTATAGGTTGGTGTGAGGCTGACAACCTATACCGTAAAAAATTGTTCACTTTGTCAATGTCACGCCTGTGTCGAAGGGAAGATCGGCAAAAGTTGTAGGGCTTATGTTCATTTGCGGTTTGGATTTTATTTGTAAGTACACATTCAGCATTTATAAACGCAAACTACACGTGTTTGTTTGTGGGCATGCATTTGAGAACTTTAAATGAATATATCATTGTCGGGGTTATAGCCGCGGGGGCCAAGAGGGCTGATCTTTCTAGCGTGTTTCGAATGGAACAACGTTGGTTCGATCCCCGCTTGGGTCACTTGACTTTAACTTTGACCCTGGTTCAACAGATGTTATTGGGTAATTATTATTTAATAATTCATTAATAATAAACAATAATGAATTATTAAATGATGATATTAATACCTGTTTCTGGCCAGGCAGAATAGGTTGGTGAATTGCATTCCTCTTCTCAAATCTATTTTTTAAAAAAAAAAAAAAAAAATATCCTTGCAACCTAGTTTATAGATTAGAGATTACCCTTCCACACATTTTAAACAAAACCCCGTAGATCAAAATGCTCTCAGACATCCCCGCTTTTCTCGAAAAGTCCAGCCTAGCGAAATAAAGCTCCCGGCAAGTCGTACAATACTCCAAGTATTAAAATCCATATGCAAAGCATCTCATCAGAAAATGTGCAGAAATTCAACCAGCACTCCTACCGAGCGTTTCAGTTGCCACGTTTTTTTTGAGAATACGTAGAATTTTATGCGTATGGGATTGAGGATCCGCAGACACAGCGGCTTCGGCTTCAAAGTATCGGATATAATTTAATTAGCGGAATCCAAAATGGCGGCCGGGAAAAGGTCTAACGTTTTAGACAAATTATTGCGCAAGGACGTTATATTATACAGGACCATTTATGAAGGATATAATTTGATGGACTCACTTCACATTTCATGGATATTGTTACGGATATGTAATTGTGTAACTTGTTTGTCTGCGATAAAGTCTGTGAAGTCTCTCTAGAAATAAAAAGATGTTAGGTACCTACTTATAATAATAATAATAATAAAATGTTTATTCCAGCTTAGTCATGTGGAAAGTGCAATACATGACCACTGACCAGCCATAAAAAATACAGCTATAGAAAAGTACATGGAAGAAAAAATACAAAATTGCAGAAAATACGATATATCGATGGTTAACTGGACAAATATTGTAAGTCCACTTTTTGATAAAATTGAGTTATGATACACATCCAACCCACGACCTTCCATTTACGAAGCGTTACCCCTAGACTACAGATAAGTCAATATAACATATGAAGTAAATAAGAAAATACAAGATGGATAAGATTACTCGAGAAAAACTGAAGGAAAAGAAAGTCTGTATTATATTCCATTCAGGATGGAAAACGCAAAAAAAAAAACGCAACTTAGCTACACATATAGTGTAACTTCTTGCCTGCATTATCCCCGAAGGGGTCGCATGTGGCGCTTCGGGACCTATTTATTTTTACAGGTAAGGGGGCCGGCCTCACACCAACCACTTTCAGTTGAAGAGGGGGTTTCCCAGCTCCTGGGGGGGCTGGTTCTCATTTCTTGTGAAGGCTGAGTAAACCTTTGATATCGAACCCTTGCTCTCGGCATGGAATGCAAGCATTCTACCAATTGAGCTATCGACCGTTTTACGAGCTTGATCGTCGTCGCTACAAAGCGCCAATTCTCAATCAAGACCCAGTTGCTGTAAGGCTGGATGGACCTTTGGTGACCGGTCATTGGTAAAGGTTTTATGAATTTTTCAACCCGGCGAAGAGCAAATTTGAAAATATAAATGGTATATTTTTTGTGCTCCGCCGGGAATCAAACCCACAACCTTCCCATTCAGAGTCCGCAGTGTTACCACTGAGCTACGGACCGGTGGAGCCGAACAATATTCAGGACAAAATGTAAGGAATCATATTATTAAAGGTAGAGATGTGCAAAAAGGTCAAAAAGCCTCCGCTCACATGTATCTCAATAATAAATGCCGGCACTACTTCAATTACAGAATATAAAACCTTTCTAAGGTTTTGTTAGCACTGCAGTATGTGGGCTCTCCCTACCAAGGAAATATCCCAGTATAAAACAAGATATAGCGTTGTACCAAAAATATAACGCGTCAGCTGACGACGTTGGCTACATCTCCTAAAAAACATTGGGAATGTCAAATTGTCTTTAAATTCATTCGACCATGTTTTATTCGCAGTTTTTGCATCTGCCGATGTTTCGCATTCACAGTAAGAATGCATTCTCAATCCAGGTTATTAAAAAGTGGTATATACCCTTAACCTGTCGTTTTAGTTTCTTCAACTTTATGGTATTTGAAAAAGAGTGACACTAATGAAATAAATCTGGCGTGTTTATTGATTACTTATCTAAATTATAAAGGTTCCAACATGCAAAAGTTAAAAACTGTCGCCATAAGAAAACACATTTATTTTTAATGTTTTGTCGTTCTTTTTATGTGCTATATTTTGGAAAAAATAACTTTTTGAATACATAATACATTACTTACTTAGTATTACTTATGTACAAGAAGCCGATTTAGGATAATGTGAAAAGATTTTGAGAAAATATGAAAACACGGAATGAAAAAATTAAATTGATTAAAAACAGTTTTTCCATATTTTCTCAAAAACGTTTCCGTATATTTGTTACAACGCTATGGATGAGTTTACACTAAAGGATTCATGCTTGGTATACGAAACCTCCAGGCTTTTATGGCGACCGGACTAAATTATGGATCAAGTAAATGTAGTTGTGTGCTTTGCCGAGACAGGGTGTGTACCTCAGGCAGAGCCCATGATGTGCGACCCGTGGACTCGCAGAGAGTGGCTCAGGACCTAATCGGGAAAAACACACGCCGAAAAGGGTAAACAGCGAAAAGTCTACAAGGTGTAGTGGAGTTTATTAGGATGCTGGCTTTTAGCGTGCGGCCCTGCAAATGAATGCTCTTACAAAAATTTCAGCAAATAGGCTGAAAGCAAAAAGATATCCCTAGTACTGTATTGCTACGACACATGGAGTATCGCTACGACTAGGGAATGCAATCTTGCAGGAAAATCGCAATCTCGGTATTTGTGAGAATATGTAAATCGGATCTCGCGAGATCTCGGTATTTGCAAGATCTCGCATTTAGTGGCCACATGGTCGCATTTTTTTTTGCTAAAAAGTGTCATTTTGTTTTCGATGCGAGATTGGTCTTTCAAGATTGATGTGAGATCTCGGTATTTCAAGAGCTCGGTATACCGAGATTGCATTCCCTAGCTACGACACATGTGGTATTGCTACGACACATGACGTATCGCTACGACACATGACGTATCGCTACGACACATGTGGTATTGCTACGACACATGAAGTATCACTACGACACATGACGTATCGCTACGACACATGACGTATCGCTACGACACATGAAGTTTCGCTACGACACATGACGTTTCGCTACGACACATGTGGCATTGCTACGACACATGAAGTTTCGCTACGACACATGTGGTGTTGCTACGACACATAAAGTATCGCTACGACACATGAAGTTTCGCTACGACACATGACGTTTCGCTACGACACATGTGGCATTGCTACGACACATGAGGTTTCGCTACGACACATGAAGTTTCGCTAAGACACATGACGTTTCGCTACGACACATGTGGTGTTGCTACGACACATGAAGTTTCGCTACGACACATGACGTTTCGCTACGACACATGTGGCATTGCTACGACACATGAAGTTTCGCTACGACACATGTGGTGTTGCTACGACACATGAAGTTTCGCTACGACACATGAAGTTTCGCTACGACACATGACGTTTCGCTACGACACATGTGGCATTGCTACGACACATGAAGTTTCGCTACGACACATGTGGTGTTGCTACGACACATGAAGTATCGCTACGACACATGAAGTTTCGCTACGACACATGACGTTTCGCTACGACACATGTGGCATTGCTACGACACATGAGGTTTTCTCTGTTTAATGTCCCGCAATAGTTTCTTTGCGGTGCGTTCGGAGGACTTCCTCATTGGAGAATCAATCACGCCAAGAGGTCCGTAGCATTTTTCAGTAGACACACATCACGAACGCTTCAATTCGTCTCTAAACATGCAATATCTATTTTTAGAAAAAAAAAACTGAAAATGTTCTTTTTATCACAAATCATCACCCAAGATATTCGAGAAAGCCTTACAAGCATCCTCATAATATTTGCATTTTATTATGAAATTACGATAACCACCAAATCAATCAAAACGCTCCAGCAACAATAACAATGTAAGCACCAAATCCTAATCATCACAAATATAAAAACTGAACATTGTAACTCGACTAAAATTAGTGAAAACTTAAACACTGCCTCTAACGGGTGTTATAGTTCTCCTAGACTTTTGGGTAAACGCTATCATTGAGTTAAGACTTACATTTGGCACATTGGTATTTTAATATCACAAGAAGATATTACAAATAGGATTGAAACTCAACGTAAAATAAATGGAAACTGGAGCAGTGCCTCTACCGAACGCTATAGTTTCCCTGGATTTTTTTGTGGATAAACGCTTTGATTGAGTTTTAACTTACATTTCGTCACCTAAGTGATTGTTTGTGGTATCTCCAACACAGGTAATTTCACATGAGCAATGTTTGTGTAGGTACTGGACCAATGGGTCTTATGAATGCTTGAAATTGATTTTTCAAAATATTTCAAACTACTCTCACATAAGTGTGTTTTATTTGTTTTTCTTAGCTCAGATTGTGTTGAATGTGATTTTTAATATAATTTCATTGAAATGGCTTCTTAGAATCAAATGGTTGATGAGACAAACAAGCACTGAGAGGACGATTTGGCGCATTAATATTTTAGCATTGTATATATTTGGCCGAGGTCCCAGCCCCGGAGTGGAATGGCGGGCAAACATCCATCATTGTATCTATCAGAAATCAGGCTGTCTGCGAAATCATATTTAGAAAATCATATTTATTCACAGGTTTCTTAAATTAGAATTTTGTTTTCTGTTTTAGTTTTGATGTCCATCCATATTCTTATTTATTGATTTTAAAATTGTAATTTGTTGTGTATGTTCCTTGACTTATAGGTTGGTATGCGGCTGACCACCCATGCTGTTGAAAATGTTTCACTTTGACAATGTCACCTCTGCTTCAGGGAAAGTCGACAAGAGTTGCAGGGTGTATAATCATTTGAGATTCGCGTTTTTTTATATTGTAGGTCCACATGCGGCATGTTGAAGCGCGAACTTACACGTTTCTGCTTGTGAAAATGCCTATAATGTGAATCCTTAATGTTACATATCAATGAAACTTAGATAAGATAACATTAGATAAGATATACGAAGACTGGAGGGGCAACGCGTAACCATTACCCCACAGGGAGTATAATATAAATATGAAAAAACAAATGGAGAAACTACACCGTATTCCTCCAAATGAGGATATGAAAATACCTAGATCTAATGCCTAGATATTTTCTCTCAAACAAAAACCGACCTTCACTAGGTGGCTTTCAATGGTTGGACGACCTTCCCGTACCAAAAAGAAGCGATGATCAAAGGCCTGCCACTCACCCAATTGTGCTGCGTTGGTCCAAAATGATGATCGTCTTCCCAGGATCCTGATGATGAGCTCTGTTCACAACTACCGTACTTTGATGTTATATGAAACAATCACATCACATATCACAATCATAAATTATAGAAATATTAATAAAGTCAATGTGATTTTTACGGGTTAAATTTCAAATCGTTCGACACACACAAAAACATGTTTGCATTACAACGAACGGTAGAACGGAAGTCAATAATGTATTGCTAATCTCACATTGCTCCGCGTCAAAGAGGTTAATACTGACATCTCGCGATTTATCCGCACTTTTTTTCAGCTTGTGACAGAACCAACATGAAATTCGCTTCTTTATACTAATTAAATAAAAATAAAAACAGATGGCGCTACTAATGCGTCACCAAAGACAGTATGTATACGTTGCAACAGCGAATGAATGGGATACTAAGAGTCATAATAAAAGGAGAGCTTGTATGAAAAAGGTTGTGACTGTGGGTGAAATGAAAGATGTATGTAAGGACCGGTCCGTAGTCCAGTGGCAACACTTCGGACTCGTAAATGGAAGGTTGTGGATTCGGATCCCGGCGGAGCACAAAAAATACACCATTTATATTACCAAATATGCTCTTCGCTGGGTTGAAAAAAATCATAAAAAACTTTACCAAAGACCGGTCACTAAAGGTCCATCCAGCCTTACAGCAACTGGGTCTTGCTTGAGTATTGGCAGTTTGTAGCGACGACCAAGCTCGTACACCTCTGCGGCACAACAACAAGAGTCATAGACCCCTAGAGTCTCTAGAATCTAGGGAGTCTCCTGCACAGGATTTCTTAGGATAGAAATATACGGCGGCTTAATTTTAATATAACTGAAGTTAATGAAATTAAATAAAAGCCTTTTAAATATAATAACACGTAATACAGTTATAAATTGTTGGTATTCCCGCCAACACCGCAGTCAGCTTTCTCCTTCAGAATTAATTTCAATATTCAATTCGGGCATAATGAAACTCGAGGTTACGAGCGTGGAGCGGAAAATGAAACGAGAAGGCCCTCACTTCCGTACATAATGGTCAGCTACCGCCACAGACCCCGCACCCCGCAACCCGCGGCGCCTTTACAATCAACTTGTGAAAAGGGAGGATGTGATTCTCGTCATATTCTGGTCTTATATCAGATCCAGCAAGACCGGTGGTAATACAACTTTTCAGCTTTCTGATGGAGATCAGATTATATCTGATCCCAGAATAATATCGGAAACTTTTGCTAAGTATTTCCAATCGGTCTACAGCACCCAGACCCCTCACGTAGATTTATCTGAGTCCCCCCATGGTAAGCACGAGCCATCTTCCATATCACTCAGTCCTTTTTCTTTGACTGAGGTGGAGACTTATCTGCTTGGATTAAAATCCAATAAAGCAACTGGCCCTGACAACATTCCCCCGAGAATTGTATCTTCTATGGCTAAGCCCCTTGCTCAACCCTTATGTTTCATCTTCAACTTATCCCTGAAGACATGTACATATCCATCAGCCTGGAAGATAACAAGAGTCATGCCAGTACATAAGTCAAATGATAAAAGTGATGTTAGAAATTATAGGCCGATTTCTATTTTATCAAGTTTCGCCAAAGTGTTTGAGTGCTTGATACACAAAAACCTTATGTGGCAAATCAAGCCCCGAATCAACATACACCAACACGGATTTCTGCCCAAGAGATCCACAGTATCAAATCTACTCACCCTCAGTAGAAATATTGCCCTCAACTTGGATTCTCGCAGGCAAACTGATGTAATATATACAGATTTCTCCAAGGCGTTTGATCGTGTGAATCATGATGTTCTTTTGAAGAAGATGGACGATTTTGGTTTCACAAAACCTCTCTTAATCTTTTTCTCTTCATTTCTTAAAAACAGAAGCCAATTTGTGCAAATAAATGACCAACATTCGGCTAATTTTTTTCCAACTTCAGGAGTTCCCCAAGGCTCTAATTTAGGCCCTCTAGCCTTCATTGTGTTCGTTAACGACATTGCGGACAAGATCAAAAATAGTTCTTGTCTTCTTTACGCTGATGACATGAAAATTTATACAGAAATCAAGGATTTTCAAGACTGTATTAATTTACAGATGGATTTGAACTCTCTGCTGATGTGGTCCAATAATAATGGATTGAACTTCAACATTAGCAAGTGTTCTGTCATGTCATTTACAAGATCCGCTTGTCCCATAATCCATGAGTACAGTATTGGTGGGTCGATACTGGCTCGTGTCTTTTCATTTAGGGACCTGGGCGTAGTTTTTGATCCTGGTCTGAAGTTTACAGAACATATAACGCAGTTGACGACCAAATGCTACCAGTTATTGGGCTTTGTGATCAGAATTAGCAATAATTTTGAGTCACCGAGAGCTATGGTGGATGTCTTCAACTGTATTGTACGTTCTAAATTAGAGTACGCTGTCGAGGTTTGGGCCCCGTATCAGCGGAAGTATGTAGATCTTTTGGAGCAAATTCAAAAAAAGTTTTTGAGGTACCTCCTCATGAGAATACATGGGAATTATCCCAAGTTTATGCACCATGAGGAATTACTTGAGAAAACCAGCTCCAGGAGCCTGGAATCTCGGCGCAACGGTTCTCTTATGGTGCTTTGTTACAAGATCATTAACGGCTTAATTGACAGCCCCACCCTGTTAGAGAGTTTTGAGCTTTATGTGCCAGATGGCTACGGCCGGGGAAGACGGCATGAACTTTTTCATGTACCGCTGTCCCGTACCGACGTCATGGCGCAACATGCCTTAACTCGGAGTGTTACTCTGATTAACTCCGCTGACATAGACATTTTTTACATTAACTTAGAATCATTCAAAGATCTAGTTAAAGAGTTCCTCCCAGCTTGTTAATGACTGTGTGAGGGTGCACTGTAATAAGGGAAACCTGTTGTGCACAAAAAAAAAAAAAAAAAAAAAAAAAATATCGTTCCTTGACTTATAAGTTGGTATATATATTTGGATGACTTTTCTTCTTTTGGGCGCCGTTTAGTGGCTCCAGCCACCCCAAGGGCGCCCACCGCTCACTCTCTTCTTGTGAAGATGGTGGTCTTCAGCTTCTTCCTGAAGCGCTCCTCGCTGGTTTTGGTATGAGGCTGACCAATGTCACCCTTGTTTCAGGGAAGGTCGGCAAGCGTTGCAGGGCTTATGTTCATTTGAGATTGGGTTTTTATATTGTAGGCCCACATGCGGCATGTGTGAGTGCGGCATTATGCGTGTTTGCTTGTGGGAATGCATTTAACATAAATCTAAAAGGATACATATCTCTGCAAATTAGATTTAGTCATAAAAAATCCTCTATATTTTTTGCTTTAAAATAATCGAGTGACACAACAAAAACCATCTTTATTATAAAAAGATTTTATTTGAAAAGCGCCACTAAGAGCCATTGTAATAAAAGTGTACGAAAAGTGCCTGAAAGTTGTGTACTTCACATTTTAAACTATATTTTTGGAGACAGTTTTAATGCATTATCGGACCTGTATAAGAAGGTGACAGGTGGCGTATCCGGACTAAAGCGGAGCTGATGTCCGTGTTTCAAGACCCAAACATAGTGTCGGTAATGAAATCAAGAAGACTCCAGGGGACCGGACATGTAGCACGTGCAGAGGACTCCAGGATCATCAGAACTGTCTTGGATGGTGCCCCCTCAGGTGTTAGACCACTCGGACGTCCCAGAATGTGGTGGGCAGACACCGTCAAAGCTCACACCGAAATTGTGGGAGTGAGGGGACCATGGAGAGAAGCAGCAGAAGACAGATGCCCGTTTTCACCGACTCCTTCTAAACCGTCACCTAGCTAAAAGTATTTAAATATAAGAGACTCTTTAAACGGGTACCTAGCACCGTTGAGTTTCACGAGTGAAACTGTCACCTAAAAATCGGCCACCTAGCTAGGAGCCTGTTTAGCAAACCACTAGTGTTGTGAAACTCGATTTTTGTAAATTCGAAATGTATTTTATGGTTTATAAAATAATATAACATTTCAAATAAAAACAACACATGAATATTTGATGTTTATAATAATATCTACCATTTACGCTGCAAATATTATTTGTTAATTGAATTTTTATCTTTACAATGGTGTGTACATAGTATATTTTGATATGCACACACTATTAAAAAAAGCGTAATGTTGCCGGCTTGTAGTCTGCAGATGCATTCAGATGCGGTTTTTTTTGTTGACAATTCACATTCGACATGTAAAATCGGCATTTTCAAATATACGGCGGTCACCAATCAATTATCAAATTAAAGAAGAAACATGGTTCAACTTTTCAGAGGCTGACTGCGAGAAACTTGTTCAATCCTGCTACATGGGGCTACATTTACGCCTCTCACGTCTGTCACAGATATCAGCTGATGGCTTACAGTGGCATAAAATTGTAATGCCTCTAATCAGTTATCACCGTGTGTCACTGAATTGTTTCTGTACAAAACAATAAGTAACAATCCATCTGAAGGATATCATAAGGCCTGTGATATGCCAAATTTATGGTAGGTACCTATAAACATTGATCAATGTAAAAGATCGATGTTTTTAAATACGTAATAAATTCATGGACGATAATAGTTATTCCACAACATCTTTACCGAAACTATACGTGTACAGCTCTATTGTTCAAAAATATAAAAATTACTACAATTTTATCCAGCAAGGAGCTACATGATTGTATTTTTGACAGCCGATATCCGCACCAAAAATCGATGTCATTCTTATCGACATTTTTTTACCTTTCTCAAAACTTTTTGGACGTAGATAAGTCCTAGCAACTTCTATATCCTCAAGAGTTTCTAAAAGAACAAGGATATCGGCGTCCATATCCAATTATTTGCGGTTTAAACATGACATAACCTCACTGACAGGCCGCTAAAGTGTCCTTTAGCGTAAGAGACAGTTTAGGGAGCGGAATATCGGGCTCGCAAATATAAGAAGTTCTTAGCGAGTTAAGAGGTTCTTAAATGTTGGTGAAAACAAAACTGGTACCTAAATATTTTTAAACAGCACTTTATCTTTAAATATTCTTGGTGAAAACGGGCAAGAGAGTCCTGGAGTATTGTGGTGCGGGAGGCATACTAAATTTGAATACTAAAGAAAGTTTTTCTTGGGTTACGTACTTTTGTACGTAACCGAAAAAAAATCTTAGATTTTTATGGCCACACAGCGAAAATCACATCATCCCTTTTGACGTGCTGATTGTAAAGGCGCCTACCCGCGTGGGAGGGTGGGTATTCAAATCAGAAACGGGCATTGCGAGACCCCAGCCAGCCGACCTAAAAGCGCTAAATAATTCGCGAATGTGAAAATCTTTTGAGAATTGTACAATACGATAAAATGGAGCTTTAGGTTTCTGATTTTCGAACCCTGTTTCTGAAGACCTTTTATTGGTTCATATTTTCAGTAGATAAGAACCCTTACTTATACATGGGTTGGTGTGAAGCTGAACACTCCACCAATAAACCTACAATAGTTTCACTTCTGCAAATATTACCCCTATATATCGCACCGTGAAAACCATAGGGTCGTAGGTGCAAATATGAACATTCTGAGTTATGAGCGTTTCAATTTAATATTATTTCTTATAATTATATAAATGAAGCTATAATGTAGCTATAAACTTGATATTTGTACATTATAATGTTTATTTTAAGAACTTTAGTATGACTTACGAAGTATTTAAGTTTTACTTTAGGAAGTAGGTAATTTAGCACATATGACCATCTGGTTTTAAAAAAAATATATATTGTTGGCGGGTATGGTATTATGACTCCAAATAAAACAGCAGAAAAATAATTAATATTTTTATTTCAAGCCAAGTTTACAAAGTTGTCATATCATTGAATGTACCTAGAACTACGATAAAAAAACCTGGAACCTTAACTATCATCAACTATGATAATATTTTATCATTATTATTCATTTGCTTCAGTGATTTCTTCCCCGTTCATCACGTTCAAGTATTGATAGAACTTGTGGTAGTGTTCTTGAATGACGTTTGCGTTACAAAGTGAGATCAAATCCTTTTTTTTTAGATTTGATATTCCTGGTGGACGTAAATATGCTTTGCTTAGTTCCATGCTTGAAAAATTTCCTCGCTGTCTGCGTCTTATGTTGATGGTTCTATACTCAACTTCTTCATAGCTTGTTTTTATTTGGAATTGATTTTTCAATGTCTTTTCAACTTTGATTACTTTTATATCGTTCCAAAGGACTTGGTTTCCTTGTTCATCGGTGTTGTAGTTCTTACCCATTTCCCCACACAGTTTTTTGAAGTCCAGGATGTCTGACGTGCTGATTTCATTTATTTGATACGGTTCGCCAGTTTTCTTAGCCGTTTGGACGACTGTAACCCATTGCGCCGGGACGAAAATAGATCCTCCTTTTAGTGCCCTTTTTTTTGCTTTTCTATTAACGAGTGCATATTATCACCTTCGTTCTGTGAGTGTCCTGTTATGAGAAATGTGTGCGTTATTTTGGGTATATCTAATTTTTGTACTGCATATAGACAGACAAACAATAAATTTGTTTTTATTTTGTCCGCTGCAGTTGTCGGAGTACAGGATGATTTCTTTCCCACTAGCATGGTTTGTGAAAAACTTTAATAAGCAGGATGCTATTTCGTTCGGACCACGATGAGCGATACCCTCATACCAGAGGTAGCAGTGTCCAGCATTACAAGTCATGTCAAATATGGTGAAATTGAATGTAGATAGTCTCCTCTTGTAATAAAACAAGGACACTTCACCTGAGGGCGTGGGTAGCTATAATCTATCTATAATCTAAGTTGCAAGGATATATTCATTCAAAGCTCTCAGATGTATGCCCACAAACAAACACGTGTAGTTCGCGCTTACAAATGCTGATTGTGTACTTACAAATAAAATCCAAACCTCAAATGAACATAAGCCCTGCAACTCTTGCCGACATTCCCTGAAACAGGGGTGACATTGGCAAAGTGAACCATTTTTTAGCACTGCTTGTAAATCAAAACAAGCAGTTATGCAGTCATTAGTTTTTGCGGATTTTGAGTCATTTTCTTTCTCTTTTCAGCTGAGGTTAACTTGTTGACGGTGGGCATTGTAGGACGCTGTTAAGTGGATTTTGTCAGTTGCATTTTTGTAGCTTTCACAGAGTGAACAGAGATCTTTTTTTGGTTGGAAAAAACTAATATTGAACTGTGTGTTGAATATATTTCGAAATGTAACGTAATTTCCGAACTCTGAACCTTTTTCTTTACAAAATGTAACGTAGTCTCGATGGATGTCTGCAAGGGTTCTTTCACCACTGATGAATTCTCGGCTGGTTTGATTTCTCAGGTAATGAGACTCTACACGTGGAATCGAGTTAATGTAACCTCTTATTATTTCTTTCAGATCCTCGTCTATCTTTTTGCGATTATTGTGAGTTCCTCGCTTATCCTTTGGAATGAAACCATCTACAGTACGGCGTTGCACATTTGCTATGATCTTGTCACTTATACCGAGAGTAGCTGTAAAATTTAGCTTGCAAACTCTATATTTCTTGCCTTCAACTTCAACCCTTGCTCTCGACATGGAATGCAAGCATTCCTACCAATTGAGCTATCGACCTTTTTACGAGCTTGATCGTCGTCGCTACAAAGCGCCAATTCTCAAGCAAGACCCAGTTGCTGTAAGGCTGGATGGACCTTTGGTGACCGGTCATTGGTAAAGGTTTTATGAATTTTTCAGCCCGGCGAAGAGCAAATTTGAAAATATAAATGGTATATTTTTTGTGCTCCGCCGGGAATCGAACCCACAACCTTCCCATTCAGAGTCCGCAGTGTTACCACTGAGTTACGGACCGGTCAGATTGTATATTTTGTTCGTAGATGATATATTTTCTCGTAACGATTTTAAAAACTCAAGTCTTCTTGCGTTCATGGTCAAAACTGTTAGTTTTTAGCTAGTCAAACCATTATAAACACACCACATAACTAACTGACAAAATCACAGCAACATTGCATCTAGTGTTGCTAGATGCAATGTTGCCAGGTATGGAAGAACCATTTAGCCGTAACTGCTGATATGGTCATATTGTTCTGTATTTTCAAAACTATTTTAAAACCATAGGACCATAACTGCAGATAGTGCTTTATGGTTTTTAAAGTATTTCATGGATCTTTAAAAAGCCATAGGGACGTATGTGTCTCACATCAAAATTGAAACGTCGTAGCAGATACTGTTATATAGCATTAAAAAGATATTTTTTTTTGCAGTTAGACTGCATTCAAAGGTCATTTCACGAAAAATTTGCAGTTACAACCATATGGTTTTCAAGGTGCGATATATGGACCGCAATAGGGTAATTTCACTTTATTTTATTTCATAAAATCATAGACTAACTTGTAAAAATTACATCTGCGTTTTTAAAAAAATTATAACTGGCTTAGTTTTTAAATTATAGCTCTGTAAAATTCGCCCATTTTCGATTTCTTGTAAAACAGGTCATTTTTTATTTAGACGGATGTGACGTCAATGGATCTTAGCATCTTTGGAGTGTACCGTTAGGTCTTCTCAGACCGACGGATCCATCTACGTAATTTTGACGTCACAGCGTGGCTAGTCGACCCCACTGCGTTTTGGCGGGATTCAAATTCTCGACATTTTATTTTTGAAAATTATCAATGACATCTTTATTTTTACTACATAAAAAATATATGGTTGTGATCCTTGAAATGTACTCTACACAACCATAGTATTTTAAACCGTTTTCCCTACCACTGCAATCACCCTAATGTGTGAGTAGATTGCAACACTGAGCCGTGAAGTCGATAAACGAAGAGCTAGAAATAAGTACATCGTAAACCGACATTGTGTAATCAAAAGAAACCAACTAAAATCATAACAATATATTTAATTTATTACAAAAAATAATTTGTTTCCCATGCCACGTTTAAGGTTCATTCCAGGAATACGTTGTTGGTATACTCCATACAATATTGAAACCTGAAGAATGCTATCGTGAATAAATATTTTAGATGGAAGCCTTTGTAGTTTAGATAGAACAGATCATCTCCGTCATCTTGCGTTCAGGTATGAAGACGCCATCCCTCGCACACGCCACACAACATCCCCCGAGGCTGAGGGGGTGGGTTTCGTATCCACCCCAACTATATATATGAAAATAGACGTTTAACTCATCCATAACGTCTTACGAAAATATCTCTAGAAAAAAGCAACTCTATAAAGCGTTTAATTTTTTATAGATGATGATGATGATGATGATGATTTGTATAGCGCCGTTTCGTGACTGCTGTCACTGCAAGGGCGCTTTCAGGCTTGACGCGGCGGTGAAGAAATGAGTCTTCATTCCCTTCTTGAAGCTCTCGATCCCTTCCTTGGCACGCACTTCAGGAGGCAGCTGGTTCCAAGTGGACGGTCCCGCAACGGCGAAAGCGCGGTCTCCGAACACTGTACATCTTTTTCTGTGTTGAGTGCTGACAGATGTAAGAGCACTGTCGGCAGATCGCAGAGTGAGCCCCCTCTCGCTCAGACTCCTCGGTAGTATAAGCTCCTGCAAGTACTCTGGCGCCACTCCATGCAGCGCTTTGTGTACCGTGAGGCCTAGCTTAAATTTAATCCTTTCTGGGATCCTCAACCAGTGAAGCTTCTGCAGGAGTGGAGTAATGTGGCAGTACTTGCTCTGACCATAAATCAGGCGGGCGCTGGCGTTCATTACAGACTGTAATCTGTTTAGCTGGCATTTTGGTTGTGCAGCATAGATACCGTTGCAGTAGTCTACCTTGGAGATGACGAAGGCATTTATCAGCGCCTTCATGGCGTCAGGTGGTACGCAATTTCTTGCTTGTTTCAGCTGCCTGAGACCATAAAAGCCAGAGCTGACAGTACTGCTAATTTGTTTGTCCAGGCAAAGGGAGCTGTCGTATGTCGTATAGAGTTACAGCAACCAACCGCCATCCCGCTTAGGGTGGACCGGACCTCCTTAGATATGTATGTTGATTTGAAATTAGTTAATTTATTTTTTAAATTGGAATATTGTATGATTTTTGTTAGTTATCTTACATATATTTTTTTAAGCAGATTTGTGAAGAGGAATATGCAATTCACTAACCTATTTTGCCTAGCCAGTTGTCTTAATACGAAAGCAGAAGCTTCTGCGTAGGTATGCAATGGTATAAATATGTTGAACCAGGTTCGAAGTTATGGTCAAATGGACGAGACGTGATTCGAACCAACGTATTCTGTTTCAAACACGCTAGTTAAGAACAGCGACTTGCCTCCCACGGCCGTTACACCGACATGCTGCAAAAAAATAGTTCACTTTGTCAATGTCACTGCTGTTACAGAGAAGGTCGGCAAGTTGCAGGGTTTATGTTCATTTTTGGTTTGGTTTTTTATTGCAAGTACACATGCAGCGTTTGTAAGCACAAACTTACATGTCTACTTCTGAGCATGCATTAAATATGAGCCTCAAATGACAATGCATCTTTGCAACATAGATTACAGATTATGGATCAACAGCGCCTCCAGTGAGCGGAAATAGCAACGCAAACTTCCATAGGCTTTTTACTCCACGCGACATGTGAGCGTACTAGCTTTTTTACACCATGAGTACGTATGCATGTTTGGCAAAAACGCAATGGATGCCTAGAAACGCTAAGCTTTATACTTGGGGGAGTGGGAAGACAGACAAGTTGTCCCAGAATAGAATGGCACAGAAGCAAAACGACACATAAAAGAACGACACATGACAGAGCATCACAATGACAGTACGAGTAGCGTGCAAAATGATACACATAATACAAAACAATAAAAGAAAGTCAAAGGACAGGATTACTGTGAATTCGCTGCGGAGGCAGCTTGGCAAAAGGAAGCGCAAACTCGCTCAAAGGCGGAGAAATTTGATTTGGTAGCAACAAAGTCTGCGTAACCGACTGAGCCAATGGCCGGCCGTACTGCAGCAAGGAGCGCAACCCGATCAGAGTGTCGCAATGGACAGTACCATAATATGTGAGGCACGTCCTGGGAGCTGACGCCGCAAGGGCACTCTGCTGATAAGATGGATGTGACACCCAGCTGGTGTAGTTTGGCTTTTAAGTTTTCGTGGCCAGTAAGAACCTGATTCTGGACAAGCCACTTTACAGCCAAGCGCTGCTTGACAGAGGGGAAAAATAATATAGAATGTTGTTCTCCGAACTATTCCACTCTCACTCACGCAACACGGCCATTGCCGTGTTGCGAGGGGAAAAAAAGGTGTCTTTAACGGCTTGCGTTACGCGCCCCACGGGAGGTTCGACAATTGTAGCATCGACCGGTCCGTAGTTCAGTGGTAACACTTCGGACTCTGAATGGAAGGTTGTGGGTTCGAATCCCGGCGGAGCACAAAAAATATTCCAATTATATTTTCAAATTTACTCTTCGCTGGGTTGAAAAATTCATAAACCTTTACCAATGACCGGTCACCAAAGGTCCATCCAGCCTTACAGCAACTGGGTCTTGCTTGAGAATTGGCGCTTTGTAGCGACAACGATCAAGCTCGTAAAAACGTCGATAGCTCAATTGGTTGAATGCTTGGATAACGCAGGCAGGACGTTACACTATATGTGTAGCTTAGTTGCGTAGTTGCGATCGACGTCGAAAGGTTACGTCTGAGAAGACCGAAGGCAGCTGAGAGTTGTAGCTGGAGATCTAGTGGGAAAACCCCCACTAAGCCTGGAAGAGCCACAGTGGAGGTCGTTCTGTATGCTTTAATCATTACGTCGTTTTGTCACTGTGTCGTTCTAAAATGGAACCGTTTTATACTAGAGGGGTAGTTGGGAGACTAGGGGGCGGTTGTGAGACTGGGGGGTGGGCGGTTGTGGGGTGACGCGGCAGGTCTGACAAAGAGCCGCCCCGGGCTGCACACGGCGGGGCGGGGAGGAAATGAAATGATTGAAGAGCAGGCGGGGGGGAACTGGAGCAGAGATGCTGCTGCGGCAGATTCAGGAAGAAAAGATGCTGCTTAGATAAAAAAAAAATGTCACGACACACTGAAGTCAATTCGATTTTCAGCCGAATTTCAATATGTAGTCAAGAGAGGAGAAGATTGAGCGAGGAGAATATTGCCTCTGAAATAAACATACCCACTCACTTGTAGCCTTTGAAATTCTGTGCGGGAGACTCCTGAGATCTCAGAGACTCTAGGGGTCTATGAAACTTGTTGTAGTGCCGTGGAGGCGTTGTTTCACGAGCTTGGTCGTCGCTACAAAGCACCAATACTCAAGCAAGACCCAGATGCTGTAAGGCTGGATGGACCTTTAGTGACCGGTCTTTCGTAAAGGAATATAAATTTTTCACCTAGCGAAGATCGTATTTGAAAATATAAATGGTATATTATTTAGTGCTCCGCCGGTATTCGAACCCACAACCTTCCATTTACGAGCCAGAAGTGTTAAACGCTAGACTACGGACCGGTCAACAGCCCTGCTAAAAGGATCTGCGACACTACAACAAGTGAAAGAACTTGAGTCTCCCGTGTAGATTCCTTGATTCTCCAGCCCTGGAAGTCTCATCACCACGGTAATCTCACCTACCGAATATCGGTAATATTTGTATGAAGACTAATCAGCTGTTGACCTGCGGCCATCTCGGATTGGCAGGTCTTCATACAAATATTACCGATATTCGGTGAGTGAGAATTACCGTGGTGATAAGACTTCCAGCCCAGGAGAAGTTAGAAATTGTCTAGGCACTGAATGAGCTTGATGAAAGCTTGTGTGGGTTTACTTGGAGCGGTCACACACAGACGGTGGCTTACTGTAAGGTATACAGTCCTGCCTTACATCTCAGACCGCAAGGCATACAAATATTACGTCAAAGCGCCGCAGAGGGAATTATTACCAGGGATAACGTGGGAGAGACGCACGCAAACTATGCCGACGAAATCAACGGCAAGCTTGCAGGAACTTCTAGCACATACGAATGCAATACAATGATATATATGAGGGTGTATACGTGTGCATCCGGTCGATAACTCAGTTGGTACTGTGCTTGCATTCCATACCGAGAGTCTGGATTCGAATCCAACCGAGGGTGTCAGAAATGATTTCCCATTTCGGTGTTTATTTCCGAACTCAAAATAAAATACCGGCAAGGCCTTCACAATAAAAAAGTACCAGCCACCTCGAAAGCCCCCTTAATATGTACCTACTTATGTGTAAAAGGCTTATGCCGTAAATAAATAAATAAATAAACTCCCTCTTCAACTGAAGTGGTTGGCGTAAGCCCGGCCCCCTTACCTGTAAAAACAAATAGGTTCACTCGCCTTATGCGACCTTATGCTGCAGTCGGTGTTATGGCCGAGGGGTAGAGGTGCGGTATTTGGAACCGGATAACGTTGTTTCGAATCTTGCGTCTAGCCCACTTGACCATAGCTTCGACCCTGATTCAACAGATGCCGTTGCATTCACGCAAGCTTCTGCTTTCGCATGAAGACAACTGGCCAGGCAAAATAGGTCGGTGGATTGCATTCCTTTCCACAAATCTATTTTTTTTTAGATTTAATAATAATAATAATAATACAAAGGACAGAAAAAAGTGGAGACGCAACTACGGAGGTACCGGCCACCCCTAGTGGAACGGCGGCAGGATACAGTGACAGTAACAGTGATGCACATGTGTGTGCATGGTGCATCGACCTCGTTACTCTTCACTTCGAGGCGTCTTCCAAGTTTTCCGAGCATTCCCAGTCTTGGAGAGCTCCCAAAAATCCCCAAGCACTATCTCAAAAATGTAAGAAACAAACTTTACAAGCTTGTCATTGAAGATGCGATATTTTTTATGCTCAACTTGCAAAATATTCGTATGCTTGTGTTATTCGGAATTTCACATACTTTCAACGTTTCCTTAGCATTTAATTTTACTGTTTAAGATATGTAGTTACGGTGCATGACATTGAATTTTATTAATTTTGATTTCTTCTTATTTGACTTTCGAAATTTTTGTGTTCCTTGAATAATAATTAATAGTGCTACGATTTTAGGGTTCCAAAAGTCTTTCAATTAAAAATACTGGTCTTCTTATACAGTTGTTTATTTTACACTTTTAATTATTTATTTTCACAAAGATACTCTCGACTATTCCATTACACTTGGTTTCTGTTCACTGGTCAAGTTGGTTCAATGTAGTTGTAAAGCTCGTAGGATACTGGCTCTGCAAGCAACTTGCACCCTTTTTATACTCTTCAAAACAGTACAATCTAGAACTATATTCGCTAGACAGTTCCAGATTCAAGTAGGTACGTGGTAATCATTATTTCTAGATGCTTCAAGTATTTTATTCAATGATTCCTACCCACACATATCTATGAGGATTCTTATTGCATAGTTATAGCTAATACCTATTCTAATATTTACATAACAATAGGTTGGTATGAGGCTGACCACCCATGCTGGTAAAAGCGGTTCACTTTGCCAATGCACCCCCCCCCCCCCGACTCCGCGTAGAGGTGAAACAGAGCCGCGCGTGAACAGTCACTCAGGCAGAGAGACAGGCGGGCGTCAAAACAAAAATGTCTAGCGGCGCTCTCGGAGTCGGGGCGGTGTCCGACATGATGAATCACCGGACGAGAGGGAAAATTATTGAAACGAACGAGGTTCGCTATTGATTTCTTGTCAAACGCTATGGTGAAATGTTTTCGAGATAAAACGCAACGCAACTAAACTACACATAGTGTAACTTCCTGCCACGTTATCCTCGAAGGGTTTCGCATGCGGCGAGTGGAACCTATTTAATACAAGTAAGGGGGCCGGCCCTACGCCAACCGCTTCAGTTGAAATGGGAGTCTCCCAACTCCCGATAGGGACTGGTGATCATATCTTGTGAAGGCTGAGTAACCCTGCTAATCTAAATTTAAGCTGCAAAGATATAAACAACCCATACGGTCGTAAGTCAAGGAATACGTCTAAATCAAAATTTAAGCTGCAAAGATGTACATCATTTAAGATCCATATTAAACGCATTCTCAGAAGCAGACATGTATAAGTTCGCGCTAACACATGCCGCATGTGGACCTAAAATATAAAAATCCAATCTCAAATGAACATAAGCATTGCAACTCTTGCCGACCTTCCCTGAAACAGTGGTGACATTGTCGAATTGGGTAAAAATAAATTGCGATTAAAAGAACTCAAATATCTAGATACGAAATGCAAAAATGACGCAATTAAATCGGAAAATAGTACCTGGCACAGTTACGGCAGGGGATGTCAATAGGGCGCGCAGTGCAAACAAGCTGGACATTAAAGTAAACACTAACACTCGGGGTGCAAATCAACGCAAACACGCATATAATCATAATTACCAACAGTCAGGGGCGGACACCGAACACCTCTCCATGTGTGGAGTGGACTCCAGATGGGGGTAGGTTGATACAACGCTGCTTTAGTTCTTGTTTGCCGTATAGACTGATCTATCTATAATCTAAGCTGCACAGACATGTTAACATTTAAGGCTCATATTAAATGCATGCCCACAGACAGACACATGCAGGTTCGCGCCTACACATTCTGCATGTGTGCATACAAATCAGCAAAACCTCACATGAACATACACCTTGCAACTCCTGCCGCCGTTCCATGAAGCGGGGTGAAATTGGCAAAAGTGAACCGATTTTTACAGCACGGGTGGTCAGCCTCATACCAACCATTCAACAAATTTTACAGGTGCAATGTTTTTGTGTTTTGTTATTGTAATTGACAAAATCATAATTCAATTACCTATTTTACCGAAAGTATTGTAGGTCTGGCATTATATTAATCCATACAAATCATAATAATTTTACGTTTAATACTTAAAAAAACGATTTACTCGTAAAATGGATATACGCCGAAGATGCGCAACGAAAATTACGTAAAGTGGAGATACGGCAAAATGATTGGACTTTGACCGGACGCTCGCGACAATCTTTTAGGGCTTGTTTGGCGTAAGCGCCAAAATACATATAACATACAACAATGTGTAGGTGAGACGTCATGCCCACGCGCGTCTGTGATTGGCTTACAATTGTAGATGACGCAGTCACGCATGCGCCTCCAGTGTTAAGTGGATATACGGCACTCGAGAACTGAAACAAAATTTCGAACACAGAAAGCCGTAGATATGTGAAAATGTTGAAACGCTCGCACATTTGAAGACAAATACGTATTTTTCTTAGCTCAGATTATGTAGAATTTGATTCTTCAGACAATTGCATTAAAAGGTCATATTTGACAAAATTGGTCTATACGGCAAACAAGAACTGGAGGAGCGACAAGCTGGGAGCGGCCGAGGCTTCCGTGTGTAAGCATATTGAATCCAGCGTAGACTTGGCAAGAGTGTAAAGCCAGTAGAACGTTTAAAAGTTGATGAGACGTATTGTTTTTTTTTTAAGAAATCCTGTGCGGGAGACTCCCTCGATTTCAGAGTCTCTAGGTCGAAAATGCAAAACTACCTATAAAAACAAAATACTTTGACCGGTCTGTTAGCCAGTGGTAGCACTTCGGACTCGTAAATGGAAGTTTGTATGTTCGAATCCCGGCGGAGCACAAAAAATATACCATTTTTATTTTCAAATATGCTCTTCGCTGGGTTGAAATTTTCCAAAAACCTGTGCCAATGACAGGTCAATAAAAGGTCCATCCAGCCTTAAAGCAACTTGGTCTTGCTTGAGTATTGGCGCTTTGCAGCGACGACCAAGCTCGTAATCAACTCTGCGGCACTACAACAAGTGTCATTGACCACTATTGTCTCTGAAATCTAGATCTTAGGATTAAAAAAAAAGACATAACAAAAGCTTCCTCCTTTGTTGTGGCCAAACTTGACTACTGCAATGCGATCTATGCTGGCCAGCCCAAAAATCAGCTCAAAAGGCTTCAATCGCTGCAGCTAGACTCATATATTACTAGACACTAGACACATTGTCATAAAAGGCGCTATATAAATTCTTGCTCAAAAAAAAAAAAAAAAACTTCACTTATCTAGGCTACATTCAATGTTGCCGATCTGCAGCACACATAGCTTTGGACCTACAAATTGTACCGGCAATCCGATTGATCCGGCCTAATCCAATGCTGGGGCGGATGTTTGTCCGGCGAGGTTGCCGTCCTGTTCAGGGGTGGCGCAGCCCTGTACGGGGGCGCGCCTTTGTTTGCCGCCGCCCATTAAACAAGTGTTGACATTGACAATCTGTGCCGTGAGCACCGATAGGAATTTCCCACCGCACGCTCTAATGACCTCTGCGCGAGGGTCGTGAATATTTGCAAATGATTAATTAATTATTCAGTAATTTTTTTTTATAACATTTTTGTAGCACTTTACCTCAACAAAAAGAAACTACGAGTAAACTCTTGTGTGTGCTGAGGGGTTTACAATCAATTTCATGATTTGTTTTGTATATCTATTAACTTTTTTTTGTGTATAGATTTATTTTTAAGATGTTGTTTACCTGCTTATACCTGAATGTCATTTCTTATTTGTATTCCTTGACTTATAGGTTGGTATGAGGCTGACCACCTATACTGTATTTTTTTGTTAAAAATACAGTGAATATAGAAATTCAAAATTAAGTTAAACAGATTTGCAATTTTAAGACAGTTCGTCTTATAACCGATATCACCAGAAGGGTACGATTGACATGTGTTATAAGTAGGGACTGGAAAATAGTGGTGTTATTTTTTAGGAAATTCGCGTTATTTTTTTGTGAAATTCGCGTTATTTTTCATGATAAACGGGGAGATTCGGTGTAATTTTTAGGGTTGATTAGATCAAAATAAAGGTTTATATAATTGCAAAACAAAATATATTACTAATATTTACAATCTATTATGTAAACAACAATATGTACCTTAAAAAATAATGAATAAACAAAATCTGAATCAATACGAGTATCTGCAACCGAAGATGGTGGAAGTACCCACCGAAAACGTTTTTCAATAAAAAATACTCAAGTGGCACATAACAATGTTTTGTAATTTTTTTTTTAAATAATCCTTTTTTACAAAAAAACATTGATTGAAAAAAGTATTAATATTTCAATGACACTCCGAATACCCTGCAAATATAATTTTAAAATATTTAATTTTTGTGCATTTAGTCTCTAGATGAGGGTTATCTCATTTTTCAAGGGATGTTGGCTTTTATGAAAGCTTCAAGTTGTGCTCTTGGCTAATCCAGCAACAGCTTCACTCCTTGAAGTATTTTCCTTCATTGATATCACGATTCAAGTCTGCTTGGATGATCCAGGACAGTTCTGCTTATCATTATTTTTTTTAATAAAATAGATTTGTGAATAGGAATGCAATTCACCAACCTACTCTGCCTGGCCAGATACAGGTATTAATATCATTAATTAATAATTCATTATTGTTTATTTCAATGAATTATTTATTTTTAATTACCCAATTACATCTGTTGAACCAGGGTCAAATTTATGGTCAAATGACCCAGGTGGGGATCGAACCCCACGTCTAGCGTTCTAGCGTGTTTTTAAACGTTGAAAGAGACCAATTTTCCTGTGCTTTGCACCTAGCAAAGGGTTTTCGCAGGATTTTTTTCTTTCCCACAAAATCGTTGCGTTGCAAAAGCGATACATGACAACTTTTTCGCACAATTTCTACCAAAAGTACAAAAATTCGCGATATTTACGTAAAACCTGAAATTTCGCGTTATTCGCGTAAAAACATCAAAATTCGCGAATAAATTCGTTTTATCGCGATCGCGAAATTTTCCAGTCCCTAGTTATAAGTTATAATCTATAATCTAAATGGCAAAGGTATTTGAATTTCAAATTCATATTGAATGCATTCCCATAAGCAGACACGTATCACGTGCCGCATGTGGACTTGCAACATAAAAACCCAATCTCAAATGAACACAAGCCCTGGATAACTTATATTTACGTTATTCTTCTTTTCGTGCCACTTCTATCGAAGATCAGCGATCATCATGGCTATTTTGACTTTGGATGCTACGGCTCAAAAACAGGGACTTGGTGCTTCTGCCGAACCACTGTCGCAGGTTTTTCAGCCAAGATGTCCTTCAGCGTCCCTGAGATCTTCTCCCCCAAATCTTACCCTATACGATAAGATGTAGGAGATGGTATTTCTCATTTCACGTTCAATTTCATTCATTCTCATCATCTTGCTATTAGTACCCTTAGTACGAGTCGCAAAAAACTTGAGTAATGTAAAGTTAACGTTTTTGTTTGATATTGATTTTCTTCATCACTGTAACTCTTTTGCTAAGACCATAAACTGTAAGAAACAAAAACGACAGATTTTGGGAGAAATCACTCTTTCATATTTTCCGTAAACTTTACTTTTCTCAAGTTTTGCAACTCGTACTAAGGGTACAGATGTTAATCAATAAAGTTAACGCAAACTTTTCACATTAATTAACGAGCAATTTGATGACACACAAATTGCCGAAAGACGCCCCGAAATTATCCCAATTCCTGTTGACACCAATCCCAGCACACCCCGGCGTACTTTATAAACACAACTGGGTTAAACAAACGTCCACCTGCCGATAATAACGAGTCCCTAAAGGGGCGCCCCGGGGGTGGGGTGACCTCTGCGCTAAAAGTGTTTAAAGCGACAATTACAAGGGAGCTTCCCACCCCTCAGCAAGGGAGGTGAATGCCAACATTCCGGGGGAGAGGACACAGCGGGGGGGCAATGAGGACACTCTACATCGACTATTAAAAAGAAGTAGGGCATAAACGACGTTTTGGTCAAAAATGATTTATGAATGCTATCCAAATTCCGCTCTTTGGTCAAAAATAACTTATGAATGCTATCCAAATTCCGCTCTTTCTAATGCGCTCACTCCCATATCTCTACGATGATTTTTTTGTTGTTGTTTATGCCCAAGCAAAAAACTGCGTTTTTTCGAAGTGTGGTTTTGGTGTAACCGACAATATTTTAGCCTTTTTTGTGTTCCGGCTAGGGTTTATTAAATAGGAATTTGTTTTCTGTTTAGTTTTGATGATATTATTATTTACTGATTTATAAAATGTAATTTGTCGTGTATGTTCCTTGACTTATAGGTTGGTGTGCGGCTGACCACCTATGCTGTAAAAATGGTTCACTTTGCCAATGTCACTCCTGTTTCAGGGAAGGACGGCAAGAGTTGCAGGGTGTATGTCCATTTGAGATTTGGTTTTTATGTTGTAGGTTCACATGACGCAAGTGCAAGCGCGAACTTGTACGTGTCTGGTTGTGAGAATGCATGTAATGTGAATCTCCAAAGTAACACATCTTTGCAACTTAGATTAGATTAATGTACATAATTACTCAATGGTTTTGACCCATAAATTGGAAACTACCGAGCTGAAAGTGTTTAAAAATGAAGTCTTCCATACATGAGTAAAGGGTCAGTAAAGCTCACTTTAGTGGGGCAACTTTGAGGTCATGAATCACACATTCGTATTTATCATCGACTTCTGATATATGTGGACTAGAAATTATTTTAACGAAAATAGACATTATATATATTGCATTAGACAAACTTGCATACGAACATAGCCCTTAGTAAGAAAGAGAACAAAGATCTTTACTGTCATTTGAAACTTGAAAGGCATTATTTTAAGACATCATGGCATGTGTAATTATTGGGTGTCAAATTATATAATGTAAAAAGCAAGAAAACACAGGGTTTCACATGTAAGAACGTGATTTTTAAATTGTGGTTTTTGACAGGACTTGGGACAGTTGTGATCCAACGTATGTATTGTTATGATTTTACTGGGTTCTCTTTGCAATTATTTATTTTAACAGAATTTATTTAACACAGTTTGGTTCACAATTTGCAACTGATTTCTAGATCTTGCTTTCGGCTTCACGGCTCAATCTTTCAATCGACACTCCCGTGATGCCCCATTGCAATCTCTTTATACAGATACAAAAGAGACCTTTCTTGCATATTCCAGATCATTCGATCTTTCGCTCACACCACACCGCCGTTCATGTATCTTACTACTACCATCATGGATCATCTGGACTGTTCTACACACACTATTGTACCTGTACATGCGCGCGTAGGTACTCCAAGTTCGTTACAGTATTGTTATGTAAATAGGCAATGTACATATTAAAATAGGTATAAGTATGAGTTATAGGAATTCTTTATTGTATTGGTGGTTAGGATTGATAATTGTGTGTAAATAGAGAAGTCTCTAGACTAAGTACTTCGAGAAACTTCCAGCAATTACGTGTTCCGGAGTGTTTCACTCTCTCAGTATAAAAGGGTGCAAGTTGTTTGCACCGACCAGTCTATCTTCGAGCTCCACCAATACAATAAACAAATTCGACCAGTGAACTAAAACCATCGTAATGAAATAAATCCAAGTGTTAAAAATAAATGTACATTTTGAAATAAATTAAGTGAAAATAAATATTCAGAAAGAAGACCGGTATGTTTTAATTAAGAGATCATTTGAACCAAAAACACAACGGTATCAATGCCGAAAGCTACTTTCTACTCCTTTTTTATTACAGCTCTATGGGATTAATAGTTCCACTCAGTGTAAAGTTTATTTCCCCTGCAGGTCAGCGATCTGATTCGCGGCTCGGCAATCAAGTGGCGCGCTTTTTACTGCGCAACCCCTAAACCGTAAATACGAGTACATCCGCTTCCCGCACTTATTTTGAAAACAAAGTAAAGTCATCGTTTTGGGGAAACCCGAATCACCGCATAAAACATTACGCACAGAGCGATAAACGAAATTTCTCTCAAGCTGAAATGGCCAGGTCCGTAGGCTAGTCGCTCCTCCAGTTCTTGCTTATCGTATACACCAACTGTTTACTGTATCCTGCCGCCGTTCCACTAGGGGTGGCCGGTACCTCCGCAGATGCGCCTCCACTTTTTTCTGTCCTTACAAACCACTTTCATTTCCTCAATATTCATCACCTTTTTCATACATACTCTTCTCTTATTCTCACTCTGCAGGTTCCATTCTTTCGCAATCTCACCTATTTGGTCTAACCATTCTTTCCTCGACCTTCCCCTTCCGCGCTTTCCTCTGACATTTCCTTTGTACACTTTCTTCGTTAGTCGTTCATCATCCATTCTTTCGAGATGTTGACACCAATCTTGTCAAGTATGACTTTTTCATGCAGTTGTCTTATGAATCAAATTCTACACAATCTGAGCTAAGAAAAACCGTAAAATTCGATAATGTGAGAGTTCTTTTAAATACTTTTTTAATAAATTTCTTGTTTTCATAAGACACATTGGTCCAGTACACATGCAAACATTGCTCATGTAAATTTTTCTCAATGGCGTATACGATCGGACTGGTCCGCAGTCCGTTGTGGCAACACTTCGGACTCGTAAATATTTGGAAGGTTGTGGATTCGGATCCCGGCGGAGCACACAAAAATACCATTAATATTTCGAATGTGCTCTTCGCTGGGTTGAAGAATTCATAAGCCTTTACCAATGACCGGTCACCAAGGGACCATTTTAGCTTTGCCACTATCTCTATGACATCAAACTTTGTTACAATTCACTTGAGTTTTTTTTTTTTTTTTTTAAAAACACAACCAGTTTCGGGAGAAGCAGTACCTCCCAGAATTGTCAACCATTAAACAAATAGCTTGTTATAATGGATATGAACACAAATTGATAGATAAACTGCTAAATAATAAAAAATATCAAATTCTTGTTAAAAAGTATCTTTACTCTGCACTTGATAATAATACCACAGATAAAACGTATTGGAAAAAAAATTCTC
Source organism: Agapetus fuscipes (assembly GCA_951799405.1). Classification (NCBI taxonomy): domain Eukaryota; kingdom Metazoa; phylum Arthropoda; class Insecta; order Trichoptera; family Glossosomatidae; genus Agapetus; species Agapetus fuscipes. The sequence continues at coordinate 15,731,794 of OX637349.1, read as the reverse complement.
TACACAGGTCCATTATCTATCAAAATTTCTAAATTACTGCCCAGTTACATTAAACCCGCGTTCTACACAAACAATAATTTAAAAAACATCTTCTTTAACTCAAAAGATAAAATTGACTGGATGATGAAAAGTGGCATATATGAGATTTCCTGTGGTGATTGCGAACTCAAATATATTGGACAAACCGCAAGAAATCTAAAAATTAGAATACAAGAACACCGCCGTTGCCTAACGAGCAACAGTCACTCTGAGTTCGCCAACCACATCATTGAATCAAACCATTCCTTTCACACTCACACATTAAAACTCCTTCATCCCATCCCCTACAAAGGTAAAATTATGAACAATTTTGAAAATCTAGAAATCCAAAAAAATATTAATTCTGAAAATAACCTCTTAAATAATATCCTCTTTCCTAACACTTCGCCATTACTTTCTTTGTTTCCAATTAAGCCCCGCCCCCCACTTACCCCCACCAGTACTACAAATTAAATCCTTGCTTAATTTGGTAATTTTGTATTTTATGTTAGTTGATAATTACACCTGAAGATGGGAGGTACTGCTTCTCCCGAAACTGGTTGTGTTTTTTAAAAAAAAAAAAAAAACTCAAGTGAATTGTAACAAAGTTAAAAAAGTATTTTAATTCATTAAAATGTGCTTTCACAAAGTTACTGCCCAAAATCTAAATAATACTCTGACATCGGTTACTCCCGACCTTATCCGTAGCTCTGTGTTCCTTATTCTGTCGGAGAGGCTTACATGTAGCATAGCTCTTTCATGTTTTGTTCCCAGTCTCGCTGCTAGTGCCAAAACCAAAAAGAAACTCTCCAGTAGGCCGTCTCTTTGAATAATCCATGTAGGGCGAGGGGTAAACAAACTGTTGTGCTGTCCTCGCCGTCTTCGGGCACATCGATCGCGTCGTTAAATAATTATAATATCACGAGGCAACTACATACCCAACTACTCAAGCAAGTGGCGCAAGCACAAGCGGGCGACGTGGAGCACAAAAGAAACAAAGCGGCCCACTTGAAAAGTTAATCAAGCCTCGCGGGGTGGACCTACACCCCTCCAACTACAACCAAATATATGCTATATCTAGTAGTTCAGTGGCAACACTTCGGACTCTGAATAGAAGGTAGTGTTCGAGTCCCGGTGGAGCACAAAAAATATAGGTACCATTTATATTTTCAAATTCCACTTTGCTGGGTTGAAAAATTCATAAACCTTTACCAAAGACCGGTTATCAAAAGGTCCATCCAGCAACTGGTTCTTGCTTGAGAATTGGCGCTTTGTAGCGACGACGACCAAGCTCGTAAAAAGGTCGATAGCTTAATTGGTAGAATGCTTGCATTTCATGCCGAGAGCAAGGGTTCGATCTCAAGGTTTATTAAGCCTTCACAAGAAATGAGAACCAGCCCCCCCCCGGGAACTGGGAAACCCTCACTTCAACTGAAAGTGGTTGGAGTGAGGTCGGCTCCTAATCTAATCTAATCTAATCTAAGCTGCAAAGATATATATCATTTAAGATTTACATTAAATGCATTCCCACAAGCAGACATGTATAATTTCGCGCTAACACATGCCGCATGTGGGCCTACAATATAAAAAACCAATCTCAAATGAACATAAGCCCTGCAACTCTTGCCGTCCTTCCCTGAAACAGGGGTGACATTGGCAAAGTGAAACTTTTTTTTTTACAGTATGGGTGGTCAACCGCATACCAACCTGTAAGTCAAGGAACTATAGCAACCTTATCCGTAAAATTAAATAGGTGCCGAATCGCCACATCGCAAGAAGTTACACTATATGTGTAGCTTAGTTGCGTTGCGTTACTATGAGAAGTTACACCCAGTAAAATGATTAATCTACGATTTCTCGAATCAAAGACGTTACGTTTAAGGTGGCGATATTGTATGTCAATGGGGCAGACATCTATGTATATAAAATAGAATTTAACGTTTAAACTACACCACCAAAAATTTTACCAAAGCTTCAAGAAACGAAAACGCTCACAATCAGCCAACTCAAGTCACAATACATATTCTGATTCACGACATTATTGAGTTTCCACGTTTAGTGTTCGACTTGGGGTGTGGACTGACTTTTGAAAGCTACAACGGCGGCTGAGCAGTTTTCACGAGGAAACTCTATCTAAAGCCGAAAGTTTGACTACTCGCTGCCTTAGTTCTTGTTTGCCGTATAGACCACTAAGCAAATTTTATAGTAGCAAGGTTTTTGTGTTTTGTTATTGTTGACAAAAATTGACAAAATCGTAATTCAATCACCTATTTTACCGAAAGTACTGTTACTAGGTCTGGCATTATAATAATCCATACAAATCAATATAATTTTACGTTTAATACTAAAAAAGCGTTTTAAAATGGATATACGCCAAAGACGCGCAACGAAAATTACGTAAAGTGGAGATACGGCAAAATGATCGGACTTTGACCGGACGCTCGCGCCGAAATACATATAACATACAACAGTGAGTCGGTGTGACGTCATTCCCACGCGCGTCTGTGATTGGCTTACAATTGTAGATGAAGCAGTCACGCATGCGCCTCCAGCGTTTAGTGGATATACGGCACTCGAGAACTGAAATAAAATTTCGAACACAGAAAGTGTATGTGAAAATGTTGAATAGCTCGTACGTTTGAAGTCAAATACGTATTTTTCTTAGCTCAGATTGTGTAGAATTTGATTCTTAAGACAACTACATTACAAGGTCATATTTGACAAAATTGGTATATACGGCAAACAAGAACTGGGGGAGCGTACTGTCTCTTCCCTCTTCAATGTACCGAGATAGAATTGGGCCATCCTAATGGGCGAATGAGTCGCTAGCTTCTAAATTTACATAATAATAGAAAACTATTGTTGTTCCAATTCCGTTTTCTCGTCGTAGGCCTCGTAATCTATTAAAACAACTTTAAATTCCTGGTCCTTGACTAAAAGGTTGGTATGAGGCTGACCACCCCTGCGATAAAAACTTGGTACACTTATGCAAATATCCTCGCGGTTTCAGGGAAAAGCGGCAGGAGTTTATATTCATGTGAGGTTTGGTGTATTCCGTATGCAGCATATGCAAGCGCAAACTTACATGTGCCTGCTTGTGGGCATGCATTAAATATATCGCTGGGATGACCGAGGGGATAAGGCAGCAGCGCTCGAGTTTGCGTTATTGGCACGCTGGTTCGAGCCCCACCTGCGTCATGTTCTATCGGCAATAACTTCGTCCCGGGTTCAACAGATGTCATTGGGTAGTCAATAATTTATTATTCATTAAAAATATTGAATGACATATTATCAATTGAACGTTTATACACGTTTCTGGCTAAGCAAAAAAGGTTGGTGAATTGCATTCCCCTTCACAAATCTATCAAAAAAATATATATACGAGCCTTACAAGTCAATACATCTTTGCAACTTTGATTCAAGATTAAAGAAATCATCGCCAGCTAGATAACCTTAAATCTCCCACACAGGATTCCTTAGGAAACTTTTAAGACAACATACCTACTAAAAGACAGCCGCTAAATTTATTTTTGAACGAAAAAAGCCGAGCCATCGATATGTATTCAAATGTAATAAGCGGAAACATCCGAGCGTCATCGTTTGTTTATACGGAACCCATTTCCCCGCCCGAGCAGCCGCGGGATATTTTGGGGCATAAAACTTCACGGCGCTCTCCATACTGTTCTCCATCAGTCATCAAAGCCACCACTTACCCAAAATATAAAACTCGTTGCTCCTCTCGATCTATAATCTAGTTTGCAAAGATAACGTCTAAAAACAACGTCTTCAGAAGACACCCTCTCTGCACGGCGACTGAGGATAAACTAATTTTTGAATAACAATTTCCGTATATTAATCGGATGTTCCAGAGGCAGAACATTTCGGACAAAATCGGTTTCCGATAAGTGTGAATAGCTCCATATGTAATGTTCGGCCACTGTAACCTCCGATTAATATACGGATCCAATACCCGACAAGTGGGAACGAGCTCTTACTGCGTTTCCGTGGTTAGAGATAATAATTGTTTTAATAAGTCAATTAAGCCATTTTCAGCAACTTTTTGAGCTTTAAGTTACGGCACTGAGGTGCACCTTTTAACCAACCAGACAACTGTCATTGTGTGAGTGCAAATAAATATACATAGTTGTGAATACATCAATCTGTATGTGGGGTGGTTCGGGAAGCGTGTTCCCATTCCACAACGCAAAAGGAATCTTCACTCACACATGCACACGGAAGTATTGCAGATGAGTGAACCTAGCTGAAAACCAACTGTTATCAAATAGCTATATACTGGCACACAAGCAATTTAATGCACATACACAGTTATGAGTGTTGAAAATTGATAAATAAGACAGCTGGATTACATTTAATGAAAAGTTTTTTTATTTAATTTCTATATAAATGACTCTTGAAAATGACGACAGTCGAAAGTACTCGAGGATAAAATAACAAATTAATATTAAAAAAAGAAAAATACTTACGTTTTATAAGAAATTCAATAGATGAAGATGAGAAATTAAATAAAAAAAACTTTTCATTAAATGTAATCCAGCTGTCTTATTTATCAATTTTCAACACTCATAACTGTGTATGTGCATTAAATTGCTTGTGTGCCAGTATATAGCTATTTGATAACAGTTGGTTTTCAGCTAGGTTCACTCATCTGCAATACTTCCGTGTGCATGTGTGAGTGAAGATTCCTTTTGCGTTGTGGAATGGGAACACGCGTTCGGGAACGGACCGTCTATCGGAACACCCTATTTGATAGAAAGAAAATCGTTTCACAAACACATTTCGGTTCAATATTGATCAGTTAGTATAAAGTATTTCGTTCACACTCAACCACAGCGTTTCACCAAAGATGTTCGGAAACAAAAACGCTCTCTAGAGACACCATTTTTACTTCCCATACATTTTGCAAGTGAACGCTCAGGAGCAGTTTAAACGTTTTTTTTTTGCACCTTTGCCGCAAAAATATCTACGATATTGTTCAGTTTTACTGCGCGGGAAATAAAACTCGTTACATGGCAAGAATATTCAGCCGAGCCCGGGAGAATGGAAACGCTTTCTGAACCACAGTATGCTGGAAAGTTTACTGCCGCGAAATTTAATCCTCATCTAGGAAATAAAAGGCGAACAAAAAGATGCAACTTTAGTATTTTTTAACAGAACGTCCTCTCGTACTTGTTTGTCTTATCTACAATTTACTGTAACTCTGTCGCCATTCCGCTAGGGGTGACCAGAGCCCCTGTATATCTGCTTCAATTTCTTACTATCTTTACATACCTCTTTCAATTCATTCATATCCATTACTTTTTCATGCATTTTCTTCTTTTATGCTCACTTTGTAAATCCCAATCTTTCACAATTTCCTCCATTTGATCCCTCCATGCTTTTCTCGGTCGTCCTTTACCTCTTTTTCCTTTCGCATTTCCTCTGAATATATACTATGTCAGTCTATGATCATTTATTCTTTCCACATGCCCAAGCCATCTCATCACATTCTTTTGTACCTTAACTTTCATATCCTCTTTCAACTTAAATTATTTCTTTTCCCATTCATGCCATACTCTATCCTTCAGGGTTTTTCCTGTCATGCTTCTCAAATGCTTCATTTCCACTGTACATTGTCGTCGACTTTTCTTTAACGTCAATATCGGTCGATTTTTCTATAACGTCAATATCGGTCGACTTTTGTTTAACGTCAATATCGGTCAACTTTTGTTTAACGTCAATATCGGTCGACTTTTCTGTAACGTCAATATCGGTCAACATTTGTTTAACGTCAATATCGGTCGATTTTTCTTTAACGTCAATATCGGTCGATTTTTCTTTAACGTCAATATCGGTCGACTTTTCTGTAACGTCAATATCGGTCAACTTTTGTTTAACGTCAATATCGGTCGATTTTTCTTTAACGTCAATATCGGTCGACTTTTCTGTAACGTCAATATCGGTCGACATTTGTTTAACGTCAATATTAAATTTTTCCCATATTCTCCATTTTTCCTGGCAATGAATAGATACTTTCGTTACACCTACACACAGCTTGTCAACATCACCGATAAGCATGTTGGACTCACCCGTCTGTCCGTACGCGAAGATGCACGCGTTGTACCCCTGGAAGGCGTTGTGCAGGATGTCCTGGCCCAGGCAGTCGAACACGTGCTGCTGGGACGCGTAGTGCGGCAGCGCGGGGTCCAGCGAGAAGAAGCAGTGGTCGAAGGCGAAGGTCTTCGGCTGCTTCCTGCAACAACAACACACAAGCAATCAAATACGATGAACAAGCGCAAGTGCAGAACACCGCAATATCCGAGGGACCTCATAGCTCCAGCGACTGAAAACTAAAGGACGGCAACACTGCGGTCAGCCGCATCGTGCAGCAGTCGTCTGGAGTTTCATACAAGAGAAAAGAAGATCGCTTTTGAGAGAGCCTTCAAGGTAGTAACCCCCACTTCAACTGAAAGTGGTTGGTGTGAGGCCAGCCCCCTTACCTGCAAAAGTAAATAGGTCCCGAATCGCCAAATGCGACACCTTTGGGGGTAACGCAGGCAAGAAGTTACAAGATATGTGTAGCTTAGTTGGGTTTTGAGTAGCGTTTTTTGCCTCTTGAAGCGCTAGTCTGCAAAATTCTTTACACTTTGGATATCCGTACAAGTCCGAGATTGCTAGCGCTTGCGAAATAGCTCCATGGATAAAAAAAAAACACAGTAGGTACATCTTATTTTTTTTATACGAATCGCCAGCTCGTCGCCTTAAGGTCGTAAGAAATTTAGCAGAATAGCGCTTCCGGTTTCAGAAGTCCCTGTAAGTCGCTTCAAAATATTAAGGGTGATATTTATGCAAATTTATCCTGAACGTTCTCTTTGCACTAGAAACTATACCCAAGTCTGTGGAGGCCTAGTTGTGTAATTTGCATAGAGGCCGGTTGAGCCAGTTTAAGTCGCGGCCCGTGAGCCATGGCTCAAGAATTCCCTTAGCAAGTGCTACTACGCGTGTCGTTGGTATCTTGGACCGGTCTGTAGTCCAGTGGCAACACTTCGGACTCGTAAATGGAAGGTTGTGAATTCGGATCCCGGCGGAGCACAAAAATATATACCATTTATATTTCGAATGTGCTCTTCGCTGAGTTGAAAAATTCATAAACCTTTTTTTTTTTTTTTTAAGAAATCCTGTGCGGGAGACTCCCTAGATTCTAAAGACCCTAGGGGTCTATGACACTTGTTGTAGTGCCGCAGAGGTGTACGAGCTTGGTCGTCGCTACAAAGCGCCAATACTCAAGCAAGACCCAGTTGCTGTAAGGCTGGGTGGACCTTTGGTGACCGGTCATTGGTAAAGGTTTATGAATTTTTCAACCCAGCGAAGAGCACATTCGAAATATATATGGTATATTTTTGTGCTCCGCCGGGATCCGAATCCACAACCTTCCATTTACGAGTCCGAAGTGTTGCCACTACGGACTACAGACCGGTCCAAGATGCCAACGACACGCGGTGTACCTGAGCGGTTACCCATCCAAGCACTGACCGCGCCCAATGTTGCTTAACTTACGGTGATCTATGGGAACCGGTGCTTTCAACATGGCTAACGTCGTTAACATCTTTACCAAAGACCGGTCACTGAAAGGTCCATCCAACCTTACAACAACTGGGTCTTGCTTGAGAATTGGCGCTTTCTACAGCGACGACCAAGCTCGCAGAGGGCTCTTCAGGTGTGATACACACAAAAACAGCGCTCACCAAATAAATCATCTCAATATTATTATTATTACTAAATATCAGGAGCAGCATATACCTCCTCATACCTTTCATGGACCTCTAGCTCTCTCACATGGTGAGGCAGGTGGTTCCAGGCCAGAGGACCAGCAACTGCAAATGCACGCTCTACAAACACTGTGTTAACTCTTCTGATCGGCTCTTCAATACGTAACTTGTCTATGGTTTCTGCCGAGCGTGGTGTGAGGTTTTTTTTGGACGGGCTTGATTAAATCAGCGAGATATTTGTGTAAAATGCTCAAACCCTCCTCATACCCGTCCTGTATGTATGTGTCAGAAGGACCCACAGCACTTGGACGCTCATGTAAAGCTAAATATATATTTTTTCAAGTGGCGGAAGGCCTTCCCGTGAAGGTAAAGCAACGTCACGACAAAACAAGAACCTCTAGGTCCGAGGCGTGCCCATGACTATAAAAGTAGGTGGTTCGATGTTACTGCAGCTATTAGCATACCTCGGGTGACACTCCTTGTGCCAACCTTCTTCATACAGGCTCTCCGTTTATTATGACTCTGGATATAATAAAAGGAGAGCCTGTATGAAGAAGGTTATGACTCTGGAGGAAATGAAAGAAGTATGTAAGGATAGAAAGAAATGGCGAAATCATTGATCTGTGATGTTGGCGGCTGGGGTTTGTTAAAGTAAAATTGGTTTCGTGATTTAGTTTTTTATGTCAATGTATAGGTATATTGCTGTTTATTGATTTTAAAAATGTAATTTGTCATGTATGTTCCTTGACTTATAGGTTGTTATGCGGCTGACCACCCATACTGTAAAAAATTGGTTCACTTTGCCAATGTCACCCCTGTTTCAGGGAAGGACGGCAAGAGTTGCAAGGCTTATGTTCATTTGGGATTGGGTTTTTATATTGTAGGTCCACATGCGGCATGTGTTAGCGCGAAATTATACATATCTGCTTGTGGGAATGCATTTAATATAAATATTAAATGATATATATCTTTGCAGCTTAGATTAGATTAGATTAGATTAGATGTCAGGTAAGAAAGAAATGGAGGTTGATGTGTAATGTTGGCGGCAAGGGTATTTTAAATTACATTTTGTTTCTCTGTTTATTTTTCATGTCCATACATATTATTATTATTTGTTGATTTAAAAAATGTAATTTGTCGTGTATGTTCTTTGACTTATAGGTTGGTATGCGGCTGACCACCCATGCTGTAAAAATAGTTCACTTTACTAATGTCACCCCTGTTTCAGGGAAAGTCGGCAGGAGTTACTGGGGGTATGTTAATTTGAGATTCGGGTTTTTATATCGTAGGTTCACATGCTGCATGTTTAAGTGCGAACTTATACGTATCTGCTTGTGAAAATGCATGTAATGCGAATCTTTGATGTTACATATATTTGCAACTTAGATTAGATTAGATTATTAGATATTCCTTCCTCTGGACTTCAAGTATACGTAGCTATAGTGGCATGTAGAGTACTGTCTCCTTTCATTTACATCTTTCCTTTTTCTTTTTGCAACGTTTATATTCACCCCTCCCCCTCTCACCTGCTCCCTGCCATCCCGCGCCGTACATAAAACTGAAAGAAGGATGTGTTTGTCGGGAATATTTACACATTCGGATGATTCTTGCGCGGGTTTTACGCTCTGCCCTTTTCTGAAAACTTTCTTTCATCTCCCAGAAACTCACATATCTTTCCCGGCTTCGGGTAGCTCGCATATCTTTCCCTGCTTTATATTTTGTCGTTTCCCCTATCAGCGCAAGCAGATGGAAAAGAGTGAGTCGTGAACTTTTATCTTTTTTCAGTTCTTTTCAGTCGAAAGTCACTTGCCGACTGAAATGCTTATAATATACTATGTCGAATCCAAACTGCTAAGATATAGTCTATAATAATCCATTATCTATGTTGCACAGATATATTTATGGACATTAAAGATTCGAATGAAATGAACGTACACCCTGCAAAATTTGACAACCTTTCCCGAAAAAGGGGTGACATTGGCAAAGTGAACCATTTTTTTACAGTATGGGTGTTCTGGAATGGATAAACTGATTTTTTTAGCAAAAATTGACACAAATCCCGGCGTTCCCTGGGCCGGAGACAATACTTATGACAAGGTATGTGTAAAAAACCGGTTCCACCCCTGTTACAGGGAAGGTTGGCAAAAGTTGCAGGATTTCTGTTCATTTGAGGTTAGGATTTTAATTTGTGGGTACACATGCAGCATTTTTAAGTGCGAACTCGCACGCGCCTATTTGCGGGCAGCATTTAATATGAATTGTAAATGTTAATATATTTTACAATTTTTGAAAAGTTTTAGCGGAAACATTGTAGAACTCCATTTGAATTATTGAAAAATGATAACAAACTTTGTTTAGTTCTACTTTATACTATTATTAAATAAAATAGAACTAAACAAAGTTTGTTATCATTTTTTAATAATTAATATATTTTATTCTTTCACGGCCGGATTCAGATGCTTGATTTTGTCTTTCCGGGCTTTGATCGTGGGCAATAGTTTTGTTATCTTTTTTTCTTGAGACTTCATAAATCCAGACATAAGAAGGGAGCAGAGCTCTGAAGAAGTCACACACAGTGGTGACGAAACGTAAGCTGAAGTCATATTATTTGTTGACATATTAATATTTGTTGATTTACAAAAATGTAATTTGTTGTGTATGTTCCTTGACTTATAGATTGGTATGCGGCTGACCACCCCTGCTGTGAAAAATGGTTCACTTTGCCAATGTCACCCCTGTTTCATGGAAGGTCGGCAGGAGTTGCAGGGTGTATGTTCATTGAGATTCGAGTTTTTATATTGTAGGTCCACACGCGGCATGTTTAAGCGCGAACTTAGAGGTGTCTGCTTGTGAAAATTCATATCATGTGAATCCTTAATGTTACATACCTTTGCAACTTAGATTAGATTCGATTCGAAGTCTCCAAGAAGTCTCAAAAAGAAGAACAAAACTATGGACCACGGTCAAAGTTCGGAAAGCCAAAATTAACCGATTTTAATATACCTGTGCAACTCAGATTATAGATAATGGATTGTTATTAATTGCTGAGGCACCCGGATTCCATAGCCTCCCATGGGATTTTCCGGACCGTCTCTCTGCACAGCATGCACCCCAGTGAACCGTGTGATGGATGCCGCCCGCCTCCCTCGACCACACGGATCGGGTTTTTGTAATCAGCCGGTGCTCCATATTGCAATCGATACAAAGCCACTGGTCTGACGCTTATCCTAATTTATAAATGACTGATATTACGTTGCATATTATATCAATATATTTTAAACTTGTTAATGAATATGCTTACTAAAATACACATATAGGGTAACATCTTGCCTGCGTTATGGGTCGCTTGTGGGGATTTGGGATCTATATATTTTTACGGGTAAGGGGGCCGGCCTCACACCATCCACTTTCAGTTGAAGTGGGGGTTTCCCAGCTCCCGGTGGGGCTGGTTCTCATTTTTTTGTGAAGGCCGAGTACACCTAGCCGGTATTTATTTTGGGTTTGAAATACACACTGAAATAGGAAATCATTTCTGACACCCTCGGTGGGGATCGAGCCCTTGGCATGGTATGCAAGCATTCTACCAACTGAACTATCGACCGGACTTTACTAGCTTGGTAATCGCTACAAAGTGCCAATTCTCAAGCAAGACCCAGTTACTGTGAGGCTGGATGGACCTTTTGATGACCGGTTTTTGGTAAAGGTTTATAAATTTTCCAACCCAGCAAAGAGCATATTAAAAAAAAATAATCGTACATTTTTTGTGCTCCGCCGGGATTCGAACACACAACCTTCCATTTACGAGTCCAAAGTGTTACCACTGGACTACGGACCGGTCACCTATATATATATATTACATGCACCTCTCTAACATTTCCTTTATCAAATACTGAAATTCATCCTTCCAAATTCTCTACAATCCAGCAAAAAATATATCTTAAAAGTGTTAACCCAATATTTAAACAAAATATACAAGTAAAATAATATGATCCATTGTTGAGGGGGAGGATTTTTATACACAAGTTTAAATAAAATATACAAGTAACAGAATATGATCCGTTATTGGGGAGGGGGAGGATTTTCATTACACAGGTTTAAGAGGCGGGAGTTTTCCCCGTTTCCTCGCGACAAGGCGACGAATACAGCTCAGCTCGCGGCCAGTCACACACCCACAAAAGAAACGTCGCTAACTAGATTAGTTCGCGAGGAATTCGCTACGCCAGCGAGGCGGCGGACTTGCACAAAGAAATTTCAACTTGATTAGCGAGACAAACATTTCTGCAAACAGACAAACTTGGCCTGCTCTCGGAAAAAGCGTAATATCACATCCCCTTCTGTAGATCTGTCCGTAATGGAACCGAGAAAGAGATGGAATATAAATATCATTATTCTTTGTGTCTATTTCGGGGTATATTTAAATGTAACACAAACGCAACTAAGCTACACATAAAGCATAACTTCTTGCCTGCGTTATCCCAGAAGGGGTGCAAGCATTCTACCGACTGAGGTATTGACCAGACTTTTTACAAGCTTGGTCGTCGCAACAAAACGCCAATTCTCAAGCAAGACCCAGTTACTGTATGGCTGGATGGACCTTTTGATGACCGGTCTTTGGTAAAGGTTTATGATTTTATCAACCCAGCGAAAAGCAAATTTGAAAATATAAATACCTTATGACATCTGTTGAGCCAGGGTTGAAGTTATTGTCGATAGCACATGACGCAGGCGGGGTTCGAATCGGCGTTAGTGTCAATAGCCCAAATTCAAGAGCCAACACTATATCCCCTTGACTATCCCAGCGACGTAATGAATTTGAGTTTAAGCCCGTAGTCTAGAGGTAACGCATGTGATTCGAAAATGGAAGGTGGTGGGTTCGAGTCCCGGTGGAGCACGAAAAAGATACAATTTATATTTTCAAATATGCTCTTCGCTGGGTTGATAAATTCATATACATTTACCAAAGACCGGTCACCAAAGTTCCATTTTACAGCAACTGGGTCTTGCTTGAGAATTGGCGACTTAGCATGCAGAGGGCTCTTGAGGTGTTATTCACAGAAAAACAGCGCTCACCAAATGAATCATCCTAATATTATTATTTATCATAATAGGGACAGTATTTCTACAGTACTAATATGGAAAAGATCTAGAGGTATTCAAAGTGAAAAATGTCCATCAAAGAAATGGAATGAATAATTGGGGATCGCTTATGCGGGCGTCGGGGTTATTTGTTCAGCAATACCCGACGGGAGAGGGGGGGGTGACAAAATCTGCCGCCTTTCCCTCGTCCAAAGCAATTTTCAATCGCGCCAGAGTGTTCGCGGGGAGATAAATTGACATGTAAGGGGAAGCTTTGAGTAATTGTGGAATACGATGATATATCGCCTCAGATACGAGCCGTTCAGACGAAAGCACTAACGGTGTTTTCATATTTAGTATAGTGAACTTAAGCATTTAACTCGATTTTAATTCACATGTGTCTTATTTTTGTGAATACACGACCAGTATCGGGAAAAGCACTACCTCACATCTTGAGCCCACGCTTTCACAAACTAATGATGCATTTGTATGAAGACCTGTCAATCCAAGATGGCCGCAAGTGAACAGCTGATTTGTTTTCATACATATATTACAAAATTCGGTAGGTAAGAATGACCGTGCTGATGAAACTTTCAGCGCAGGCACCATTAATTTGTCAAAGCGTGGGCTCAACCGACGACTAAAATGTCTAAGAATAGCCCCGTAAGGGTCTATGACTTTTATTGTGGTACCGTAGAGGTGTTGTTGACGTGGCGTTTGATGTCCTGTACCTATGTAGCAGGGCTGTTAGCCGCGTAGTGTTGTGGTGTGTGTTGCGTTGACTATGTTTAGACACCGAAAGAAAGTGGCGATTGATGTTGGTTTTGAATAGAATTGTATTTGAAACACAGATACCGGTAACTTGTTCCATAAGCGGGCCGTTTTGGACAAAGAATGAGTCGTGGAAACACCAAGTTCTCACAGTTTTGATGTCGACTGCAAAGGGATGAATGTGAGACGTTCTACTAGGTGCCCTTGTTTTAGAACTACGTAACAGTTGCCCTAGATTAGATTAGATTAGATTAAAGGTTGCCCTAAAGAGTTTCCTCATCTGAACACGCCAATTTAGGGAGGGGAAAAAAACGCGCACTGGTACAATCGGAGCCGTGTTTGCCCAATTGAGTGGATAAACAATCCGAAACGGATTGAGACGAATTCACTCACGACGTTTATTTCTTTCCTTCTTGTTAAATAGGCCGACGGTAAAATAATACGATAAAACTTTTATTGACCTTGAAAATATCTGGAAAACTCTTATAGACCCAATAATCAGATGTTTATAGAAATCGGGAAAATAGAAACTGAAATAAAAAGTTGAATTACAGGTACAAAAAGGAAATAGGATCGAAATGCCAAAGCTGGTGGAAATTATACCCAACTGATTAGGGAAGCTAATGCAATTTACCAAAACAAATCGTAGTTGTAGATGTACCTAACTCTTTCGCCATTCCGTTAGTGGTGGCCGGAGCCTATGTAGATTTGCCTATTTTTCTTTCTATCCTTGCATACCTTTTTCAATTCATTCATATCCATCATCTTTTTCATATATTTCCTTCCTTTACCTACATTCGCTTTGTATATCCTACCTTGACTTATAGGATGGTATGCGGCTGACCACCCATACTGTGGGAAATGGTTCACTTTGCCAAAGTAGCCCCTGTTCCACAGAAGATCGGCGAGAGTTGCAGGGTGTATGTTTATTTGAGATTTGGGTTTTTATGTAGTAAGTCCACATGCAGCATGTTCAAGCGCGATAACATACGTGTCTGCTTGTGAAAATGCACACAATGTGAATCTTTAATGTTGCATATCTTTGCAACTTAGATTAGATTAGACCAAGTTGCATTCTTTCACCAAGCATGAAATTAATTAGCGGTATTCCTGCAGGTGTCGTCAACACCTCGCGACCTTTCACCCAACTCCAGCGGGCCGGAGAAGTCAGCAGGGCGGAACCCCTGAGAGGTGGGGTGGATGACATTGCCGCTGCCACTCCTGAAATGGGGTAAGTACAAACAGGTACTGCTATTGTGTGAGACTTCATTACACAAAGCGACAGGTGAAGTTTAGCGTAGGTACCTGCCGGCACAGGATAAGGGCGAACCAAAATAAAAAACAAATCATTGCAATGATTTTATTGTCAACGACGTTAGCCATGTTGAAAGCACCGGTTCCCATAGATCACTGAAGTTAAGCAACATTGGGCGTGGTCAGTGCTTGGATGGGTAACCGCTCAGGTACACCGCGTGTCGTTGGCATCTTGGACCGGTCCGTAGTCCGTAGTGGCAACACTTCGGACTCGTAAATGGAAGGTTGTGGATTCTAATCCTGGCGTAGCACAAAAATATACCATTTATATTTCGAATGTGCTCTTCGCTGGGTTGAAAAATTCATAAACCTTTACCAATGACCGGTCACCAAAGGTCCATCTAGCCTTACAGCAATTGGGTCTTGCTTGAGTATTGGCGCTTTGTAGCGACGACCAAGCTCGTACACCTCTGCGGCACTACAACAAGTGTCATAGACCCCTAGAGTCTTTAGAATCTAGGGAGTCTCCCGCACAGGATTTCTTAAAAAAAAAAAAAATAATGATTCCAAAAACATTTATATACCGTACAATACCTAACGTAGGTACTGTACTTTTTACTGAAAGATATATTGTTTTTAAGAATGCTGTGCTATTTAAGATACTCTTGAGATCTATAAAGAAGAAGATCAATGATCGAATGAAGAATACATCCAACGAATGCGTACTACAAAGGAGCTTCTGCCAACCATTAAGCAGAGAAAACCGATGTACTTCTGTCACATTTTGAGAAATGAGAAATACCGTCTCCTTCATCTTATCATACAGGGTAAGATTGAGGGGAGAAGATCTCAGGGACACCGAAGCACATCGTGGCTGAAAAACTTGCGACAGTGGTTCGGCAGAAGCACCAAGTCCCTGTTTCGAGCCGCAGCATCCAAAGTCAAAATAGCCATGATGATCTCCGATCTCCGAGTGGCACGTCAAGAAGAAGAGGTCTACGACACTTGTAGTGTCGCAGGGGTGTTGGTGATGTAGCAGTTAATGCAACAACCCTTTTTTGCAGGGCTGTTACGTGCATAGTGTTTCGGTGTGTTGTTTTTGTTTAGAGACACTGAAAGGAAATGGCGATTGATTAGGCCATTTTGAATAGGCCAAGGTTAAATTGGGGTGGAAACACAGATACCGGTAAGTCGTTCCATAAGCGGGCAGTTTGGCGAAGAAATGAGTCGTGAAAACACCAAGTTCTCATAGTTGTAGGTACCTACCTACCTATATTTTCGATAATTCTTCAATACAAGTAATTAGCTAAAGTAAATTGGATCACCGCTTGTTTTTGGGTACATAATTAAGGGAGTATGGAGTAGGTGAGGTTAGGGTAGTCTGTGAGTAATGGCGCAAGGACTACGGGGTGGTGAATAACTAATTCTACCAATCTCTGAGATAACAAGAGTAGAGGGAATGTGGCCCTACACGTAGCTAGACTAATAATGTGTACATAATATATTACAGAAAAGGAGTTACACTTTTTATTTCAGAATAACTCGTGAGACAGATACATGACTACACCTTTAATCATTGTTTGGATCATTGTTTATCTGCATGGAAAATTCACATTAGATGGCGGTTGAGCCATGGCTTTGCTGTGTGTGATTGTCACCTGTCAACCTTACACGCAGGGTCTTAGAGTGATGTGTGCCTCAAGTATCCACCTATAGCTTGGAAACAAAAGAGCTCACTCAGTATGGTGCCAACAGACTGATGACGTTTCAAAGAGCCATTGAAATGAGGATGCTGGGAACCAGCCTCAGAGACAGGGCTCTAAACCAGGAGATCCGTAGACGCACTGGTGTCACTGATGTCATACAGCGAGTGGTCTGCTTAAAGTGGCGTTAGGCAGGACAGGTGACCGAAAAGGATCGTCCAGTGGCGGCCCATAATGTCAAAGCGGAGAGTGGGGAGACCCCAACTGAGGTGGCTGGACGACATCAAGGGAACTGCAGGCAAAAGATGGTTGAACACAGCATTCGATAGACAAAAATGGAGAAAAGCTGAGTAAGGAATACTGGAAGCACGCATAACTCATTATTTCTGCTTTACCCAAAAGAAATATCACATTGGAAAACACAGCTAGACAAAATGTAAGAATGTGAACTGACATCGTCGTAAGTGTTAAGTTTTGTTTGCTAACTGATAACAGCGATTGTACAGACAGATACAGGTAGAGCAGATATGGAACTAGCTAAGCTATTGGCTGATGCGGTATCGATTCTATTTAACCAACAAGTGATAAGAAATTATTAGAAAATTTTCGTAATGCAGGAAATCAACAATTGGAAAAAAAAGTGTACCACAATTGGAACGAGAACTTAAGGTGTTCCTTTATCTCCTTGATCAAAAACACTGCCAGTGCAGTCTGTTTTATACACTCCTCATTGCTCCCACACTGATCCTCTAGTCGGCGGACAACGTTACGAAAACGATAATTATTCCATATCATAATTATTATCTTAGGTCTAGGGCACGCAGGGATTTTTGTCAATTTTTGTAAGAGGGTGCCTCCTGAAGATGTTGGCTACGCTGCCAACGAACCGTCGAGAATGATGTGAGTTCTCTCATCTAACATCCTCATAGTTTATTTACCTATCTGTGTAGTTATACTTATTGTAAATAGCTAATAATTATTATTATTGTATCAGGCTAATTTATTTTAAATTACAAACGATAAGATAGCGCCGTTTGTGTGTGTCACACCTCAAGGACCCTTTCCGATCATGGATCAGACTTTCTAAAAAGGTGTGTCTTGAGTGCACCGCGAAATACACCCACAGATTTGGAGTTCTTTACTCCGGGCGGCAGTCTGTGTCCCGGAAAGCGCGGTCTCCGAAATTTGTACGAATCTGACGGCGCGGCTGAACCAAATTGACTGCTCTATCGCCCGCGGATCTGAGTGTCTGCCTGCTGAATAAAGGCACTTTACCCACCTCCACCCACCAAGTTCATAAAACTCATGCGGAGTCGCTTCACTTGGTGATACGAGTACTTCACTTGCAATGTTTTTTTGGCGGCGGAAGGCCTTCCCGTTGAAGTTAATCAGCTAAAGTTACTCTACTCAAGAAAGGAAAACGAGGATCCTCAAATCAGGGGCTAACGCATGACTCTAAGAAGTCCCACCCTCCCCAGAACGTCGAATGATGTGTCAGTAGGTCCCATTTGACTGCTCCCCTCCGTCTTTCTCCGACTTTTGGCGCGCACAATTTCCCGGAAGCGCCCGCCGAAATTCGGCGAGGTGCGCTAACCGAATTTTGAGCGCGGAATCCGAGGAATCCTTGCGTGAATCTAATTTCTCAAACGTCGATTCAAATTTCTGGATGGGGTCGCGTAATATTCGCAAATTTCAACATACATATATATTAATACACGCCACAAATTTCTGACACCTTTTCTGCAAATATATCAAGTTGAAAAAATGATTAAATCTAATCTAAATCTAAGTTGCAAAGATAAGATATTTACACAATCAGACACGTATAAGTTCGCGCTAACACAATATGCCGCATGTGCCAACATATCGTCACATTAAATTAAAATTAAATAAGCGCTTATTCACTGATTTGAGAAATCGTGGATGAAACATTTTATTGGGAGTAACTTCTCATAGTAAATTATAAGGCAGTGCTCATAAAAAACCTCTAAACTACAGGATTTTCACACTCTTGTAGTGTTTTCTCTCGTAGAAAATAGGAAAAGAGGTGCATGTATCTGAGAAGCCCGTGTTAGCTTCAAATGACTCTTATTTAGTTTCACCTTCAAGTTATCGAATTATATTGCTTCATCGAGGAAATCTTGTTAGGATTTTCTTTGATGACGGCAAGAGCTAAGTAGCCCATTACAAAGAGTTCAAGGTGAAAGCGCTTCTCAGGGAAAATATAATGGGGAGTGAAGAGGCAGCGAAAAGACAAAAATAATCCTGATAAAACAGAGGGCGTCCTTATCTTGCATCTGCCAACAACTTGTGTGCTTAATTGAAATAAGCTGCGTGCGAAAGAGATGAAAATATTAAAGCAGATTTTCCAGAGAATATTCAAAGCTCTACGGAGAAAATTTGAATTTTGAAATACGATACGGACACTGAGACCTGAAAAATATTTAATTAATTTTACTTTAAAAACAAAATCGAATGTTGGACGAACCTCTGTGGGAGAACTTTTATTACTTTCGACGTTTCGTTTTGCGTCGTAGCCAACGTCTTTAGGAGTCACCCTTTCTGCACGACGATTGAGGATCAACTGAACTTAATACAACAAAATTTTAAATATTATTATGTACCCTTAGTCCAGTCGATAGCTGAGTTGGTAGAGTGCTTGCATTCTATGGAAGCACTAAACTTCTGCAACTCCTGCCGCCTTTACCTGAAACCTGGGTGGCATTGGCAAAAGGGAAGTTGAATCACAAAATGTCAATTTTGAGTAGATTCCTTGACTAAGATTGGTATGAGGCTGACTCCCCATACTTTAAGACAGTTGTTGTTTGTATTTCATTTTTAACATTATTAATTGAAAATTTCCAGGTCTTTGAGAACAAAATGCTTCGTCGCATTTTCGGACCTGTATTTGAAGATGACAGGTGGCGTATCCGGACCAACGCGGAGCTGATGTCCGTGTTTCAAGATCCAAACATAGTGTCGGTAATGAAATCAAAAAGACTCCAGTGGGCCGGACATGTAGCACGTGCAGAGGACTCCAGGATCATCAGAACTGTCTTGGATGGTGCCCCCTCAGGTGTTAGACCACTCGGACGTCCCAGGATGCGGTGGGCAGACAACGTTGAAGCCGACGCCGAAGTTCTGGGAGTGAGGGGACCATGGAGTGAAGCAGCACAAGACAGAGAGTCCTGGAGGATTGTGGTGCGGGAGGCCCTGAGTCTTCAAGGCTTATGAGCCGAAGAAAGTAAAAGTAAAGTAAATTGAAAATGGATCTTCACAATATCAATACACACAACCTTCAACTTTTATTTAACACAACAGAAATTGGTATTTAAGTTATATGATACTCGTACTGTCCCTTCAGGCAACATAGGTTTCGCTAGTTTTGTTCCACTCCACGGCGCACGTCCAGCTATTTTTCTCAACGTAAATATTATCGTTGTAACACAATCCGATATCGGAATAAGTTTTCGTAAGCCACGAATATTTAGGCGGACATTTAAGAAATACACATATTGTTATTGCGGATCAAATATCGTTCCACTCACTTTTAGTGTATATACAGGTACTAGTACCTATTTATTCATAATTTTATGTTGAATTTTTTTGCGGACCTATTGACTTTTTTTTGTAGATTTTGTTGTTCATTATCCTGTCCATATCAGAATGTTATTTTTTATACTTAGTTCTTCACTTATAGGTTGGTATGAGGCAGACCAACCATACTGTAAAAAGTGTTCACTTCAAGCCAATGTCACCCCTGTTTCAAGGAAGGCCGGCAAAACTTGCAGGGTTTATGTTCATTTAATGTTTTGATATCAATTTGTAAGTACACATTCACCATTTGTAATCGCGAGCATAGACGTGTCTGTTCGTGGGCATGCATTCGATATGATTTTTATGTGTTAATATACGTATTTTTGCAACTTAGATTATAGATCGTATTGCGCCGGTAAATCCCTTTCAAATCTGATCCCAAAGATCAACGTTGAAGGCGGAGACAAATTCTCGCTTGATGAAAATATTTTCCATTCATCGCCATCTTCGATATGAAGATTTGTTCCGGGTGAAAAACCAACAAGCAAAACCCGACAAGCGCCTGTAATCTGTAATCTAAGTTGCAAAGATATCGTTACATTTAAAATTCATATGAAATGCGTGCCCACAAACAGATATTTCTAAGTTGGCGCTTACAAATACCGGCATGTCTAATCTAATCTAATCTAAGCTGCAAGGATATATATCATTTAAGATTTATATTAAGTACATTCCCGTAAGTAGACATGTATAATTTCGCGCTAACACATGCCGCATGTGGACCTACATTATAAAAACCCATCTCAAATTAACATAAGCCCTGCAACTCTTGCCGTCCTTCCCTGAGACAGGGGTGACATTGGCAAAGTGAACCATTTTTTCACAGTATGGGTGGTCAGTCGCATACCAACCTATAAGTCAAGGAACATACTGTTATATTTTACGAAAAGTCTACAAATTAAAATACACAGGTCTTCTTTCAAATTATTTATTTACACGTGATTTATTTCTTACAATTTATATTTATCTTTAACTTTTCTACTACACAAATTTATATTTCACAGGTTATGTATCGCTGACACTCGTCGATCAAAGCCGAAAATGTAACTGGGGGGCTAAACGCGACTCTCAGCTTTATATTCTATATACTACGGAACATTCCAGTGAGTAAATTCGCTAGCCCATTCCTGAACAATCAACCAATTTGGAGAATCATTAATTTCTAGCCTAATATAGTAATACCTACGGTGTACACATCTAAGTTGCAAAGTAGGGTTATATACACATATATAACCCTACTTATGACATAATGCTAATATAACTACATACTACCTACCTGCTATAATAACTATGTATAATAACTACCTAATCTACCATTTACATTACAATACATAACAAATTACATTTTTAAAAACACTAAATGATAATATCTGTACCTTAGAGCATAAACAACGGTAGTCACATTTAGTAAAATGTGCAGGAGACGAGTTTTAGTGAAAATGTGCACTTTTATAAAACCATCATAACTTCTAAACTAGACGAGATATTTTTGATCTGTAAAAACTGTTTATCTTCTTTTATCGATATTTATTTAATGTGAAGTAATGTGAACCACGTATTTGGAACTTCCGTGGTTTATGCGCGCATTTATATGTGCATCCCATATTTATTACACTTGATATCTCAGTAACTATGAGTCCGAGGACTCCAATATTTTTACCACTTATAGAACAGCTAATTGTTATAATTACTGCATCATTAACTCAAAAACGCAAAAAAGTGGACTACCGTTGTTTATGCTCTAAGGTACAGATATGTATGGACATCAAAAACTAACAGAAAACAAATTTTAATTTAAAAAACCCTAGCCGCCAACATCACAGATTAACCGCCATTTCTTTCTGTCCTTACACACTTCTTTCATTCACATTTATTAAAAATGAATCTTCACATTGTCAAAACACAAAACTTTGTGTAACTTCTCATAGTAAATGGACTAGTTAAAAGACAGTGTTCATGAAATCTACAGAGCCCTCATTTTTAAAGAAATAGGATAAAAGGTGCATTTATCTGAGAAACCCATGAATTATAATTAATTATAATTATAAATGTGAATTTTCTCTGCGCCTTTAATGGCAATTGGTCATCCCAAAGGCGCTGCAGACTGTAAAAAGAAATGTGTCTTTAGCGCCCTTCTGAAAACTGCCTCTTTGTCCGTCTTCCGCAGTTCTGATGGCAGAGAGTTCAAGGCCATGGGCGCAGCAACACGGAAAGCCCGATCGCCAAACACGGTAGTCGGGCTTCTCCTCGGAAGCTCCAGGGTGCTGCTAATGGTTTGCACGGCCCTCAGTGTCCACCCTCTCTTCAACGCATTTTTTCTCAATGAGCTCTTGCAGGTATTCCGAAAATTCCGTTTGTACACTTCCATCCGGGGAAGCGTATCACAGAACGCTCATGCAATGCTATAATTTTTTGTGGCGGAAGGCCTTCCCGATGGCCGTGACCCGACGCAGTGCGAGAAACTCTGACTCGGTGCAATGTCATCGAGATGCGCTTCTAACTACTTCGTGTCAATCACAAAGGATGTGCTGATGGCGTCCTCAATTGACTAGGAGGAGATCCAGTCCGGGGCTCACGTTAGAGGCGCAAAAGCGCCAGAAGGCTCGATAGTTATCACTTGTGGACACGAAGTCGCAGTACCCTATTGGAACTATGCCCGGTCTCACCGCTGTAAAAAGCGTATTCCGATCAGAATGTCTGGGCGGGCAGTCCCACAGTATGTGGCGCACATCCTGCGTGACCCCGCCGCACGCGCATTCCGCCGTGGACGAGATACGAAGCTTGAATAGGGTGGCGTTGAAATTGCCATGCCCGGTAAAGAACTGGCTGGTGTAATGGTCCGGGTGGAGCCATACAGCATCCAGTCGGGATCGCAAGGTGGGGAAAAGTAGGTCAGTAATCCTATCAGGACAAAGATCCCAGTCTCGCTGCCAGTGCCGTATCGCGATGTTGCGAAGGGAGTCTTTAACGGCTTGCGTAACGCGCCCCTAAGGAGGTTCGACAGTAATATCGGTGAGCGTTGCTGGCAGACCACGTCTAAGGGAACCGATGGCAGCGGAGTACTGGTATGCTTAATATGTCACTTATTCAGTTTGACCTTTAAGATATCGCTGTATCAGTCGTCAGTTATTTGCACAGAACGGCACAGGTAGCGCAGCATTTATTCCCTCCCACCTCCGCTCTGTATGTGTCTCTATATTGCGGGCATAGTCTGGCAGTCCCCGGGGACGCTCCCGCCTCGCTCCGTCTATTCAGCGGGAAATTCTCATTTCCGGGCGCCTCGCTTCCCTACACGAGACACGAGACGCCACCAGACACACAGGCGAGGATCAATTCCTCAAAACTGGGAGATGGTTCAAACTATAGTTTACACTGAAGATTCAGAAAAGAAGACTAACGCGACTAAAACGCGACCAGACTACACATATGTCGGTGTTATGGCCGAGGGGGCCAAGTGGGCTGATCATTCTAGCGTATTTGGAATAGAATAACGTTGGTTCGATCCCCGCTTGGGTCATTTGACCATAACTTTGATCCTGGTTCAACAGATGTTATTGGGTGATTATTAATTAATAATTCATTAAAATAAACAATAATGAATTATTGATTGATGATATTAATACCTGTTTCTGGCCAGGCAGAATAGGTTGGTGAATTTCATTCCTGTTCACAAATCTATTTTTTTCTAAAAAAAAAAAATTATAGTGTAACTTCTTGCCTGCGTTATCCCCGCAGGGATCGCATGTGGCGATTCGGTACCTATTTATTTTTACGGGTAAGGGGGCCGGCCTCACAACAACCACTTTCAGCTGAAGTGGGGGTTTCCCAGCTCCTAGGGGAGGGGGGTGGCAGGTTCTCATCTCTTGTGACGGCTGAGTAAACCTTGCCGGTATTTCATTTTGGGTTTGAAATGAACACCGAAATGGGAAATCATTTCTGATTCTCTAGGTGGAAATCGAACTCTTGCTCTCGGCATGGAATGCAAGCATTCTACCAGCTGAGCTATCGACCGGACTTTGCAGGAGCTTGAGATACATTCGCTTTCAATGCAGAGCGAAACTTATATAGCAGTTACAACAAGCTAAAAGACTCATATAATTGCAAGAGTCACATAACGGTACAATGCAACAAACAATCCAAACACAACTACACCATTCTGTAATCATCACAAAAAAGGTGTCACTTTTTAGTTCCGCAGTATCTTTTTGTCAACAGTTACCAAAAAAATGTGGAAAGCGAAATTTTTGTATGTACGCTTCAACATGAGCACAGAATCGACTTTTTAAAATTAAAAAAACTAGCATGTAGGTGTAGCAGCATTGTGTTCAGTTTTTGATGACAACCCGGACCGCTGTGAGCATTGACTAGTTTGACTAACATAGAGGAGCCGAAACTAGCATAAAAAGCTTGTTCTGATGAGCTCCATTCATTAATCCCTCCCCTCGCATTTCAGAAAGGGAAACTCCAAGTACGAATCTCGTTCATCCCTTTGCAGTCGATCTCAAAACTATGAGAACTTGGCGTTTTCATGACTCATTCCTTTGCCAAACTGCCCGATTTATGGAATGATCTGTGTTCCCTTCCCAATTTAATCCGGTTTTATTCAAAACCAACATCAATCACCACTTCCTTGCAGCGCCTCACGATAGAAGCAAGAACTCAAGCAACCTCTCTGCGGCACCCTTCCAGGGTGACATAGACCCCTGAGGCATTCAAGAATTGGGGAGCCTACCGCACAAGATTCCTAAACAAAATTACTGCATTGATACATTTGTCTCAGTCCTGTCAAACGTTGCAGTGGTGTAGTCATACGAAATAAGGCTATTTTGTCCAAATTCATTTTGTATTTCGACACCCGCAAAAAAAAAAAAACGCAACTAAGCTACACATATAGCGTAACTTCTTGCCGCGTTATCCCCGAAGGGGTCGCATGTGGCGAGTTGAACCTATTTATTTTTACAGGTAAGGGGGCCGGCCTTACGCTAACCACTTTACTTGAAGTGGGGGTTTCCCAGCTCCCGAGAGGTCTGGTACTCATTTCTTGTGAAGGCTGAGTAAACCTTGCCGGTATTTTATTTTGGGTTTGAAATAAACACCGAAACGGGAAATCATTTCTGACACCCTCGGTGGGATTCGAACCCGAGCTCACGGCACGGAATGCAAGCACTCTACCAACTGAGCTATCGACCGGACAACTATCTATCGACATACCCAATGTCAAAATATCCATCAATTTTAGCGATCACAATATTTATACCGCGTGTTATCTGTCAACTGACAGCCATTATTATTCACATTTGTACCAACTTTCTAGGAACTGCGTTTTTTTTTGTACACATGGAAATGTAATTGTAAAGTTCTTTGTTCTCTTTCTTACTAGGGACCATTTTCGTTAGTACGTTGAAACAGATAAATAATTTATATTTTCGTTAAAATAATTTCTAGTCCACAGATATCATAAGTCAATGGCTGTGAGTTTTTTTATTCATCTCTTTTTGGCGGTATTCTTTTGAATGGAAACGCTTTAAAAAGGCGGGCGAGAGAGCGTTTTAGAGCAACGCGCCGCTGTTATTAGAATGAGAGATGGCAGAATAATGCAAATATCGCATACCGACTACTGGGATCCAACTTTGTTGGCGGCAGGATTCTATTTTCTACAACACTCGCAGAGGGCTCTTGAGGTGCGATTCACACAAATACAGCGCTTACCAAAAAAATCAACCTAATATTAATTGTAGGTACATTGAAGCTTTCACGGCCGGTTCTTGTTGACATGACAATCACTTTTTTTCGGGCTATGTAGCCGTGGTCTGGTTGATTCTTTCCGGACAGTTTCGCCCATTGCTCCGATGGGCATTATCAGCGGTTGGCTAGTCGCTGTGATCTTCTTAGAGCCCGTTCCCACTTGTCGGGTGTCGGATCCGTATATTAATCGTAGGTTCTAGTGGCAGAACATTATGTATGAAGCTATTCACACTTATCAGAAACCGATTTTGTCTGAAATTTTCTGCCTCTGGAACCTCCGATGAATATACGGATCCGACAATGAAAGAAGTATGCAAGGATAGAAAGAAATAGCGGTTGATCTGTGATGTTGGCGGCTAGGGTTTGTTAAAGTGAAATTGGTTTCATGATTTAGTTTTATATGTCCATGTATATATTGTTATTTTTATTCTTTAATTTAAAAAATATAATTTGTCATGTATGTTCCTTGACTTATAGGTTGTTATGCGGCTGACCACCCATAATATAAAAATTGGTTCACTTTGCCAATGTCACCCCTGTTTCAGGGAAGGACGGCAAGAGTTGCAAGGCTTATGTTCATTTGAGATTGGGTTTTTATATTGTAGGTCCACATGCGGCATGTGTTAGCGCGAAATCATACATATCTGCTTGTGGGAATGCATTTAGTGTTAATCTTAAATGATATATATCTTTGCAGCTTAGATTAGATTAGAGATTAGACACCCGACAAGTTAGAACGAGCTCTTACAGGATCTGGTGTTCTAGAAACAACGCTGGCCTTTTGAAACTGTCCGGAAAGAATCAACCAGACCACGGCTACATAGCCCGAAAAATGTGATTGTTACATCCTAATATTGTTATTTATTATCAACTCGATTGCAAAACGACTTCCAAAATTGATAGAAATGTCCTAAGATGATTAATTGCAAAGGTCCCAAAAGCACCCTGGACTTAGGGGCATGGTCCCATGCTGTGTTTTGCGCTTGGTAGAAGCCGTCACTATTGGAATCCAGATGTCACTTACGTACATAGACCAGACATCTCGTTGACAGAAACGGGCGAATAAATGTACGTACCAAATTTAAATTGAGGTCAAATAGACATTATAAGGCCAAGATAAAATCGTTGTGCCATGAAACCAGTAAAATGATCCATTTCAACAACAATAAAAAGAAAAACAAAAGTCTCCATTAAAACGTGACCGGTTCGTAGTCAAGTGGTAAGTGTGACGGACTCGTAAATGGAAGGTCAGCGGTTCGAATCTCGGCGGGGCAGAAAAAAACCGGTCACTAAAGGCCCATCCAGCCTTACAGCATTTGGGTCTTGCTTCAGACAAGCTCGTAAGAAGTCCGGTCGATAGCTCAGTTGGTAGAATGCTTGTATTCCATACCGACAGTAAGGGTTCAATTCCCACCTAGAGTGTCGGAAATAAATTCCCGTTTCGGTGTTTATTTCAAACCCATAAAATAAAATACCGGAAAAGTTTAATCAGCCTTCACAAGAAATGAGTACCAGCCCCCTCGAGAGCTCGGAAATCCCCATGACGTGAGGCCGACCCCTTTACCTGTAAAAATAAATAGGTTCCACTAGTCATACGGTCCGTAGTCCAGAGGTAACACTTCGGACTCGTAGATGGAAGGTTGTGGGTTCGAATCACGGCGGAGCACAAAATTATACCTACCATTTAGATATATTTTCAAATTTGCTCTTCGCTGGGTAGAGAAATTCATAAACCTTTACCAAATACCGGTCATCAAAAGGTCCATCCAGCCTTACAACAAATGGATCTTGCTTGAGAATTGGCGCTTTCTACAGCGGCAACCAAGCTCGCAGAGGGCACTTGAGGTGTGATTCACACAAACAACAGCGCTCACCAAATAAGTCAGCCTAATTTTTTTTTGTTTTTTAATATGCGACCACTTCGGGGAAATCGCTGCAAGCAGTTACACTAAATGTGTAGCTTAGGAGCGTTATTCATAAAAAAAACACAACCTTCATATCTTACAAGATAGATAGATGTTTGAAATACGATATCGGAATGAAAGAAAGCATCTGACCTTGAAGTGGAATCGCACGCGTCAATCAGGTGCGATTGTCGCGTTGAAAATCGATGTAATAAAGAGAGCTGGTTTCCGCGTCCTTGAAGAGTTCAAGGACGCTCCGGATGCCGTGCTGTGCAGCGGCGTGTATCGCGCTCAGGCATATCGATTCTTTACCTGCTACTGCGATTATGCGAGGTATAATCTATAATCTATAATCTAAGTTGCAAGGATATATTCATTCAAAGCTCTCAGATGTAAGCCCACAAACAAACACGTGTAGTTCGCGCTTACAAATGCTGATTGTGTACTTACAAATAAAATCCAAACCTCAAATGAACATAAGCCCTGCAACTCCTGCCGACATTCCCTGAAACAGGGGTGACATTGGCAAAGTGAACCATTTTTTTGAGGTACTCATATCAATTACCCTTTACTGGGTGTAATGCTTTTCGTGAAGTCACTAAGGGCAAGGTCTACAAGACGGCAGTAAGGCCCGCCATGCTATATGGAGCAGAATGCTGGATTTGCAAAAACGCCCATGAACGGCAAGTCCATGCTGCCGAGATGAGAATGCTGAGGTGGGCTGGAGGCGTCACTAGGCTAGACCACATAAGGAACGAATACGTGAGGGGAAGCTTTAAGGTTGCCCCAATAACAGACAGGATTAGAGAATCCCAATTTCGGTGGTTCGGCCATGTGATGCGAAGAGATAATGAACATATTGTCCAAAAAGCCCTCAGCATTCCCACAGGACCAAGAGGCAGAGGCCGCCCAATGGCAACATGGCGGGCTTGAAAAAGAAATGCAAAAGGGAAACCTGACAGAGATGAGCCAAGATAGAAAAGTTTGGCGTCTTCGAACAAGGAGGGCCGACCCCAAATGATGTGATAAGGCAAAGGGAAAGAAGAAGAAGAATGCTTTTAGTGAAGTATTGTAAATGCTCTGGTAAGAATGAAAATCCATACTGCTACTGGGCTGGAAGTCTCATCACCACGGTAATTCTTACCTACCGAATATCGGTAATGTTTGTATGAAGACCTGTCAATCCAAGATGGCCGCAAGTGAACAGCTTCATAATTCCAACATAAACGTGACGAAATGGCTGAGTTGGAACGCAATGTATTGAGGTATTCCGAGTGAGTCTTCAGGTTTTGCATAACCCTCTACCGCCGGCAGTTGAGCGGAATTCTAGATGCTAATGTAAAGCCATAATGTATGCTGGGAATCTGTTGCTATATTCATATGCTGACATTTTAACCAAATAGTAACAAAAAAAAACAGCATTTTTTTGTTTTTTTCACAATTTACAACAATTGATAATCTATGCTCATTGGTATCTTCACGGCAAAATGCTTGGAGCTAATAATCCCTCTCCGCACCATTGCAGTCCCTATATATAGGCACAAAAGAGATCTTTCTCGCATACTCCAGATCATTCTTAGATTTCTCGCTCACACGAGAACGCCGTTCTATGCACTACCCCCATCATGTAAACTGGCTTACTGACGGTGGTCTCAGATCTGATATCGGCAGTGGATTGCGGAGATCTTGCTCTCTTAGCGCTTCTGGACATGAGTGCGGCGTTTGACACCGTATGTCATGATATTCTGATAAGGAGGTTGGAGGGTTCGTACGGCTTGAGGGATAAGGCGCTGGCGTGGTTCTCCTCCTACTTGGCGGATCGCAAGCAGGTAGTGCGTACTTGTGACTGTGTCTCACCTTCCTATTCGCTGATCTCCGGGGTGCCGCAGGGGTCTGTACTGGGACCGATCCTGTTTATTTTATACACTGCTGACATTGAGAGTATAGTTGAGAAATGGGGCCTCATTACACATGCATATGCAGATGACTGGCAAATTTACTCTCAGTGTCAGCCACATATGGCACAAACTCTCAGTAACAGGGTGGCAGCTTGCATTGCGGAGATTGGTGAATGGATGACAAGCAATGGCCTAATCCTTAACATGGGTAAGACAGAAGTGATGTGGGCGGCTACAACCAGGCGTGATCATCTTTTGACAACTCGAGTACCACTCTCCATTGGGGGAGAGCTGATTCAGCCCTCCGACTCAGTCAGACTTCTAGGAGTCACACTGGATCGGAACCTCACAATGGGAGAGCAATTGAACTTGACTGTATCTTCCTCATTTTTTGAACTTCGCCAGATAAAGGCGATCAGGAGATGTTTACCGTCGGGAGCAGTCAAGACCCTGGTTAATGCCTTTGTGATGTCACGAGTTGACTATTGCTCAACGCTGTACATAGGTCAGCCGAAAAAGCAGTTCAACCGTCTTCAGTCTGTGCTGAATTCAGCGGCAAGACTCATATTCGGGATGTCTAAATTTACTCGCATTACTCCATTGTTAGGGAAACTGCATTGGCTTCGTTTTCCGGAGAGGGTGGTCTACCGTGTTTGTCTGATGGTGTATAAGGCTGTAAATGGTACAGCTCCTTCATATTTGGCTGACATGTTTACACCCGTTGAGAGGGATTTGAGGCGCCAAACGCTCAGATCTGCAGGGGATGGCGTGGTGGACTTGGTTCAGCCACACCGTCAGACACGCACTAATTTTGGGGACCGTGCTTTCCGGTTTGCGGGACCAATGGAGTGGAACAGACTGCCACCTAATGTGAGGAAGGCAAAGACTGTTGGTGTCTTTAAAGGAGCACTAAAGACACATCTTTACAAGAAATCTTATCCGTGATTTGAGAGGGCCCTTGAGGTGTGACACACACAAAAACGGCGCTCTTTAATTATGTGTACATTAAAATAAATTATCCTTATAAAGGGTGATTTTTTAAGAGCTTGAGAACTTTTTTTAAAAAAAAAACGCATAAAATTTGCAAAATCTCATCGGTTCTTTATTTGAAACGTTAGATTGGTCCATGACATTTACTTTTTGAAGATAATTTCATTTAAATGTTGACCGCGGCTGCGTCTTAGGTGGTCCATTCGGGAAGTCCAATTTTGGGCAACTTTTTCGAGCATTTCGGCCGGAATAGCCCGAATTTCTTCGGAAATGTTGTCTTCCAAAGCTGGAATAGTTGCTGGCTTATTTCTGTAGACTTTAGACTTGACGTAGCCCCACAAAAAATAGTCTAAAGGCGTCAAATCGCATGATCTTGGTGGCCAACTTACCGGTCCATTTCTTGAGATGAATTGTTCTCCGAAGTTTTCCCTCAAAATGGCCATAGAATCGCGAGCTGTGTGGCATGTAGCGCCATCTTGTTGAAACCACATGTCAACCAAGTTCAGTTCTTCCATTTTTGGCAACAAAAAGTTTGTTAGCATCGAACGATAGCGATCGCCATTCACCGTAACGTTGCGTCCAACAGCATCTTTGAAAAAATACGGTCCAATGATTCCACCAGCGTACAAACCACACCAAACAGTGCATTTTTCGGGATGCATGGGCAGTTCTTGAACGGCTTCTGGTTGCTCTTCACCCCAAATGCGGCAATTTTGCTTATTTACGTAGCCATTCAACCAGAAATGAGCCTCATCGGTGAACAAAATTTGGCGATAAAAAAGCGGATTTTCTGCCAACTTTTCTAGGGCCCATTCACTGAAAATTCGACGTTGTGGCAGATCGTTCGGCTTCAGTTCTTGCACGAGCTGTATTTTATACGGTTTTACACCAAGATCTTTGCGTAAAATCTTCCATGTGGTCGAATAACACAAACCCAATTGCTGCGAACGGCGACGAATCGACATTTCACGGTCTTCAGCAACACTCTCAGAAACAGACACAATATTCTCTTCTGTACGCACTGTACGCATTCGTGTGGTTGGTGTAATGTCCAATAAAGTAAACTGAGTGCGAAACTTGGTCACAATCGCATTAATTGTTTGCTCACTTGGTCGATTATGTAGACCATAAATCGGACGTAAAGCGCGAAACACATTTCGAACCGAACACTGATTTTGGTAATAAAATTCAATGATTTGCAAGCGTTGCTCGTTAGTAAGTCTATTCATGATGAAATGTCAAAGCATACTGAGCATCTTTCTCTTTGACACCATGTCTGAAATCCCGCGTGATCTGTCAAATACTAATGCATGAAAATCCTAACCTCAAAAAAATCACCCAATATATATATATATATGTACTACTCCCAGATTGTTCTACCCACACTATCGTACAACTATAGTTGCGCGTAGCGGTGGCGAAGGGTGCCATACAAGCCGGTTCCCATCGGCTTCCCTTTTAAAATGATGTAACAAAGTAGTTTAAAAAATATAGGCATAATGTAAAAAAATACATTTAAAACCAAAGAAACAATACATATTTTCCCTCCATTGAAACCATGCAGTCTACTTTATTGTCATTTTTGCCTCATTTTAAACGGGAAACCGATGGGAATCGGCTTGTATGGCACCCTTCGCCATTGCTATATATAGATACAAAAGAGATCTTTCTCGCATACTCCAGATCATTCTTAGATTTCTCGCCCACACCAGAACGCCGTTCTATGCACTACCCCCATCATGGACTACTCCCAGATTGTTCTACCCACACTATAGTACATGTATAGGTGCGCTTAGGAACTTTGATTTCAAAGTCCGTAACAATACGGTATGTATCGCTCATGTCTGCGATGGGCTTCTTCAGAGTGAAAGTAAAACAAACAAATAAAATCCAAACCTCAAATCAACATAAGCCCTGCAACTCTTGCCGACATTCCCTGAAACAGGGGTGACATTGGCAAAGTGAACCATTTTTTACAGTATGGGTGGTCAGCCTCATAACAACCTATAAGTCAAGGAATACGAGTAATAAATAACATTTAAGTATAAAAAAAAAAATAAAAAAAAATTATAACTACGCATAACTACGATAATTCATAGCAGCGAGGCTACGTCAACATTAGATAAGTGCCTACGTTATAATTCTGGCGTAGCTTCCGGTTTCGCCTCTACGGATAATACAAATTATTACTAGCGTTTTGTTCCGTAGCTGAAACAGCTCTGCGTAGACAGCGAGGCGCTCTGTACGTACAACTGCTACGAGCTACGGTGCCAAGACACAAACAATAAAATTCAGCAACTAACTCAATCATGGCGTATGTACTGAAATGTCTATGGATATTGTTGCGAATATAGTGGTTGTGTAGTTGTGTTAGTGTAATAATAATACCTGGTTTCACCAACAAATCTTAAGGCGCGTTATAAAGCTAAATCTGCCGTTATTATTTCTTACACTTTATGGTCTTAGCAAAATAGTTACAGTAATGAAAGAAATCAAGCATGTTTATTATTTTTTTTGTCTTAATTATAAAGCTTGAACAAAATATATAACTTAAGAACTGCCACCACAAAAAAAATATATTTAAAAAACGCGTTTTTATACATTTTTAGATTTTTTTTCGTGGGTGCTGTATGTCAAATTTTTTTTAGCTTTTAAATTACAGAACTATACATTGTTAAGCGCCCGTACTTAACATTTTTTTTATAATGTCAATTGGTCGTTGAACAATCAGCTTAAAACGTAACGCAACTAAGTTACACATGTAGTGCGATTTCTTGCCGCGTTATCCCCGAAGAGTTTCGCGTGTGGTGAGTAGAACCTTTTCATTTTTACAAGTAAGGAGGCCGGCCTTACACTAACCACTAAAGTAGGGTTTTCCAGCTCCCTTGAGAGCTGGGTAGGTACTCATTTCTTGTAAAGGCTGAGTAAGCCATGCCTGTATTTTATTTTGAACTTTTAAACTAAACACCGTAACGGGAAATTATTTCTGACACCATCTTTGACGGTGGGAATGCAAGCATTCTACCAACTGAGCCGTATATCGACCGGAAAATATTTACACAAAAAGTATTGTTTGCCGAAAGACAGCGTCCTCAGAATGAGATAATATTTTCAAATACAACAAAGACGCTGTTTAGTATACGAGGCAGGATAATACATATAGTCGCATTTGCTGTAAAGATGGAGGAGTACAAGAGACGGGTCGATAAGGAAGGGCCCGCTGCTCAAGAGAAACCTTAGCAAGTCCGTAGCCGGGGATAAAAATAGCTCAGTCGGTAATGCTGACAATCCATCCCCTTACAGCTTGTTTGTCTTATTGTAATGTTAAGGTTAGATTTTTTTTTTAAGAAATCCTGTGCGGGAGACTCCCTAGACTCTAGAAACTCTAGGGGTCTATGACACTGGTTGCAGTGCCACAGAGGTGTACGAGCTTGGTCGTCGCTACAAAGCGCCAATACTCAAGCAAGACTGATTTCGGGTTCGAATCCCACCGTGGGTGTCGGAAATGGTTTCCCGTTTCGGTGTTTATTTCAAAACTCAAAAATACAATACCGGCAAGTTTTACTCAGCCTTCATAAGAAATGAATATTAACTCCCACGGGAGCTGGGAAACCCCCACTTCAACTGAAGTGGTCGGCGTAAGGCCGGTCCCCTTACCTGTTACCATAAACAGGTTCCACTCGCCACATGCGAAACCCTTCGCGGGTAACGCGGCAAGAAGTTTCACTGTATGTGTAGCCTAGTTGCGTTTTTTGCGTTGCGAGTGTTTTTTAATTTTTTTTTATAAGAAATCCTGTGCGGGAGACTCCCTAGACTCGAAACTCTAGGGGTCTATGACACTTGTTGTAGTGCCACAGAGGTGTACGAGCTTGGTATTCGCTACAAAGCGCCAATACTCAAGCAAAACCCAGTTACTGTAAGGCTGGATGGACCTTTGGTGACCGGTCATTGGTAAAGGTTTATGAATTTTTCAACCCAGCGAAGAGCATATTTGGAAATATGAATGGTATATCTTTTGTGCTCCACCGGCATTCGAACCCACAACCTTCCATTTAGAGTCCGCAGTGTTACCACTGAGCTACGCACCGGTCATTATAAGACCGAACCGTTATAAGAAAACTTACATTATTAACTTATATGACCAGTTCATCCTCAGTCGTCGTGCAGAGAGGGTGTCTCCTGAAGACGTTATCTACGTCGATAACGAAACGTCAAGAATAATGTAAGTTCTCTTATAACGGTTCGTCTAATATCCGATAAATAAAATTTAACTGTATAGTTATTATTGTAAACTTTCCCATTATCGTGTACTACGTTTTTTCTTTTCTTAGCTTGCACATAATGGGATTTTTAAGACCGTTTCATTGATAGGTCATATTTGAGTCAAATGGTAGATAAGCCAAACAAGCACTGGGGAACTAACTGCAAACGCCATAACAGACGTGACGTCATCGCATCTTTACCGGTAGTGCGAGTATGAAACATCGGGAAAATTCCTCTGGATCACGTAAATAAACAAATGTAAGGAAGATACAACAGCACACCTATTGAGTGATCTAGTTTTCACACACTTATTTTGTAAATTAAGCGAGTGGAATTTACACAATGCTTTACTTCACTAATAGGTTGTGTATATTCCTTGATATATAGGTTGGTATGCTGCTGACCACCCATGCTGTAGAAAATGTTTCACTTTGCCAATGTCACCCATGTTTCAGGGAAGGACGGCAAGTGTTGCAGAGTGTTTGTCCATTTGAGATTTGGTTTTTATGTTGTAGGTTCACATGCGGCGTGTGCAAGCGCAAACTTGTACGTGTCTGCTTGTGTAAATGCATGTAATGTGAATCTCCAATGTAACATATCTTTGCGACTTAGATTAGATTAGTACAATTGCTACGAGAGGTCAGTCCATCTCTCGCGTCCTCATTGCCCACCTTCAGATGCTCCATCTCCCACCCACTGCACGAGAAAACGTCTAGGTCGGCAAGAGTTGCAGGGTGTATGTTGGCTTGAGATTTGGGTTTTTATGTTGCAGGTTCACATGCGGCATCTTCATGCGCGAACTTGAGTGTCTGCTTATGAGAACGCATGTAATGTAAATCCCCAATGTTACATATCTTTGCAACTTTACAACGGCGTACTAAACAGATCCCGTAGGTTTTTTACTTTACCGAGTTATTGACTCTATATAAATCCCAAATCCGCCCCATTATCGAGTATGGCAGCCATCTCTGGTCTGGTATGTCCAAGAAGTTGAGTGACCAACTTTATTCTGTGCAAAGGAGGGCAGTGAGGTTGATCAATGATCCTTCTCTGACATCCGATCTGCAGCCGCTCCAGCACAGAAGACAGGTTGGAATGCTCAGTCTTTTTTATCGATATTACCACGGAGCTTGTTCTAATGAGCTCCATTCATTAATCCCTCCCCCTCGCATTTCAGAAAGGGAACTCGTAGTACGACTCTCATTCATCCCTTTGCAGTCGATCTCAAAACTATGAGAACTTGGCGTTTTCATGACTCATTCCTTTGCCAAACTGCCCGTTTATGGAATGATCTACCAGTATCTGTGTTCCCTTCCTACTTTTAATCCAGTTTTATTCAAATACCAACATCAATCAACACTTCCTTGCAGCGCCTCACGATAGAAGCAAGAACTCAAGCAACACCTCTGCGGCACCCTTCCAGGGTGACCCCCAAGACTTTCAAGAATTGAGGAGCCTTTTGCACAGGATTCCTTACAAAAAAAATTGATTAAATAGATTAGATAAGATGGATGGTCAACCTCATACCAACCTACAAGTCAAGCGATACAAGCAATATTAAGAATAATAGACATGTATACACAGTAAAAGAAAATAAAATTACGCACCAAAAACTTGAATGGGGAGCGTTGCCAAAAAAACAGGAGAAAAATAGAAGACGAAAAGTTGACCTACATAAAAAATATATAAATAAGTTTATTATCGGGGGGAGGGGTGGGGGGGTGGGGGGGGGGGGTGAATTATTACCCGACCAAACAAGGCACTTGGAAGATGGAAGTGACTCTGTATACGGATTACCTACTCACTACTTTAATAATATGTTGTTACGGATATGTAATTGTGTGTTGTGCTTGTCTGTGTGAGTTAACAATGAAGTAAGTGCAGTCTCTCTAGAAATAAAAATATGTTAGGTTCTTTTAATAATATTAGGCTGATTTATTTGGCGAGCGCTGTTTTTGTGTAAATCATACCTTAAGAACCCTCTGCGAGCTCGGTCGTCGCTGTAGAGCAAATGCTGCATGTGTACCTACTTACAAATGCCACCTTATAAATAAGCCTTCAAAACGATCACTACGCTCTGCCCTCACTGCTGCCAACAAGGTCATGGTGCCCAAAAGAGCGAACACTTCAAATTTTGCAGACAGGAGCTTTGCGGTGGCCGGGCCGGTTGCCTGGAACAATTTGCCCGTCGGTGTTCGCGCGAACCAGCCTACCACCACCTTCAGAAGGGGACTGAAGACACTACTTTTCTCCAGAAGCCATGGCGCCCTTGAGATGGTCCTGGACCATTAAATGGCGCCACAGGAAAGAAATCATCCATCATAATAATCATCATGTGTACTTACAAAGTAAAATCCAACACTCAAATGAACATAAGCCCTGCAAATCTTGCCGACCTTCCCTGAAACAGGGATGACATTGGTAAAGTGAACCATTTATTCACAGTATGGGTTCTGTAATGGTGGCGGCTAGGGTTTATTACAGTGAATTTTTGTTTTATGTTTTAGTTTTTGATGTCCATATAATATGTTATTATTTATTGATTTAAAAAAATGTAATTTGTCATGTATGTTCCTTGACTTATAGGTTGGTATGCGGCTGACCACCCATGCTGTAAAAATGGTTCACTTTGCCAATGTCACCCCTGTTACAGGGAAGGACAGCAAGAGTTGCAGCCTGGTATATGTCC
This sequence comes from Agapetus fuscipes, assembly GCA_951799405.1. Taxonomy (NCBI): domain Eukaryota; kingdom Metazoa; phylum Arthropoda; class Insecta; order Trichoptera; family Glossosomatidae; genus Agapetus; species Agapetus fuscipes. Next base: position 15,694,120 of record OX637349.1, on the reverse strand, counting down.
ATTTGAGATTTGGTTTTTATGTTGTAGGCTCACATGAGGCATGTGCAAGCGCAAACTTGTACATGTCTGGTTGTGAGAATGCATGTAATGTGAATCTCCAATGTAACATATATTTGCAACTTAGATTAGATTAGATCAGATTAGATGGGTAGTCAGCCTCATTGTGATTCGAAACACGAAGACGGAGATGATTCAAAACACGAGCGATTGATATGTGTCAGTACACAAAGAGATTCACTGTTGGAAACGATTCGTCTTGCAAGTGTGTACGCACGAACGCTCGTACAATAACATCAGAGATTTTGTCAACACTAGGGGTGTGCTGGGGGTTTGTGGTTTTCTCTCGGGAAACCCCCAGAGGGGAATGCTTGCTCACGATATCTGGCGTGCGTGCCGCGCTTGACGTCACACTACAGCTGGTGAAGCAATGTGGCCAGATCTAAAACCGAAACCGAGATCCAAGACATTCATCCAAATCGCAACTTCTTCAGAATCTTTTTTTCTATATAAATCTATTATCTAAGTTGCAAAGATATATATATTAACATTTGAGACGTATAACTGCAAACGCCGTCTATAATAATCTATAATCTATAATCTAAGTCATCTCCAAAATTTATGATTTTTGAGATAATGATTGAATTTGATTCTGCGCAGTGTAGCGAATCATTTGCTGTGTGCGATATAATGTTAACCTCACTTAATCGTTCGTAATTTTAATTGAAAAAGTATGATTTCGTGCAAACGCCGTCATCTCCAACTGGTGTTGTCGTTTTACAAGTTTACAAGTTTATTTTTCTCAAAATCATCGCGTAAGGAGTTGACGGCGCGGCGTTTGCATTTATACGACTCATTTAAAGCTCATAACAAATGCATGCCCACAAACAAACACGTGTAGTTTGCGCTTACAAATGCTGAATGTGTACTTACAAATTAAAATCCAAACCTCAAATGAACATAAGCCCTACAACTTTTGCCGACCTTCCCTGGCACAGCGGTGACATTGGCAAAGTGAACCATTTTTTACAGTATGGGTGGTCAGCCTCATACCAACCTATAAGTCAAGGAATACAATAATTAAATCAAGTGGAATTAAAAATATAGACACGTGACAGGACCAATTCAAGAAAACGAACTTAATACAGACAACAATTCAGTTTTCTAGTGATTTCAGGTTTCAAATGGACCAAAAATGGATGAAAGAAAAATTGCAAAAGATAATTATGACGTTGTAAGACGCTTTTAGCTGAGAAACCATAACTTCCGACAGGTTGAAATGGAGTACGTCAAAACGTTTTTTAAACAGACGAAATTTGTTCATTTTTCGACGCATAAACGTCACACTATGTTACTAGGGTGAATTTTCAGTAAATCCCTTAGCAAGCAAGAAAAAGTCAGGCTTTGCCAGACTCTTGACGTCACATCTTTCTCAAAAAAAAAATCATACATAACAAAAAACGCAACTAAACTAAGTATACCTTCTTACTGCGTTATCTTCGAGGGGGTCGCATGTGGCGAGTGGGACCTTTTTATATTTAGAGGTCAGGGGGCCGGCCTTGTGCCAACCACTTCAGTTGAAGTGGGGATTTCCCAGCAGGCTGGTACTCATTTCTTGACAAAGCTGAGTAAGCATTGCCAGTATTTTTTTTTTGGTTTGAAATAAACAAGGGAAATGATATCTGACACCCTCGGTGTGTTTCGAACCCGAACTCTCGGCATGTAATGCAAGCACTCTTCCAACTGAGCTATCGACGGAACCTTCCTAAAAAAAAGGAACAAACTTTAGTCACGAAAAATAGTTTCAAAATGCCTTTTCCAGAAATTCTCACCTTGTCAATATGACTGACGCTAAGTTGAAATAGGCAAAACCGAAACCGAAATTTTATGTTTCTTCCCTCACTAATAATGCCGCTATAGTTGAATGTTATCAGTGGGAGGTGTGGGATAGGGGAAGGAGATTTATTTTGCGCGATTATGCGAAACGTAGAGAATGTGCAAAAACTTAATTTCCCTTTATGAGATGATTAGCAGTCGTGGGCGGAGGTGATGTAGTACCTGCCAGATAACAACACACAACTATGCGCGGTGTGTATAACTAGCTATATCAAGTGTTTACTAAGAAAATTTTACATAAATTGTACAGGGTATTTTCTTTCGAACTACTAATAAAGGTGTGTGTAAAGCTAAAGTTATCTAACAGCTTTTACTGTAACTGTAACTTTGTCGCCATTCTGCTAGTGGTGGCCCTACCGGGAATCGCGCCCACTTGATGCAGAATTAATGGGTCTTGATTACTTAGCGCAAAGGTCATACCCACTAGTCACGGCAACAACATTCTATTTTTTTTTATTAGACAAAGAAACAGTTATACATGGAATATATGGGATAAACAACATAGTTATACAATTTCAAAAACCAGCAAAATTCAATTCAATTTTATTCAATTTATTATTCAATTTTAAATCCTCTTCTTTCCTGTTATTATAAGATACCTGGATATATTTACAACTGGTGTGGATCGCTTACTATTGGAGTCTATTTGTTTACTAGAACGACGTATGGATGCGTAGAATAATGTATGTTCGTATTGTTCTCTTTTGTCTGCAATGTTATATGTATTGTGACGTTTTGGTGTCTCCCTGTCAAGAACATACTTATTAAATAAATAAATAAATTCCCGTTTTTTTTAATAAATCGATGAATGATATATTCAGTGTCATAACAAAAGGAGAGCTTGTATGAAAAAGGTAATGACTCTGAATGAAATGAAAGAAGTATACGAAAAAATGACGGTGAATCTGTTATGTTGATCTACATATAATGTTGGCGGTTTCTTATTTGATTTTTCATTGTATGTAATTGATATGATGCCAAAGTTTTTTTTTTATATATTTGTTTTAAAGGTTTTCTTATTTATATACACATAAATTTTATTAACTGTTTGTATTTCTTGGCTGGTAAGAGGCTGACAACTTATACCATTAAAAAAATGATTCAATTTGTCAATATCAACCCTATTTATGGAAGATCCGCAACAATCGAAGGGCTTATGTTAATTTCATATTTGGATTTTAATTTGAAAGTACGCATGCTGCACTTGTAAGGGCGAACTTAGACGTGTCTGCTTGTGGGCATGCATTTAATGTGAACCTGAAATATGAATATATATTTGCAACTTAAATTATTATTATTAGATTTCTTCTTTATCCAGTCGTACCTACTCTCGAGAGCCCAAGTCAAGATTTTTAATAACAGGCTTAAATTTATTTAATAAGATTTTTTTCTAAAGGTGTTTGTAACAAAATTAACGATAGTTGAATGTATTTTCCAACACTTTTCAGCGTATTCACTTCGGACCGTGTAATCCTCCTTAAGCCAAAGCCGTTGTATGAAAATTGCAAGCCCCTTAAGTAGGAGCGTGGAAATTTTAAGGTCCCATAAACATGAGGTACAGCGCTGAAAATGAAACGCTTTTTTTCCGCGAAAATTTCCGTAAAAACCCGAGAATTTACGAGCAGTGTGCCGAGGAGAGGGGGGGTGCTTTGGATGTAAGGGGTGGGAGGAGGTTTAATTATTTCTTTCACAGTCATAACGGTGTAAGATGAGACGGCCGAGATATATGGAGGATTTGAGGGAGTGGGAGCAGGGAGAGTTAGGAAATTTGAGATTTTTATCAAAATTTAAAGCGATTTAGAGTTGAATCTTGGAACATAAGAAGAATGATGATTTATTTGGTGACTGCTGTTTTCGCATAAATCACACCTCCCTCTGCTAGTTTGTCGTCGCTATAACGAACGCCAATTCTCAAGCAAGACCCAGTTGCTGTAAGGCTGGATGTACCTTAGGTGAAAGATCTTTGGAAAGTGTATTTGAATTTTGCAACTCAGCAAAGAGCATATTTGAAATGAAATGGTATTTTTTGTGCTCCGGCGGGCATCAAGCCCACACAACAGTATTGACATTGATAAAGTGAACCAACTTTTTTTCAGTATGTGTGGTCAGCTTCATACCAACCTATAAAACAAGGAATCGATCCTTTCCATTAATTTTAGACACAAGCAACTTTGCATCTCCAAACACAAAGCTTTGAAGGGTAGAAAACTTTAATTTAACAAATCTACAACAAGAATAAAAGTCAATCATCGATTCCACGGAGGGGATCGAACCCAGATATTATAAATTCACGGAGTTCGTCTGAGGTTTTGATCGCGTTTATAAAGTTTTCAGAGCAGAGATCACGTCGATGCCTGCAGGGTTCTAAGTATAAAAACAACTGCACGTTTAAACTAAACCAAAGCGTTTTATCGTTTTGGCGTAAGAGAAAAAAATAACTGAAGTGTTCATAGGTTCGAACCTGCGCTAATTTCAATCGGTGCTATTGACATTTAGAGACATTTTTAGTGATACTAATGACATTTTAGTCGCCCGTTGAGCCCACGCTTTGACAATATAATGGTGCATTTGTACGAAGACTTGTCAATCCAAGATGGCCGCAAGTGAACAGCTGATCAGTCTTCATGCAAATATTACCAAAATTCGGTAGGTAAGAATGACCGTGGTGATGAAACTTCCAGCACAAGCATCATTAGTTTGTCAAAGCGTGGGCTCAACCGACGACTAAAATGTCTAAGAATAGCCCCGAATAACGCAAATTCGAGTGCCGACGAATTATCCGCCCAACCATACCAGCGACCATAAGTACCTACAATATCTCACCTTCGTGAATCAGCATTGAGAATACTACCAGCTCTGATAATCGCCAAACTTCACTGAACAAGCAAAAGATGATTTTTTAGAAGCAAATGTATAAAAACACTCGTGTCCTCTTGAAAATTACGTAAGCAATTCCTTGAGGGGAAATAAATGCTCAAATTGTGAAAATTAAACCATGTGTTTTAAAACAATACATTCTCTTATCAATTTTGTTACTCATTGCTGAGGGTTGTGACCCGTGTGGAAGTTTTAATCCACTCTTCTCCAGTTTCCTCTTGAGTGCGCTTCCCGCAGCGCTCCAACCACCGAGTTGCCTGTTGCTGTCTTCGCTTGATCGGTCCATTGTGTGGGGGATCTTCCTCTTCCTCTCTTCGCCTCCAAGCCACCGATCACCAGTCGTTCCAGGCTGTTCTCATTGCCACGGACACTGTGTCCGAAGAACTGAAGAAAAAATACATAATTGCTCATAAAAACACTCGCAACGCAACGCCAAATTCTAGCCGCGTTATCCGCGAAGGATTTCGCATGTGGCGAGTGGAACCTATTAATGGTAACAGGTAAGGGAGCCGGCATTCCGGCGACCATTTCAGTTGAAGTGGGTGTTTCCCAGCTCCCGAGGAGGTTGGTACTTTTTTACTTATGAAGGCTGAGTAAAACTTGCCGGTATTTTGAAATAAACACCAAAAACGGAAATAATTTCTGACACCCTCGCCTCGGTAGTATTCGAGCCCGAATTCACGGCATGGAATGCAAGCACTCTACCAACTGAGCCACCGACCGGACTGAGCGCCATTTTCGCGACTCACACGAGGCGCTATTTCAGTTTCCATACATTTTCCAGTCGACTTTAAACGTTAAGTTTTCCATTTGATACGCTGTCAGGAAACTTGGATGGCGCACCTTCCGAGAATCGCAACTTGACAAAAGATCAGAGGTTTCTTGACGCCCGAAAGTCCGGCGCAGAGGCTGCGGTGAAGTTGGTAACGGGGAACGAGAGACGCGGCGGTTTGAGCAGATGAAGCAAGAATACGGTATTACCTCAGGGGTTGTGATGGTTAACCCTCCGTCTGTCGCAACCTTTTAGTGCCTTCGTTCGGACGCTATGTGCCAAAACAGCACACGATTTCATATTGCTGTTATTCCCATTCCCCTTGGTTTTGGGGGACGCCCTTTCTCACTGACTTCCTTTAGGATCTATATTAAGGAATTAACAGAAAGAAAATTTAAATATAGTGTTTCATTTGCAGTTCAAATTGGGAAATTTTCCAGCGAATTCACTAAAATACAATGTGGTGTACCCCAAGGTTCTATTCTCGGGCCTCTTCTTTTCCTTGTTTATATCAATGATATAACTACATGGGATATTCGAGGTACCCTCCAACTATACGCAGACGATACCATAATTTTCTATCATTCGCAAACGAGAGAAGAACTAGAAAATTTAATGAAAAGAGATGTTTCACATCTTGCTAATTGGTTAAGGTTAAATAAATTAAGTTTGAATGTCAAGAAAACGTCATATATGCTGTTTGGAAAATCGAGAAATATGTCCTTTAATATTACTATTGGATCGAATAATATTGATAAAGTCAGCTTTGTTAGATATCTTGGTTTATATATTGATCCACAACTTTCTTGGAATTACCAATTTGACCATGTTAAATCAAAAATAGTGCCAATTACTGGCGTTCTGTACAGACTAAGGGATTTACTTCCAAAGTCAACATTACTCGCTATTTACTATGCCATGATCCATTCCCACCTTTCGTATCTTACTTGCATATGGGGGGTTGCCACCAAAAAACAAATATCGGAGCTGCAAGTTGTGCAAAACAGAGCTTTGAGGAACATTCTTGGCATACCATGGGATACATGCGTGAAGGACATTTATCGACAGAGCAATGTTCTTCCATTCAAGGTCCTACCATTGTACGACATCACTGTCACCATTATTAAAATTCTAAAATCCTCAATTCACACAAATTTAGAGTACCATTATAATAATGATTTTCATAATTATAATACTCGAAGCTCAGAAAATCTACATATTAAAGGTTTTCGATCGACAAAGTTTGGAAGGAGGTCTCTTTCAAATGTTGCACAGTCCCTATACAATGGACTTCCGATAAAAATAAAGAGGGATATGAAAAATAAACAACAAAATGATGCAATAAAGTCTTATTTCTTAGAGTCTTTTTACAATGATGCTGTACCAGTGTGATGATTTTGTTTTATTTTGGGTATGAGACGCTAATTCTCTTCTGTCTTTGTTTGCTTCAGTAATTGTTATTTTATTAATATTTTTTTAATTATATTGTATGGCTAGTTTTAAGTATTGTGTAAGAGTATAAGTACTAAGTCCCAAATGAGTTTATGTAACTCCTGGGAAATGTAAACTTGTTTATATTATTTCAATAAAAAAAAAAAATATATATATATTATCTTACCAAACACAATTTTCAAAATAACCATTTTTGACCGACCTACCCCAGTTACAATATAATTTGGACGAAATATTAAACTAATTTTTAAAGTAAAACACCAAAAAAACACATAAAGATTTAAATTTAATCCCAGCGAGCTCAGTCCACTTCAGATTCCATTAATTCAGGCTCCTCAGGAAAAGTTGGCTTTGTGGACAATGTGCTTTTTTGGCCACTTGCTACATCTCCGCTCGCTGTGAAGGTGCAGGAATTACTTCGAGGTACGGGCTGGAAGACGTCTTCGAGTCAGAAGGGTACTGGGGAGGAGAGCGTCATTTGTCGTCGATAAATCGGGGAAGTCCGCCAAAAACACTAAGTGTGCTTATTTTGCACAGGTGCGACCGACGCAACGGAGGGTTAAACAATCCACTGGTGAAGTTTTAAAACACATAACAAGGGTTCAATCGCTATCAAGAAGAATTGATAAGGGTTAAAATTAGGCCTGGAGCAAGCTTTCAACTAATCATGTTATGTTGTTTAATTGTTTAGTGATTGTTTGTTTTACATATATACTTAAATGTAATTAATTGTTTGTATTCCTTGACTTATTACAGGTTGATATGAGGCTGACCACAAAAGATGCTTCAATTTGCCAATGTCACCCCTGTTTCAGGGAAGGTCGGCAAGAGTTGCAGGGCTGATGTTCATTTGAGATTTGGTTTTATATTGTAGGTCCACATGCGGCATGTTTCAGCGCGAACTTATATGTGTCTGCTTGTGGGAATCCATTTAATATAAATCTCACATAAATGAAATGATTTCAGATGGAATAACAAAGTATTCAATTTAAAAAAATTGTGTTAGATCTGCAATGTCGGCAGCTAAGGCTTTGAAATTACAAAAGTATTCATAGATTTTTTCATTTACTGACGTTTTTTTTATTAAGCTTAAGTCGAGCCGATAGCTCAGTTGGTAGAGTGCTTGCGTTCCATGCCGAGAGCTCGGTTTCGAATCCCACCGAGGATGTCAGAAATGATTTCCCGTTTCGACGTTAATTTCAAAACCTACATTAAATACCGGCAAGGTTTAGTCAGCCTTCACAAGAGACCAACCTTTCGGTAGCTGGGAAACTCCCACTTCAACTGAAGGGGCTCCTTACCCGGAAAACGCGGCAAAAAGCTTCACTACATGTGTAGCTTAGCTAGTTTCCGCATTGTATAATTGTAGCTTGGTAGATTCTAGACGTATTAATAAAGCTATCAATTTTTACACCGTACAAAGGTCTACGCCTCTACGATGCCGTAGCCTGTGTGAGGCCTAATCGAATTTCCCCTGGCGTAGCTCTTGCCATGGTTTAATGTGCTACGATACATAGCCAGGCTTATCTAACGCTTGTATAAAATGTGCTAGTAAAGGATAAACCGGTTTAAAAATGCCTGTACAGCGTTAAACCTGATTAAGTCGGTGTGAATGTGTGATGACAGTGTGCAATGAAGGAGCTTTTAAGCAACTAAGCTACACATATAGTGTATCTTCACGCATTTTTCCCGAAGGGGTCGCATATGGCGATTCGGGACCTATTTATTTTTAGGGTTAAGGGGGCCGGCCTTACACCAACCACTTAAGTTGAAGTGGGAGTTTCCCAGCTCCCGAAAGGGCTGATTTTCATTTCTTGTGAAGACTGAGTAAACCTTGCCGGTATTTTGGGTTTGAAATAAACACCGAAATGGGAAATCATTTCTGACACCCTCAGTGGGGATCGAACCCTTGTTCTCAGTATAGAATGCAAGCATTCTACCAGCTGAGCTGTCAACCAGACTTTTTAACGATCTTGGTCGTCGCAACAAAACGCCAATTCTCAAGCAAGACCCAGTTGCTGTAAGGCTGGATGGACCTTTGGTGATCGGTCATTGGTAAAGGTTTATGAATTTTTCAACCAAGCGAAGAGCATATTTGAAAATATAAATGGTACATTTTTTATGCTCCGCCGAAATTCGAAACCACAACCTTCTATTTACGAGTCCGAAGTGTTACCACTGGACTACGGACCGGTCTGTATTCTAAAGCCATTTCGCATGGGGTGGCTGTTACAAAAATCCACTTTGCTTCTTTCATTTAATACATATGCACCCAGGGAAGTGTTGCCACTGGACTACGAACCGGCCTAGAGTCTCTGAAATCTAGGGAGGCTCCCGCACAGGATTCCTAACAAAAACTTGTACAATCCGTATTAACAGTTTCCTTATAAAATGTAATCTCTCGTATCACAGCACGATGTTCCTGTATTTTTTTTTCGCTTGACGACGATATTCATTAGTGATATTTTTTCAGAGCACCATTGAACTCCTCCCTCTTTTTCATACATTCAGAGCAGTGGCTCTCAACCTTTCATTGATCATCAGAGACCATCTCGCACGCTTAATAATAAAGAGAAATAACTCGAAAATTGGGAAAATCGAGATTTTGTAATAAAACGCAAGAACAATGCGAGAAGAATAGGTAGAATGCGACAGCCCTTCAATTTGGACGAATATGACCGAGATAAAACATCGGCCGCCTTTTTCATCCCATACAAGTTGTACTGGGTGTCTGAACTTTAAACGTGATTTCCCAACATTCTTGTTTTTCGAGTTATTGCTCGTTATTATTAAACGTGCGATCTGATGATCTAAATTGCAAGATATGTAACCTTGGGGATTCACATTATATGCATTTTCACAAGCAAACACGTACAAGTTGACGCTTGCACATGCCGCATGTGAACCTACAACATAAAAACCCAAATATCAAATGAACACAACACACACCCTGCAACTCTGGCCGACCTTTGCTGAAACAGGGGAGACATTGGCAAAGTGAATCATTTTCTAGAACATGAGTGGTCAGCCATATTATACCAACCTTTAAGGCAAGGAACATACACAACAAGATATTATAGTTATTAAGTATTAATTATTTGGATTTTTTTTGTGCTCTACCAGGAATCGAATTCACAATCTTCGGATAACAAGTCAGTAGCGTTAACAACTAGACCACAGACCGGTCTATCCTTTTTGTTCATCATCCATTGACTTATAGGTTGGTATGAGGCTGACCACCCATACTGTAAAAAATGGTTCACTTTGCCAATGTCACCCCTGTTTCAGGGAAGGTCGGCAAAAGTTGTGGGGCTTATGTTCATTTGAGGTTTGGATTTTATTTGTAAGTACGCATTCAGCATTTGTAAGCGCGAACTACACGTGTTTGTTTGTGGGCATGCATCTGAGAGCTTTAAATGAATATATCCTTGCAACTTAGATTATAGATCCATTCATTCTACATAGATGCCTGAACCGAATTGTACTCCTGCGTACCATTTCGGTAGTTATCCAAACTGGTTGTGGACCACGAAATGAGAGACAAGGAGAAAGATGAAGAGAGAGAGAGAGAGCGCGCATCATCCCCCCCGTTCCTCGCCACCTTCCTTCCTGCCCCAGACAATATCCGGGACAGATAGAAATGAAAAGTCAGTACCTGGAAGGCCGGAGAATAACGCCGCCGATTTATGGCCATTCTGTCCGCAGTACAACACTAGCTGGCTAGTACAGTCACAATGGAAATGTAGGAAACACGGTGACATAACGACCCATGACAAAACATCACATGGCAAAACAACACAAATATTTATTTTGCTTCTACGCGACTTCTTTGAGGATAACGTGGTAAAAGGTCGCTCTTTATGTGCAGCTAAAATATTATGAGGGCGTTCTTGTTTTTTTATCATCTTTACCAAATAATATTAGCATGACATTAATTTTCTCACGTTCACGTCTTTCATACTGTAAAAAATGGTTCACTTTGCCAATGTCACCCCTGTTCCAGGGAAGATCGACAAAAGTTGCAGGGTTAAGACTCCGTTCACAAATAAAAATCGCGTTGTTTTTCAAAATATGTTTCTAATACTGTATGGCCTTAGTAAACGAGTGACATTAATGAAAAAAATCACGCGTATTAAATGATTTTTTATCTAAATTTATAAGTTAGTTCTTTAATATCACTTAAAAAATGACGTCACAAAAAAATATTTAAAAAAACTCGTTTTTCTCACATTTTTCCGGCTAATTTTTTTGTTTTTTCTTTTTTTCAATATTTTATTTCTTCATTATTGTAGAATAATACAAAGTCTACAAAACGATGCAGTTTAGTTTATGTAATGTGAATGGAATTTGAGATAATGTAAAAAAAACTGTTTTCGAGAATTAAATACATTTATTAGTTTCAGTTTTTTCATTTTATCTCAAAAACTGTTAAATAAGCATTTGAAATGATTTATTCATGTTAATATTTCTTTGCAAATGAGATTATAGATTATATATATAGCCTTAACCGCCAACATAACTGATCGACAACAACAACAACACCTTCTCTCAGGGTCAGTCTCCCCTCCACTGACCCACGCCCTGTATATCCATCCCATCCGGGGATGTGTCACAGGACTCGCATGCAAAGTTATGTGAGATGCGAGTGGCAGAAGGCCCTCCCGTGAAGCTAAACTTTCCCGCCATCTTTTTCAGGAATTGAAAAACAATGTATAAACAGAAAGTGCTACGAATGCTACGAGTACTTAGTCGTAGAGAGTCGTAGCACCGTAGACGCTCAAGGTACACGCGGCGGCACAAAAACCAAGGCAGGAACAAAAGCCGTGAAGCCGCTAACGAAAATGGACGCGGGAGTCGTAATTAAAAACAAAGCCGTCACCACGAGAGCCGAGGACAATGCTGTGACGAGGGAGGAGGCGGGGGGTAGCGGAGAAGGGTGAGGAGATGTAAGAATAAATGTGAACGAGAAAAAATCGTAATGAAAAAGTGAGGAATTTGTGTTGAAGTGTAGAGAGTGTTTTGTTGATGAAATGCTGAACATATAAATTATTGTGTAGAACACGTATTACTTAAAGTGTATTCAAAGAATTTTTAATTGAAAAAACGTAGCTACGCAGCCGAAAGGAAGCATATTGTGTTAAACTAAGTCTTATCTTCTTCTTCCCGTGCTGTTATGTTTAGATTGAAAGGTATCTCCAGGATACTTACATCCGGCTAGCTCTCATCAGCATCACTCTCAGGGCGTGGGGTTCTTTCCTTCGGTATTGCTTACTTATATCTTGGGAAGGTTGTATAGTAAAAGATGAGTTTAACATGAACAAATAAGGGTGTATGTACTTTACAATATGGGAGAAATAGGGGAAATAAGGGAATGGCACGACCTGCAGGTTGTCACTAGAACACTCCCTATTCCGTTGGCTGGAGTTCTAAACGGAAGGCCTAAGGCAGCGCCCCAGGCTAGCGGCGGTTCACGAGGCGGACGCCTCCGCACGTGGGAGCCTCTGAGTGTGCGCTCCTATGCACTATGTCTTCTATGCCTCTGGTCCACAAGGGTGCCTTGCTGGCAGGAAATCCAAGTAGATGGGGAGGAGGTAGGTCCATTGTAGTGCCCCCTCTTGCACCGCTCGGTGCTTGGTCGCTGACGTCTTAATCGTTTGACATCTTGCCGGGAACTGATGACCGACGGCCCGATCAGATCACACAGCGCAGTTCGGCCGCTTCCGTGACCGTTCGGCTCCGTTCGGCCCACGACACATACTGTACACATTGTTTTTTTATATGTTATTTTAAAATAACATAACAGTGCCTTTTATTATTTTGACTATTTTGACCTTAGATGCTGCGGCTCAAAACAGGTACTTGGTGCTTCTGCCAATCAATTGTCGCAGGTTTTTCACGATGACTTTCGGCGTCCCTGAGGTCTTCTCCCTGAATCTTACCCTGTATGATAAGATGGAGGAGAGGGACTGAAGTACAAAAGCTTTTTCTGTTAAATGCTTGGCAGAAGCTCCGTTGTCGTGCGCAAGTGTTTTAATATATAATCAATAATCTCAGTTGCAAAGATATATAACAATTCAGAGTGTTATTCTACAAGCAGAAAGTTGCTCTTACACATGCTGCATGTGTACTTACAGCATAAAAACCCAATCTCAAATGGACATAAGCTCTCCAACTTTTGCCGACCTTCCCTGAAAGAGAGGTAACAATGGCAAAGTGAACATTTTTTTACAGTATAGGTGGTCAGCCTCATACCAATGTACAACATCCTTGCAACTTAGATTATAGATGAAAGATAGCTTACACGTTGCAGTTAACACATCTGTTACCTAGAAATTCTTTTCAATGTTGCAAGACAACAAAAAATAACATAACACCTACCAACACATGTTTTCTAATAATTTTAATCAGATATTTATTCACCAATGTAAATAGCAATGTTTAATTAATACAAACGATACATAAGTAGGGACTGGAAAATTTCGCGATCGCGATAAAACGAATTTATTCGCGAATTTTGATGTTTTTACGCGAATAACGCGAAATTTGAGGTTTTATGCAAATATCGCGAATTTTCGTACTTTTGGTAGAAATTGTGCGAAAAAGTTGTTATGTGTCGCTTCTGCAACGCAACTATTTTGTGGGAAAGAAAAGATTCCTGTGAAAACCCTTTGCAAGGTGCAAAGTACAGAAAAAATGATCGGTGTTATAGCCGAGGGGGCCAAGTGGGCTGATCTTTCAACGTTGAAACACGCTAGAACGTTGGTTCAACAAATGTAATTGGGTAATTATAAATGAATAATTAATTAAAATGAACAATACTCGTAATGATTTTTTCATTAATGATATTAATACCTGTTTCTGGCCAGGCAGAGTAGGTTGGTGAATTGCATTCCTATTCACAAATCTATTTTATTAAAAAAAAAAATGATAAGCAGAACTGTCCTGGACATCCAAACAGACTTGAATCGTGACATCAATGAAATAGGAAACACATCAAGGAGTGAAGCTGCTGCTGGATTAGCCAAGAGCACAACTTGAAGCTTTCATAAAAGCCAACATCCCTCGAAAAAATTAGATAACCCTCATCTAGAGAGACTTCATTTAATATTTTAAAAGGATATTGCAGGGTATTCGGAGTGTCATTAAAATATTAATACTTTTTTCAATCAATGGTTTTTTGTAAGTTGTATTGATTCAGATGTTGTTTATTCATTGTTTTTAAAGGTACATATTGTTGTTTATATAATAAATTGTAAATATTAGTAAAATCTAGAGTTTTGCAATTACATAAACCTTTATTTCGATCAAATCAACCCTAAAAATTACACCGAATCTCCCCGTTTATCATAAAAAATAACGCGAATTTCCTTGTTTTTGATCAAAAATAACGCGAATTTCCCAAAAAAATAACGCGAATTTCGCAAAAAATAACACCACTTTTTTCCAGTCCCTATACATAGGTAATATAAATTATTATTTAAAAAAAATAGCATACTTAGTTTTGTTATTCTCTACAAACACGTGCGTGCAAAAATGCTACGCTTGATTAAAAATTGCAAAATAATTTTATAATGTACCTACTTACATATTACTTTCAACTTCCAATACAACCGACTCTGTATAAATCCTAAATCCATCCAATTATCGAGTGCAACAGCTATCTCTTGTCCCGTATACCAAAGATACTGTGTGACCAACTCGATTCTGTGCAAAGAAGGGCGGTGAAGCTGATTGATGATCCTGCTCTCACAGCCAACCTACATTCTCTTGAGCACAGAAGGAAAGTTGGAATGATCAGTCTATTCTATGGGTAGTATAATGGTGTCTGTTCTGATGAAATATCCTCACTTATACCTCCTCCTCTCGTCAAAACAAGAGCAACTCGTAGAACGGCTCACATCCATCCTATTGTAGTCGACATCAAAACTATGAGAACTTGGTGTTTTCACGACTCATTCCTTTGCCAAACTGCCCGCTTATGGAACAAGTTACCGGTATTTCACCCCTGTTAAAGGGAAGGTTTGGAAAATATGGAGGCAGGTCTGGTAGGGTGCATTTACATAAAATGTAGTGATACTAATATTCCTTTCTATTTACTTGACAATGCACACAAGTAAGGTCCGTAGTCCAGCGGTAAAGCTTCAGACTCGTAAATGGAAGGCTACGGGTTCAAATCCCGACGAAGCATACAAAATGAAAAAATAAAAATTTCAAATATGCTTTTCGCTGGGATGAAAATTCATTTATCTTTACCGGTCTAATCTAATCCAATCTAATCTAAGTTGCAAAATATATGTAACATTCGAGATTCACATTAAATGCATTTTCACTAACAGGTATAAGTTCGTGCTTACACATGCCGCATGTGGTCCTACAATGTAAAAACCCGAATCTCAAATGAACATACAACCTGCAACTCCTGACGACCTTCCCTGAAACAGGGGTGACATTGGCAAAGTGAACCATTTTCTACAGCATGGGTAGTCAGCCGCATAGCCGGTCACCAAAAGTAAATCTAGCCTTTTTTTTTTTTTTTTTATTTAGGATACAAACAGTTGTTTACAATTTTAAATTTAACAAAAAAATAATCAAATTTAAACCTAGAGATCCATTAAAAGTATTAGCCTTACAGCAATTGGGTCTTGCTTGAGAATTGGTGCTTTCTAAAGCGACGACCAAGCTCGCAGAGGGCTTTTGAGGTATGATCCACACATAAAACAGCGCTCACCAAAAAAATCATCCCATTATTTATATTTTTTCTTCAAAGACAGTAAATATAAATACATTATTTTTCTGAAAATTCTTTATCCAGCACTGAAATATGATTTTCTCAATATATACAATGCCAACGTCTTAAAAAAAAAACTAATAAAATTCGATCCGAAGCCAAAAATAATCCACCTTTTTTTTCATCGATGGGTTTTTACAATAAGTTTTTTTTTTATTAGACTTGCCATGAATACTCCCAACTCAAACTGGAAGGGATGTTTTTATTCTTAGGACAACCGCCCCTCCTGACGAACCCTCCTCTCTCCTTTCAATCTTCACTCCGTTTCTTTTTTATGTTCTACGTTTTTCTCTGGAAAAGTATTAACTCGGCATATATTCCTACTGTAGAAAGGTGTATGATGGTGATGATGAGTTGGTGTTCCTTAGAAAAAAATTATACGATAAACTCTTTCCTTGAAATAGATACACATATCGATGGTTAAAAGGCAATAGGGCATAAGCGTCATTTTGGTCAAAAATGAGTTATGAATGCTATCCTCCTTTAAATTTTCCGCTCTTTCTAATGCGCTAACTCCCATAGCTCTACGATGATTTTTGTGTTGTTTTTGCCCAAGCAAACAACTGAGTTTTCGAAGTGTGGTTTTGATGTAACCGACAAGATTTTGGCCTTTTTTGTCCTAAAGCTTGTGACATAAAAAAAAGTATAACATCGTAAAACCATATAAAAAGGAATGCCAATAAATGCCTTTCTTTTTTATTTTAGAGCTGTTCTGATTTTAACGATATGATAAAAAATAAAAAAAGTTGCGCCATTTTTTTGCAATCTCGAACTTTAAACCGCTCTCCCGAACAATTTAGTTTTTGACGCTTCTGCCCTTCTTCCTTTTAACCGTCGATATTTATGAAATGTCACAAATTTTCAATGCATTTTGCCAACATCATAAAAATATTATGAAAAATAAATATTTATGAAAACACATAAAAAATGTACACGCAGACTTTATTTTTTTCTGCATAAATTTAGACTATTAAATATTATCAACATGCCTTATCGGCGATTAAGATTAATATAGAGCGTGAACAGTGGAAATAATCTAAAACAAAAAATACAAAAAAAAACAGTTTTCGCGATAGATTTAATAATATTTATATTGTACGGTTTAAAATTTCATTCCCCCACTGCGGTACAATTCGCGAAGCCAATGCGCATAAAAATAGCAAAGATTCGTGAAAAACGCCACGAGAAATACCTCAGTTTGGCATTGAATGTATTAAACCTCCCCCGAAGTAGGGGAGGCCGGGGCTGAACGTTCCCGGGGCACGTTGTTCCGACAGTAATAACTTTGTAAAGAAAAGCGATAGCAATACACGTGAAGTGCGTCGTTGAAGCATCAGGTGACGCGCCAATTTGGCGGCCATCTTAGTTGCTTCGACGGCGGCGGACGAGTGGCTGTGTGCACCACGCTATTAAAACACCACGTTAGTAAATTTTTTCGTATTTAAACTTTTTGGTCTATTTTTCTTTTTTATTGACCGATTTATGTGAATCTTTCCAATTGTAGAGTGGCATTAGTGAGGTATTTAATAGCTTGAATGTTTTTTCAATTGAATTTGATAATTTGCTAGCATGACAGTTTTGTACAAAAATATAATTTGGGGCTACAAGTTCCCTTCCAAAGGGGCTGGTTGTTCCCCGGAACAACTTACCCCAATCGATCTAAGCTTAAATTTTCTATACAGTTTTACGGTTTATTTTTAGGATGGTACGTACCTACAAACGGAAAACTGAGAGAGGGAAAACATCCGAAACGTTATTACGCCAAGCTGCCAATGCTGTCATACAAGATGGAAGAAAAGTAAAAACGGTAGCCAGAGAACTGGAAATTTGTCACATGTTACCTCAGATTAATTTGCAGCCGGAATCTATAACCATAAACACTTCAACATCGGGTCAGATTGGTGAACCACCTCAACAATCTGCAACAGAGCAGGGTGATGTATCTCAGGCTGCCTCTGTGACCATTAATAGTGACCAACAACTTCAATTTACAGTAAAGACAAATGCTTTAGCTGGGTTTTATCCTGAAATTGTAAAGCCTTTACCAAAGGCACCCCTAAGATTGCAGACGGCTACAAAATGCCGTATAAGAAAGACAGCGGTTTAGACCGACACGCCAGAAAAAAATGCATTAGCTGAAGTCCAGGTAAAGAAGGAAGCAAGGAAAGACGAAGCCATTAGAAAAAAGGGAAATAAAACAACAATAATAAAGGTAAAGGCAAGGGAAAAGGAAAAGGAAAGGGAAAAGCTCAAGAAAAAGCTAAACGAAGAGTATTACAAGAAAACGAGAGTGATAGTGATGATGAGGATCTGGAATGGTACTGCATAATTTGTTGTGATTCATATTCAAATTCACTTCCAAGAGAACAGTGGATAGAATGTAGCATGTGTAAAAATTGGGCACATTTTAAATGTAAGTGACCCAAATAAGGCCTACCTTAACTTTGTTATTACATAACTAGCGGGCTTATACTCGTAATAATAATGCAATGGTAATTTGAAATACTTATACTTATTTATTAAACTTTGTAATAAATGAAATAAAATTGCTTTAAAAACAAAAATCACACTTTTGTGAACCCAAATAACTAAAATGGCATTTTGGCCTTATTGGGAACCCCGTGTGAACTGTGAAGACCTACATAAAAACAAATAAGCTTTCATTTTTTTTAATGTATACAATATGTTGTCAATACTTATATTAAATCTTAGAGGACATGTCTACACATATAATTATCCTATAGAGAAAGCACAGCACACCGTGTACAAATAAAAATGAAAATGTTACTTTTTACTCTGCCAAAACCTTAAGAAATCAAGCGTGCGCTCCGCGTCCTGGTTGTTTTAGACTCCAGGATCCAACATGCTCACGTCAGGGACCACTTGTTGTGCTTGTGTGCGTTAATTAATGTCCACACACACTTCTACAAACATTGGCGGCTATTTGAAAACTCGAAGCGGGAAATTTCATCAATAGGCCTTATTAGGACATTTATAAATGAAACTGATAATATTACTTATGTGTGTCCCAACTGCGAGTAATAAAAATAATTTGATAACTTCAAGATGATAAATAATATTGGCGTTACGAGTTTCGTTTTGTTATTTAATTATAATTGTAAGTTTTGATCTCACTTTCCATTAAATTTATTAATGAAACGTTTGCAAGAAGGTTACCTGTTGTTATGGAAGTGCCAATATATCTTAGTTATAAAAAAGTGTTTATCTCAAGTACCTATCCTTTTCATTTAATTTTTTTTGTATCCTTAAGTATGTAGGTAGTCAGATTTATAAGCCAATAGATCTCAATTTTTGTTAACCAATACAAAATGTTAATCTAGATGTAGCTAGTAATGTTTTTTCGTTATTTTTTAAAGTTTATAACATTGCATAACAACGAAATAAATGTAACTGTAGAAATTATGGTTTTATTTCAAAGAAACTATACATTATCCCTAAACTTATTTATATTATCCAAGTGGCACAACTTGCCCCACACTTGGAACAACTCGCCCCAAAGTGGGGTTGAATGTTCCCTTCCGAAATTTTGCAAAAATATGCCTGTACAAAAGAATATATTGAGAAACTAGCAGAAATGACTTAACTATTACATAGACCGATAAAGACTTTTTAATAAAATCAAATATCAAAATTGATATCTTATCATTTTTATCATAAAATTTCATGTTATTTGAAAATCGGAACTTTCAGCCCCGGTCTCCCCTACTTTGTTCCGATATCCGAGCGTGTTTTGGATACCGTATAATATAATGGTTTAAAATTAATGAAAAAACCCTGACGACGCGTATTAATTGTAGAAGACGAGCCGAAAAGAGACTATGAAAATATTGTTATGTAAATAACAAATACATATAAATGTAAATAATTATAAAAAAATATAAAAAACACAGAGTTTTATTTTTACAAATTGAGTATTTATTTCCCTCAAGTACTTTCGACTTATTCACGTCATTATCAAGAGGATACTCTTAGAGGATACATATAAATGTTAGGTAGGTAGGTGTATTAGTTATAGCCGATGAGAGTTGGAGTAATTATTATAGGTACCTAAGAAAGAGGCATTCAATTATGTACCTACTGGAAGCTTTATGTTCTAGAAGGTTCCAGGAAAATTGGCTTCTAGTAACTACTGTCGCTGCAATATAAAAGGCGGCAGGTGGCTTGCAGGAGTCAGTATTGATACGACGCTTTGCTTTTGAACAAGAAACACAGTGTGAGTGATAACCAACTGTGAAATAAATGTAATGGGTGGTCAGCCGCATACCAACCTATAAGTCAAGGAATATATGCACAAAATAGCATTTTAGACATAAACAAATGGATAAACATTAAAATCAAAAACAAATTACAAAATTAATATTTAAAAATTTACAAAAAAAATGGAAAACTTGAGAAACCCTAGCCCTAACCGCCAGAATTACAGATCAACCGCCAATTCAACAACAACATCTTGTAATTCTTTCCAACTTCCTAAATTTGATATCCGTGGCAACATATAATTGGCCATGTTTTTTTTTGTAATTGCTATTATTATATTTCTTATGTAACGCTGTTTGTTGTCCTATTAAAATAAAATAAAATATCCCTATTCCATATTATAGGTACTTTTGTGGAAGTATCATATTATATTCCTGCAGTAAGTCTAATCTAATCTAAGTTGCAAAGATATGTTACATTGGAGATTCACATTACATGCATTCTCACAACCAGACACGTACAAGTTCTACACCCTGCAACTCTTGCCGTCCTTCCCTGAGACAGGGGTGACATTGGCAAAGTGAACTTGCAAAAAGTATAAAATTATTGAAACAGCTTTTTTACATTATATTACAATCGATTTTAAGTTAAAAAAATATGTTTCGGTTATCGAATGTTCATATGCGAACCATTCACATGCGAATATTGAGTGTTAACCTTACTTTTGTGGGCACTTACATAAAAAAACAATGGCAGAGAATAGAATTAAAACAAAAGCAGAATAAAAGCTAGTGGTCGGTTAAAAGGGGAAGGGGTGGGGGGAGGGTGTGGAGTTCCCATTCCCATAGAAAATAAATGGCGGGGGGTGAGGATGAGGGAGGGGGGTAGAAAAATGACGTAAACACGAAACCTGTCTAATAAATTAAAAATATGTAGGTGAAATGGCGGGCACGCGTAGATGTACCGACAATTAATATTAATTATAATTTAAAAAAAAGCATGAAAAATTATCCTTCAAAGTGAAAGAAATTTTCTGCGTAAAAATAATGATGTAATTTTTATCACAGTATAGGTGATATTATAACCTATCTATAATCCAAGTTGCAAAGATATATTAACATTTAAGATTCGTATGAAATGCATTTCCATAAGCAGACACGTTTGCCGCATGTGGACGAACAACATAAAAACCCAATCTCAAATGAACATAAGCCATGCAACTCTTGCGGAGTTTCTGTGAAACAGGGGTGACATTGGCAAAGTGAATCATTTTTTACAGTATGGTTAGTCAGCCTCATACCAACATACTCGTATAACTCGAGGGATATATCAATTAAATAAAATGAAAAAAATATGAAAGAATAAGAATAACGATTATCATTCATTTTCTATATATGATGTGTCTTGTCTTGTCTTGTATCCTGCCGCCTTTCCTCTAGGGGTGGCCAGTACCTCCACACAAGTGCCTCCACTTGACTCTGTCCTTGCATACTCTGTCCTTGCATCCTTGCATATGCTGTAAAAATACTGTCCATACTGCCCATACTGTAAAAAATGGTTCACCTTGCCAATGTCACCCCTGCTTCAGGGAAGGTCGGCAAGAGTTGCAGGGCTTATGTTCATTTGAGAATTGGGTTTTTTATATTGTAAGTCCACATGCGTTTTGTGTAAGCGCGAAATTATGCATGTCTGCTTGTGGGAATGCATTTAATATGAATCTCAAATGATACATATATTTGCAGCTTAGATTTAGATTAGATTTAGATGTGTAATCTAAGTTACAAGAATGCATCAATATTGAAGATTGAGACTAAGTGCACGCCCACAAGCAGACACGATATTTTTAATATTAGATCGTATAACCACGTTAGGTCCATTTTCAGGCACTTCAGGGCTTGAATTCCCATCACCACGGTAATTCTTACCTACCGAATATCGTTAATATTAGCATGAAGACTAATCAGCTGTTTTCTTGCGGCCATCTTGGATTGACAGGTCTTCGTACAAATATTACCGATATTCGGTGGAAGGTAAGAATTACCGGGGTGACGAGACTTCCAGCAGGTAAGCATGAAAAAACTGTTTTTTTTTTTTACTATTTGGTTAATATGTCAGCATATGAATAATGCAACAGATTCCCAGCATACATTATGGCTTTACATTAGCATCTAGAATTCCGCTCAACTGCCGGCGGTAGAGGGTTATGCAAAACCTAGAGGCCCACTCGGAATACTCCAAGTACACAACATTACGTTCATACTCAAGCATATCGTTAGGTTTACGTTGGAATTACGATCGTTTGGATCGATGGAATATTTTCGACGTTTCCTTAGCCACGAAGCTTATGTCTTCAGGGGATGATGCTAATGATGTTTTTTTTTTTTTTTTTGCAACTAAGCTACACAAATAGTGTAACTTCTTGCCTGGGTTATCCCCGAAGGGCTCGTATGTGGCGATTCGGGATCTATTTATTTTAAAGGGTAAGGGGGCCGGCCTCACACCAACCACTTGGGGGTTTACCAGCTCCCGGGGTTGGGGCTGGTTCTCATTTCTTGTGAAGGCTGAGTAAACCTTGAGATCGAACCCTTGCTCTCGGCATGGAATGCAAGCATTCTACCAGTTGAGATATGGACCTTTTTACGAGCCTGGTCGTCGTCGCTACAAAGCGCCAATTCTCAAGCACGACCCAGTTGCTGAAAGGCTGGATGGACCTTTGGTGACCGGTCATTGATGAGTTTATGATGTCTTTATAGCGCCGTTTCGCTGGTAGTACCTACGCTGGAGAACAAAAAATGTATGAAAGTTTACGTCTCCATTTACGCTCACTGGAGATGCTTTTAAATATTTGTATGGGAGTTTAAACAGCGCATCCAGTGAGCGTAAATGCCAAAGCAAACATGTATATTTTTTACTTCCCACAACACGTCCACGAAAAGAATACGATACTCGTATGTTAAACATAAAAAAAAAAACATTATTAATAACTCAAACAGCGGCTGACCACCCATACTGTAAAAAATTGGTTCACTTTGCCAATGTCACCCCTGTTTCAGGGAAGGACGGCAAGAGTTGCAAGGCTTATGTTTATTTGAGATTGGGTTTTTATATTGTAGGTCCACATGCGGCATGTGTTAGCGCGAAATTATACATATCTGCTTGTGGGAATGCATTTAATATAAATCTTAAATGATATATATCTTTGCAGCTTAGATTAGATTAGATTAGAAACAGCACCTCCAGTGAGCGTTTAAGTTTACCAACAATTTTGGTAAGACGTACTGCTAGAATTTAGTTTTATAGTTGTGGTATTGCGGGTGCGCGCGACCCTGCCATCAATCTGAATAAATACTTAATACTAAATTTCCACTTACGTTTTCCTTACAAGAAACGGATGGATCCAATCAAAAGGGAATCGTAGAGGCTTACCTGAAATGAATAACAAAACACACAATTACTTCAAGTGTTGCGAAATGGTGTAAATGGGATGGTGTGAGGTAATCACCATCAAAATACGCACATAAGAAATCTGGGGCAGCTGGGCTGGTTGGAAGTCTCATCACCACGGTAATTCTTACCATCCAAAAATCGGCAATATTTGTATGAAGACCTGTCAATCCAAGATGGCCGCAAGTGAACAGCTGGTTAGTCTTTATGCAAATATTACCGATATTCGGTAGGTTAGTTTATATACAAAAGAAGTGTGAAAGGAAAAATAGGGAAGGGACGACCGAGAAAAGTATGAAATGATGAGATTGAGAAAGAATGGGAGATACAAAATGAGCGAAAAGAAGAAAATGCATGAAAAAGGTGATGGATATGAATAAATTGAAAGAGGTATGTAAGGATAAGAAAAAATGGAGGCAGCTTTGCAGAGGCTCTGTACCTACATCCCTAGCGGAATAGCGACAGTGTTACAGTTACAGTAGAATAACCGAGGTTATGAGACTTACAGCGAAAGAGTCGCCTGGAACAAGCTATCTGCCGACCTGCAAATGGACCAACAAATACTGCAAACAGACAGATATGGCGCCCTTGAGAATTCACAGTATTAATTTATCCACCTGATGATGCGAACGGATGTTTGCGAAACCGGTTGTGGTATAAAATATATATACTAAAGTAATCGTACAACAAAGTTGTTTTTCTTTTATCCTTAGGTACGTGTAAGTTCATGCCAACAAATGCGGCATGTGTACTTACAAATTAAAATCTAAACCTCAAATTAACATGAACCCGGAAACATTTGCTGACTTCTCCCTGAAAATGTTTTTTTTACATTATGGGTGTCAGCCTCATACCAACCAATAAGTCAAGGAATAACAAGAGGGAAAAGAACAGCAAGAGAAAATTTGAGATACAAGAAATATCGATCAATCAAAATAGAGATGGCGGAAGGAAGGGAGGGAGTGTTGCAAGAAGCAAATAATAATAATAATAACATTTTATTGACGTTTTTTGTACAATGGCAGCCTTTACGGGTAAACAATGAACCGGCAGAGTAATATCCCATGTTCAATATTGAATCAGTTTTTCTTTGTTTTTATTTCGGTCCAAAAATATTTTACTGGGTCAAATAAACGATCATATTTTCCGCGCAATTTTTTTGGGAATGTTTCAGGATAAATGTAAACAAAAAAAAACAAAGTCATCGAAAATAATAATAATATTAATAAAAGGATGATTTATTTGGTGAGCGCTGTTTTTGTGTGTATCACACCTCAAGAGCCTCGGTCGTCGCTGTTGAAAGCGCCAATTCTCAAGCAAGGCCCAGTAGCTGTAAGGCTGGATGGACCTTTAGTGACCGGTCTTTGGTAAAGGTGTATGAATTTGTAACCCAGCGAAGACCATATTTGAAAAAATAAATGGTATACATATTTTTTTGCTCCGCCGGGATTCGGACCCACAACCTTCCATTTACGAGTCAGAGGTGTTAACCACTAGACTACGGACCGGTCTAATGGTATTGTAATAAGTTAATGTATTTTATAATGTGAAATATTCTATAATTTTTGTTCCTCGGCTTTAAAGGTTGGTAAAAGGCTAACTACTATCTATAATCTAGATTACAAAAATGTATATACATTTAAAATTCATATTAAATGCATGCCCACAAATAGCCACTCGTATAAATTCTCACTTACAAATAATGCATGCACAACTACAAATTAACATCCAAACCCTGCAACTCTTGCCGAACTTCCCTGCAACAGGGGTGGCATTTTCTGAAACATAAGTGGTCAGCCTTGTACTTACCTATAGTCAAGGAACCCACCCATACTGTAAAAAATGGTTCACTTTGCCAATGCCACCCCTGTTTCAGGGAAGGTCGGCAAGAGTTGTACCAACCTCATACCAACCTATACACAGACACACCTTTTTAGAAAGTCTTATCCATGATCGGAGAGGGCCCTTGAGGTGTGACACACACAAAAACGGCGCTCTCTTATCATTTGTAATTTAAAATAAATTAGCCTGATATAATTATTATTATTATTATTATAAGTCAAGGAATAGAAATAATAAATAAATAAAGAAGTGAAGTGACCCCTGAAGGGCTCTAATCATCATCATCATCATCTTCTAAAGGCAGTGCCTTGTTGTATCAGCCATCTGTCTCTGTCTGTTGCCATCCTCTTGAGATGCGAATAGGAGGAGACATCCATGAGCCGCTTCAAATCCTTGAAGTATGAAGTTCTTGGGCGACCTCGTGTGCGTTGTCCTAAGATTTTGCCTTCAAAGATGTTGCTAAGAAAGGTGCTATGTTTGATTGAGTGCCCTATTAGCTTGGCCTTCCTCTTTAAAATATGATTTATCAGCTCTCTTCTTTCTTCTACGTCCCGCAACACCTTTTCGTTGGACTTCTTTTCGACTCATGATGTCTTGGACATTTTCCTCCATGTCCACATCTCGAATGCCTCCAGGCGGTCTTTCTCGTATTTTTGGATGGTCCAGGTTTCGCTACCATACAGTAAAATGCTCCAAATAAAAGCTTTCATGAATTTCTTTCTTGTTTCCATTTTTAAATTATTGTTTGTAAAAAGTTTGTATTTTTTCATGAATGCTTGCTTGGCTAGCATTATCCTCTTTTTTATGTCTTGAGCTCTAATCATACAAAGCCAATAAAACTAATTTAAAATAAAGGTCAGAGCTGGCAAAAGGTCCAGAAACTTCTTCCGAGCAGAAAATGCTGAGAACATTCGGGATGAAACGATAAATGGTTTTCGGTGTCGGCTTTTAATACGAGTGTTCGCCTCAAGTATAAAATATAACCCGTTAGCGTTTCACCAAAAAGTATAGAAAGTAAGACTCTCCATAGGGGTGCTGTTTTAATTTACACACATTTTTCGTGGAACACTTCGGTTGACTTTAAGCCAGGGATGTTGTAGATATCTGTATCTGTAACCGAAACTATCGGATATCCAAAAAAAAATGTTCGTATCCGCTATCGAAACCGATACACAAAGTTTCGGATAATTTATATTACAATAACAAATCTCCCTGGTACACTTCATACTTTTCTCGGTCGTCCCTTCCCTCTTTTTCCTTTCACACTTTCTTTGTATACATACATACATAAAAAAAAAAAAAAATAATAAGCTTCTAAAATATTTATGTTTGTAACATGGCAGCAATCGTCCAATTTGGATGAAGTGCCAAACTTAAAAAAAATAAAATAATGTTATCTTATATATTATTTTAATAAAAAAATAAAAACAATAAAAAATTAAAAAAACTTTGTCAGTCTATCATCATTCATTCTTTCCACATGCCCAAACCATCTAATCACATTCTTTTGTACCTTAACTTTCACATCGGCTTTCAAATTGGACCGGTCCGTAATCCGTAGTGGCAACACTTCGGACTCGTAAATGGAAGGTTGTGGATTCGGATCCCGGCGGAGCACAAAAATATACCATTTATATTTTCAAATTTGCTCTTCGCTGGGTTGAAAAATTCATAAACCTTTACCAATGACCGGTCACCAAAGGTCCATCCAGCCTTACAGCAACTGGGTCTTGCTTGAGTATTGGCGCTTTGTAGCGACGACCAAGCTCGTACACCTCTGCGGCACTACAACAAGTGTCATAGACCCCTAGAGTCTATAGAATCTAGGGAGTCTCCCGCACAGGATTTCTTAAAAAAAAAAAAAAAAAACATTATTTCCTTACCCATTTATTCCTAACTCTATTCCTCAAAGTTTTTCCTGTCATGCTTCTCAAATGCTTCATTTCCACCGTACATACTTTACTCATTTCGCTATCATTCACTGTCCATGCTTCACTTCCATACATCAAAGTCGGTAACAATATACCATTGTGTACCGCCATTCTCAGATTCATCGTCAATCGCTTGTTCTTTTCTATTCTTCCTATTGCACCGACCACTTGCCCAGTTTCTGAAATCAGTGAACCAACGCACATTCAGCTTTACCTTCAAGGAGTCGATATGATAATATTCAAATATCCGTATCCATATCCGAAATTAAATATCCACAACACCCCCAGCATAAAGGTTGTGCTATATAGTAAACGTGGAATACACGATGGACAGTTGAATATTAGGTGCGTGAGGCATTTCGGGTCCACGGCTGATCCGACAGAGGACGTGCGAAGGTGGAAGCATGAATAAGAGAGAGGACCACGCCAATAGGAGACAGCTCTTCGTTTCTATTCCAACAGACCCTTGAATCCCATGCTCAGATCATTTGTACCCGGGAAAACGGAATCAATATGTACACCCATCGATATATAAGACCTGGATGGGCTGAGAAATCAATCCCTTAAGAATTAGAAATGCGCTAACGCACTCAATCACACTGATCTAATCTAATCTAAGTTGCAAAATATAAGTGACATTAGAGATTCACATTATCCGCACTCTCACAACACAGACATGTTTAAGTTCGCGCTTAAACATGCCGCATGTGAACCTACAACATAAAAACCAAAATCCCAAATAAACATACACCCTGCAACTATTGCCGTCCTTCCCCGAAACAGGGGTGACATTGGCAAAGTGAACCATTTTCTACGGCATTGGTGGTCAACCATATTTCAACCTATAAGTCAAGGAACATATACAAGAAGTTGCATCTCTTAAAACACAAATAATCTCGCATACTTAAACTTTTTGAGGAGCTGAACCAAATAATCATCATGTTTGATTAAATAAGCCGCAGCTTGATGGGTTCACATATTGTCAGTGCTCCCTTTATCGCGAGACGCATTTACGTGAAATTCCAGGCCATCAAATGTAGTATGTGCTCCAGTAGGGGCGACCCGCTTAAGGCGTGGCGAGGGATGCGAATCCTTCCGACAACACATTCGCGATTCGTGAGCGCTTCATTTCTTGTAAGAGCGGGACAAAAAAATCTGATGATGATGAGTTGTATGATGATGAGTGGTAGAGGAAGACCGAGAAAGGTATAATAATCTATAATCTAAGTTGCAAGGATATATTCATTTAAAGCTCTCAGATGTATGCCCACAAACCAACAAGTGTAGTTCGCGCTTACGAATGCTGAATGTGTACTTACAAATAAAATCCAAACCTCAAATGAACATAAGCCCCACAACTTTTGCCGACCTTCCCTGAAATAGGGATGACATTGGCAAAGTGAACCATTTTTTACAGTATGGGTGGTCAGGTGGTCTCATACCAACCTATAAGTCAAGGAATAGGAATAATAAATTACATTTAAATATAGAAAAGAACGAAACCTTAAAAAGAAATCTATACAAAAAAAGAAAACAGTCAAAAATTTCCTATGCAAACAATGTAGCAAATTAATAAACCAACATTAGAAATCAACATTGCAGATTAGTATGGATGGACCAAATTTCCGAAATAGCGAATGAATGGGATATCCAGAGTCATAATAAAAGGAGAGCTTGTGTGAAAAGGGTTTTGACTCTGGATGAAATGAAAGAAGTATGTAAGGACCAAAAAAAATGGCGGCTGATCTGTAATGTAGGCGGCTAGGCCCAAGAATCAATTTTCATTTTTATAGATGTTTTGTAGATTTTTTAGTGTTTGTTTGTTTGTATAACTGGATGTAATTAATTGCTTGTATCCCTTGACTTATAGGTTGGTATGAGGCTGACCACCTAAACTGTAAAAAATGGTTCACTTTGCCAATGTCACCCCAGTTTCAGGGAAGATCGGCAAGAGTTGCAGGGCTTATGTTCGCGCTATTGCCCACGCGCTGTCACCACCGCTTTTTCCAGTGACTCAGACAAGTATTCTTGCGCTTATACATGGAGAGCTTTGTAGGCCAGTGGACACAGCTTGAAAGCAGGAATGTCCCGCCCAACGTGGAGGGTATGGTCACGTTACTCGTGTCTCCAATCAAAGGCAGAAATCCCCATTAGATCCGAACCAGTGAATGCCTCGTGGATACATCTCCCTATGCGAGAACAAACAGATTGTGGGTAATTAAAGACAAATGGAAGCATTTCGGGACAAACGCTGACGATGATACCCATCAAATAATTATGCCTACCTACTCGTAGATATTGCTATATGCTTGTTAGGGTTTGGTCATTGGCTCATGATATCTGTGGACTAGAAATTATTTCAACGAAAATAGACATTTTATATGTGATTCAAATAACTTACGAAAATGGTCATTGGTAAGAAAGAGAACAAAAAACTTCACAGTTACATTTCCGTGTATACAAAAAAAAATCGGGCGAATGTAAAAATGTTCCCAGAAAATTGGCACTATTGTGAATAATAATTAATGCCTGCCAGTTGACAGATAACAACAAATAACATGCGTTATAAATATTGTGATCGCTAAAATTTATGTATTTTGAAGTAAAAGGCATTATTTTACGATAGTACGGCATTGGGTGTCGAAACGCAAAATGGATTTGGACAAAATGGCCTTATTTCCTATGACTACACCACTGCAACGTTTGACAGGACTGAGACAAATGTGGGCTATATAGTATATATCAACGCAGTAATTTAGCTTCCGGTCGATAGCTCAGTTGGCAGAGTGCTTGCATTCCGCCCCGTGAGCTCGGGTTCGAATCCCACCGAGAGTGTCAGAAATGATTTCCCATTTCGTTGTTTATTTCAAACCCCAAAATATAATACCGGCAAGGTTTACTCAGCCTTCACAAGAAATGAGTACCAGCCCTCTCGGGCGCTGGGACACTCCCTCTTCAACTGAAGTGGTTGTAGTAAGGCCGGCCCCCTTACCTGTAAAAATAAATAGGTTCAACTTGCCACATGCAACCCCTTCGGGTATAACGCGGCAAGAAGTTACACTATATGTGTAGCTTAGTTGCGTTTTTTTTTTTTTTTTGCTCCTGTATGTTAAAGCGCTCAAGGAAATAATTCAACTCGTGCATTTTATTTCCACATTATTAATTTCAATGATTTGTGTATAAAATAAAATAAAAACTACTCTCAATTTAAAAATATTTTAAAAATTAAAAAAAAAGCATTTTGGTCTAGTAAACACAACGCTGTGACCCTTTTTTTTTTTTTTTTTTTTTGATAATAAAAAATTGCGTACCCGAAAAACGAAGGGTGGGCGCGAGGCGTGAAGGGTGAGCAAACAAAGACAAAAACAGGCCGGTGAAGATTTTCGTTTTTGTGCGGGAGGCACGTTTTTAATCAAGGCTTCATAATAATTACAACGACAATAATTAATTGATTGTTCAGGTGAGGAGAGACAACGAGAACGAGGTGCGGGGCCGTGCAGCGCTCGCTTTCCAAATTACCGACCAAAACAAAATAATTGTCACGAGGTGAACAAAGTAATCCAGTCATCTTAAACTGTTCGCTCTAATTCACATTTGTTCATTTTGTTCGCCCTATAGCAGTGCTAAAACATCGCTTTCCCCACATTTAGTTTTTTAGGGTCCACTTAGGTTTTTTAAATAAGAATTTTGCATTCGTTTTGATGTCCACACATATTAATATTTGACTTTTTATTAAATTATTATTTTTATTTAGATTTCTCTATGGTTTTTTGTTTTGTCAATTTGTTATATCATTTTATAATATTGTAATTATAATATGTGTCATTTCCTTATTGTATCTATTTGTCGTACCTAAATCATTATTTTTATTTTATTTCTCTATGGTGTTTGTCTTGTCAATTTTTGTAATTTAGTATCCTCTTGATAATGACGTGAATAAGTCGAAAGTACTTGAGGTGGTATTAAATACTCAATTTGTGAAAATAAAACTCTGTGTTTTTTTATAATTTTTTATAATTATTTATATTAATATTTGTTGATTTTAAAAATTTGTTGTGTATGTTCCTTGACTTAAAGGTTGGTATGCGGCTTATTAAGATAGGTTAGGTTCATCTATTTGCACGGTGCCGTGTCTATAAGTTTGCAACTTTGCGAATAAAGTAAGTCAACTTCGCCGTGCACATAATAAACATAAAACTTGTAAACGAAGTTGAACTTCCTCACAGGTAGAAGGATCATAATAAGAAAGAAAATTGTACCAATGAAGAAAATGCTATAAACGGCGAATCTAAAAATAGAAGTAGCCAGAATTAAACGTCCCCTAATGATAATCCTCTGGCTGGGCCCCATTCAACCTTTGAGGTCCTCCAGGCAGGGCCGCAGTGGATTGTTATGCGGACCCACGCTCCAGATTGCGTCCCAGGGCGCCGCTATAAATCCGAGGGTGCCCTGGGGAAAAGGAATGCTCGGCGCGGACCTACTTCATTATGTTATGAACTGCGATACACGCTGGGCAAGAGATAGGAGGCGCTCTGTGTCGCATTTGAGAATCGCACAAGTGAGTATACCTACGAGAAGGGTGTGAAGATGGAGCACAAAAAGAAAAATGAAAATCATTTTCGCCGTCGACCTTTTTCGACTGAGAAATTTATTTTCAAGGTTATCATTTTATATGTACACATGCAGCATGTGCAAGCGCTATTCGGCATGTGCCAGATTGTGGGCATAAATTAAATGTGGGCGTTAAATGTCAATATATTGTTCCGTTGTCTGCTGGATTCTTCTTTTTAATTGAAAATTTATTCTTACAGAATTTATTTTTCGCAATTTACAATTTATTTGACAATCACTGTTTACAGATGTTACTCAGGAAAGTGCTTTCTTTCGACTCTGCTACCATTTTGATCTCTTATATAATAAACCGGAGTGGTCAGTCTCGTAATTTATGGATTACTAGCAGTACCCGGCGTGTTTCACTACGCCATTTGGGCATGTGGTATCAATTTTTTTCTACAGATAAAAGAGGAAACAACAGGATCAAAAAAAAAGTGTGCTAATCGGAATCAAGCTTCACACAATTTATCTCTAGGTTAATCTTCACGTTTTCTAAAAAAAAAGGTCTAGGTACAACTGTTAAGCAGCAGAGCCAAGCATAGGGAAAATCGATTGCGGTGCTCCATTTATATTTAAGATAAAAAAAATCGGCTATGTAACGTCACTCATCTAATCTATTCTAAGTTGCATGGATATAATTGTTACATTTGGAATTCACATTAAGTGCATGCCCACAAGCAGACACGTATAAGTTCACACTTGCACATTCTGCGTGTGAACCTACAACATAAAAACCCAAATCTCAAATGAACATACACCCTGCAACTCTTTGCTGACCTTCCCTGAAACAGGGGTGACATTGGCAGAGTGAACCATTTTATATTTATAGTTGGTCAGATGCATATTGACCTATACAAGAAAATAATATTAACAATAAATTAAATTTTATAATCATACAATTAAAGAACTAATCTATAAAAATCACTATGCTCTTTGAGCAAAGTGAAGAAATAAATGTATTCCAAACAATCAAGAATATTTTTCAATGTAACCGCACTGTGAAACGTATGCAGTTGGGGAAAATGCTTCATACAATATGATGCACTTAAGTGTTTCTTCAACTATCTCCATAAAAGTGTTTAATTTATGTTAAATTTTTGACTCCCTGTCCTGTCTTTATCCCGGCCAAGTGAATTCACATTTTTTCCCCACATTTAAGATGTGCTCTATCCATT
This sequence comes from Agapetus fuscipes, assembly GCA_951799405.1. Taxonomy (NCBI): domain Eukaryota; kingdom Metazoa; phylum Arthropoda; class Insecta; order Trichoptera; family Glossosomatidae; genus Agapetus; species Agapetus fuscipes. The sequence goes on along the minus strand of OX637349.1, from coordinate 15,661,114 downwards.
ATTTCAATAAGTGAAAGTTTTAGGTAGTGCACACGGAACATTTTCTATTGACAACAAAATTGTAAGTCGCACGGCCGGGTTAGGTAAAAGGCAAACATTTTGTTTATTTTGGTTGCTTTGGACCATTGTCACATAGAAGAAAGACGTTTAACCGCCGAGAAAAAAACGATCTTTAAATTTGTGGTGAGTATATAATTTTACAGAAATGCGTTTTTTGAAAAAACAACATTATTATATAGTATATATTAATAAAAGTATGTTTCAATAAAAGGTTTTAATAATAATAATATATTTCAATATGGTCTTCTAGTTGTGACCTACGAACTTTCGTTTATCGTATTTTTTATAAGTGCGGGATATAAAAGCTTTCTTACATTTCTAAAATTCAACTTGGAATACTTGAATAACATTTTTTAATTTGGAACTTTTGTCTAGGCCAGGGGTCGGCAACCTTTTGAGTCGGAAGAGCCAAAAATTACAATTTACAAATTTCAAAGTTTTTCCTTGACTTATAGGTTGGTATGAGGCTGACCACCCATACTGTAAAAAATGGTTCACTTTGCCAATGTCGCCCCTGTTTCAGGGAAGGTCGGCAAGAGTTGCAGGGCTTATGTTCATTTAAGATTGGGTTTTTATATTGTAGTTCCACATGCGGTATGTGTGAGCGCGAAATTATGCGTGTCTGCTTATGGGAATGCATTTGATGTGAATCTCAAATGATACATATCTTATTTTGGATTTGGATTTGTAAAGAGCCACAAATGTTTTTTTGCCAACAATAAATAGCGTCGATGGGGCGGGGGGAGGGTGGGGGGTGAAAAGCGAGTACAAGTAGCGGAGAGATCGTTAATCGATTCAGAACGATTTAGTTTTTTTCGATCAGAAGTATAATTCTGTGTTTTTTTTATATTTGCGTATGAAGCTAAAGAGCCGTAACTTCACATCCAAAGAGCCGCATGTGGCTGGTGAGCCGCAGGTTGCTTACCCCTAACCAAACCGATATCGATCCACCATATTTGTAAAAAGTCCGGTCTATAGCTTAGTTGGTAGAGTAACTGCATTCCATGCCGAGATCTCGAGTTAGAATCCCACTGAAGTTGTCAGAAATTATTTCTCGTTTCAGTGTTTATTTCTAACCCAAAATAAAATACCGGCAAGGCTTACTCAGCCTTCATAAGAAATGAGTGTCAAGCCACTCAGGAGCTGAAAAACATCCATTTCAAGTTTGCGTAAAGTAAAAGTTACTGGGTTGTTCATTTTAGATTTGGATTTTAAATTATGAGTAGGTACACATGCAGCATTTGTAAGCGTGAACTTACATGTGTCTACTTGTGAGCATGCATTTTATATGAATCTTTAATGTAAATGTATATTTGCAACTAAGATTATGTATTGTAGTTGAATATAATGGTCTTCTTCTATTGGGTGGTTTCAAAATTTACCGACCTCGTTGCTGAAATATTGAGAATTGAGAACCACTGTTTATTTGATCACCATCAAACTTCACAGGATTCATTCTAAAAATATGTTACATGTTTCCTGAAAATTTCGTCAAAATCGGATGAGCGGTTTATGAGTCTATAGGGAACATACATTCATACATACATACATACATACATACATACATACATACATACACACATCCTTCTTTATAGATATAGATAGATAGATTGCATTCCATGCCGAGATCTCGAGTTAGAATCCCACCGAAGTTGTCAGAAATTATTTCCCGTTTCAGTGTTTATTTTACACCCAAAATAAAATACCGGCAAGGCTTACTTAGCCTTCATAAGAAATGAGTGTCAAGCCACTCAGGAGCTGAATAACATCCATTTCAAGTTTGCGTAAAGTAAAAGTTACTGGGTTGTTCATTTTAGATTTGGATTTTAAATTATGAGTAGGTACACATGCAGCATTTGTAAGCGTGAACTTACATGTGTCTACTTGTGAGCATGCATTTTATATGAATCTTTAATGTAAATGTATATTTGCAACTAAGATTATGTATTGTAGTTGAATATAATGGTCTTCTTCTATTGGGTGGTTTCAAAATTTACCGACCTCGTTGCTGAAATATTGAGAATTGAGAACCACTGTTTATTTGATCACCATCAAACTTCACAGGATTCATTCTAAAAATATGTTACATGTTTCCTGAAAATTTCGTCAAAATCGGATGAGCGGTTTATGAGTCTATAGGGAACATACATTCATACATACATACATACATACATACATACATACATACATACATACATACATACACACATCCTTCTTTATAGATATAGATAGATAGATTGCATTCCATGCCGATTTATTTCCAAGATTATGTATTGTAGTTGAATATAATGGTCTTCTTCTATTGGGTGGTTTCAAAATTTACCGACCTCGTTGCTGAAATATCGAGAATTGAGAACCACTGTTTATTTGATCACCATCAAACTTCACAGGATTCGTTCTAAGAATATGTTACATGTTTCCTGAAAATTTCGTCAAAATCGGATGAGCGGTTTATGAGTCTATAGGGGACATACATACATACATACATACATACATACATACATACATACATACATCCTTCTTTATAGTTATAGATTCCACCACTTAGAACATTTACGCACACACAATCACTAGAATGTCATTCCAAGGCACGAATACTTCTAGATGGTTCTGTATTACATGCTTCAGTGTGTGTAATCATTTTGATGTATTTGTGTATAAACGAACGTATTTCAAGTTCGCAACACTATCTTTGCAACTTAGATTATAGATTATTTCCTACGAATGCTTACACTTTTCCCATTTCCTCGCCACCTTACTCTTCCTTGCTATATCGCTCCCCCAGTTCTTGTTTACCGTATACGCCAATCTTGTCAAATATGACTTTTTCATTCAGTTGTCTTATGAATCAAATTCTACAAAATCTGAGCTAAGAAAAACCGTAAAACTCGATAATGTGAGAGTTCTTTTAAATATTATTTAAATAAATTTCTTGTTTTTATCAGACACATTGGTCCAGTACACATGCAAACATTGCTCAAGTAAAATTTTCTCAATGGCGTATACGGTAAACAAGAACCAAGGCAGCGATATGACAAGGTGATAGTATGACTGTGTGACCGGCCATTACAGCACGTGCCGCACGTCCTGAGCGACACGAGGTTTTGTCTAGGTTCACCTATAGGCTACAGCAGGGGATCACCTATAGGGTTCAGCAGGGGATCACCTATAGGTTAATCGCGCGGGGTGACAGCCTCATTCAATTGTGGAATACGTAATTGGGAATCGTATTGATATCCTTCGACTTTATAGTATTGTAATGAATGCGTGTATGTGTGTGTTTTACTTGTGTGAGTTGTAACGAAAGGATTCAATAGCTATATGCTCATACCCTCCTCGTACTCGTCCTGTATGTATGTGTCAGAAGGACCCACAGCACATGGACGCTCATACAAAGCTTTATATTTTCTCAAGTGACTGAAGGCCTTCCCGTGAAGTAAAAGGAACGGCACGACAAAACAAGAACCTCTAGTCAGAGGCGTGCCCATGACTCTAAAAGTAAATGGTTCGAAGTTCCTGAAGCTAATAGCATACCTCGGGTAGCACTCCTTGTGGGATTGTTGCTAGATCACGAGAAGCGTGAAAAATGATATACATAAGTAAAACAAAATAATAATGAAGGGAAAATAAATAATACAGGGAAATTTTGAATATGGAATAGAAAAACAAAAGATGATCGACAAGGAGAAAAAAAGGAGCCATAGGATTGTATACATTATGATTATAAATCTTATTTGTGTTTTGTAAACATTCTGTTGGTGAATAAAATAAAAGTGAGTAATACAGATTTGGTTCATTATCTTCTTTAACAATTGCTTTTGTCCTCGCGCTCACAAACGCTGCATGTGTACTTACAAATTAAAATCCAAACCTCAAATGAACAATTTATATACCCTGCAACTTTTGCCAACCTCCCTGCCGAAACAGGGGTGACATTACCGAATATGGGTCACACCCCAAGTAGCACCCGTACATAGAAGCATGCCTCAATGGTCTATCCGCATCGACGAGCAGTTTTATGGCTGCGCATTACATTTGTCCCGAGCCCGCTGTATATTTAACCCTGCAATAATACATTTCCCATCAGCCGGTCGTTTCCCGGCCGCGGGAGACCCCAGAGAACGCCCAGACAGTTATAAAGGGTTATTTACATAAGCCGACCATTTCCTTGGGACACGATTTACAACCGTTACTATTTAACATTTTGAATGTACCTACTGAATCTTCCACTTCAATTTTTTTTTTAATAGATTTGTGAAGAAGAATGCAATTCACCAATATATTTTGTCTACAATGTCACCCCTGTTTCAGGGGAGGTCGGCAAGAGTTGCAGGATGTGTGAAAAATTTGAGATTTGGGGTTTTATGATGCATTTCTGACACACTCGGTGGGATTCGAGCCCGAGCTCTCGGCATTGAATGCAAGCACTCTACCAACTGAGCTATCGACCGGAGGTGTCTATAATAATCTATAATCTAAGTTGCAAGGATATATTCATTTAAAGCTCACAGATGTATGCCCACAAACCAACACGTGTAGTTCGCGTTTAAAAATGCTGAATGTGTACTTACAAATAAAATCCAAACCTCAAATGAACATAAGCCCCACAACTTTTGCCGACCTTCCCTGACACAGGGGTGACATTGGCAAAGTGAATCATTTTTTACAATATGAGGTGTGATTCACACAAAAAAGCACTCATCTAATAAATCAATCAAATTTATTTCATGTTTTGCTACAAGGCATTTCCAGAAACTACAAAACAAATACAAAAACATACGTAAACTTTATTTTCTTTTGTTATTTATAAAATTGAAAATGATTTTTCAAAGTGTAAACATACAAACCATTATTAATAAACTAGTTTTAAATGATCCATCATCTATACACGCACAACGTAGATTTCACTTTATTCTACGTGTAATGATGAAACCGTTACAAGGCCGTTATTGTTTACGGGAGTGCGCTGAATTAATTACAAAACAAATAATGTATTTATTTTCTTATAAATGAATTTACTATGTATATGTACTTACATCATTTTCCGGTATGAGCAATAAAAAAATTCTTGATTTAAAATTCCGATTATTGTTTTATCGCTCAGATAAACTTAATCCCCCTTATTCATAAAAAGATTTTATTTTTTAAACCAGTTCAAACTCAATCTTGCCATACAAATAAGTGGGTTTCAAACCTAAGTTCAACCAATCTAATGAAAAAGGGGCCGTCCATAAATTACGTCATCGATTTTGGCCGATTTTCGACCCCCCCCCCCTACAATCATCCTATAGTCATTATCTAATGACCCCCCCTCCCCCTCTTGCTCCAATGATGGATGAGCTTAATAATTAATAATGTTATATTACTTACATAATATTTAGTATATTTTGTAGAAATTGGTATTTACAAGAACGACGTCACTTTTGGTACTCGAAAATCATTTGCCATCATTCGCAGACCAGATTACCCCCCCCTTAATGCGAATGACGTAATATATGGACAGCCCAAGGGCGAATATATCAATTTAGTTGCAGCAGATATTTTAGAAGCGCTATTCTGCTAAATATAAATCTATAATCTATAATCTAAGTTGCAAGGATATATTCATTTAAAGCTCTCAGATGTATGCCCACAAACAAACACGTGTAGTTCGCGCTTACAAATGCTGAATGTGTACTAACAAATAAAATCCAAACCTCAAATGAACAAAAGCCCTGCAACTCTTGCCGACATTCCCTGAAACAGGGGTGACATTGGCAAAGTGAATCATTTTTTACAATATGAGGTGTGATTCACACAAAAAAGCACTCATCTAATAAATCAATCAAATTTATTTCATGTTTTGCTACAAGGCATTTCCAGAAACTACAAAACAAATACAAAAACATACGTAAACTTTATTTTCTTTTGTTATTTATAAAATTGAAAATGATTTTTCAAAGTGTAAACATACAAACCATTATTAATAAACTAGTTTTAAATGATCCATCATCTATACACGCACAACGTAGATTTCACTTTATTCTACGTGTAATGATGAAACCGTTACAAGGCCGTTATTGTTTACGGGAGTGCGCTGAATTAATTACAAAACAAATAATGTATTTATTTTCTTATAAATGAATTTACTATGTATATGTACTTACATCATTTTCCGGTATGAGCAATAAAAAAATTCTTGATTTAAAATTCCGATTATTGTTTTATCGCTCAGATAAACTTAATCCCCCTTATTCATAAAAAGATTTTATTTTTTAAACCAGTTCAAACTCAATCTTGCCATACAAATAAGTGGGTTTCAAACCTAAGTTCAACCAATCTAATGAAAAAGGGGCCGTCCATAAATTACGTCATCGATTTTGGCCGATTTTCGACCCCCCCCCCCTACAATCATCCTATAGTCATTATCTAATGACCCCCCCTCCCCCTCTTGCTCCAATGATGGATGAGCTTAATAATTAATAATGTTATATTACTTACATAATATTTAGTATATTTTGTAGAAATTGGTATTTACAAGAACGACGTCACTTTTGGTACTCGAAAATCATTTGCCATCATTCGCAGACCAGATTACCCCCCCCTTAAGAGGGCGCCTTCCAAATATGCCTTTGAGTTTTGACCTCTAATTGCTTCGGTTCCCGCGCGCTGCGGCGCGCGCATCGACTCTACCGCTCCGTGCGCGCGCGATCACTCAAACTCAGATAAATCATAACATAAATGGAAGTGTTCATTTTTGATAATCATTATGGCTTATATTTTGCATTTTTATATACCTCATACATTTGAGGAATATGGATGTAGAATATAAGGTTAAAGGTGTACATACTGCGTGTGATGCCTGCATATTTTTTTTTACAGAGATAAATTTCATTTTTGTAAACTGTTACATACCTATTGTAAAAATTAAAGTTGGATTATACCGGTGGCATTTCAGTTCGGGCCATTGAGATGTGAATTACATGCAAACAGTAAACTCAACGTGATAAAATATATACTGTACGGCTGTATAACCAAATAATATTTCCATTTTTATTTATAATAAATTTACAGAATGATTTATTCGGTAAGCATTGTTTTTGTTTCTATCATAGCTCAAGTGTTCTATCAGTAGACAGGCCGTTCAATTTATTAGAATATAGGGCAATATCTAAATAAGAATCTAAGTTGCATAGATATAGTACATTTAGGAACTTATATAACATGCATTTGTACAAGTAGACACGTATAAGTTCGTGCTTACACATGCCGCAAATGGACCTACCTAGTAGTTAACAAAAGCACCAAATCCTTATTTAGACCTGTAGCATACATAGTAAAAATATCCATGATCATCGCCGATATTTGTTAAAAATGGTACCTACTGAAAGAAGAAGAAGAATTCCTTGTTACGTTTTGCAAAAGTTTTATTATCGAAACAACGATCGCATGCGAGAACGAATTTACTCTAATCTATTATATTTTTCTTCTCTTCAGAGAAGTACCTTTTATGTAAAAAAAAACATACGTGTAAACTAAACAACAACGTTTAAAAAAACAAGGAAACTGGAACGCTAACTAGGAACGCTATTTAAGTTTTCATACATTTGCGGGTAAAGGTACGTCAAAAGTATATATTAAAAAAGTAAATACTTAGCGCAAGTGGCAAATCTATTCGAATCGAATATGTTTGTCTCTTTTCAACTCGAAGCGCTACCCGGCGCAAAATGTCAAGCGGTGCCGTGCGATATAAACGGCAAACATGTTTGCCTAACCAAATTACATTTTTCGGAAAGTAAAGGATCCAAATCAATGAAAATTTTAACACTATTATTCATACACATCAGACTTTTTTACTGCCATTATAATAAAGAGTTGCAATCGCTTGACAGCACGATTCTGAAAAGTTTGCTCGATAAAAAAAACACGAAAAACTCTAATTTTTCACTTTTTACTTGATTTTTTTCTTGTTTTCTGACATTTTAAAGCATAACATTACTTTTTTTCACGGGACACACGAAGAGCTAAATGCAATAGGTAAAATAAATGTGATAATAAAGACTTCGACAAAACTAAACATCTCAAGTTTGGAATAAAAAAGGGTGAATGCTTTAGTAATGTGGCATTCCACAATTTTTAAATAAAAAAACCCTGAATGTATTTTCAATTGTTTTGTCTTAATATCTGCACAAATGGTTTTTTATATTTGTTATTAGTACTATCTTTCAGACGGGCAAATACAATGTAAGGCGTTAATCAAATTTCATCCAAATTTGAATCTTAGTTGCAAAGATATTTTACATTTGAAAACTCCTATAACATGCATTTCCACAAGCAGACATGTATAAGGACAACATAAAAACCCAATCTCAAAATAACATAAGCTCTGCAACTCTTGCCGACCTTCCCTAGAACAGGGGTGACATTCGTAAAGTGAACTATTATTTACAGTATGGGTGGTCAGCCTCATACCAACCTTTTATACAAATTAAAATATTTTTGAGAATAAAGCCTACCTTGCACGGTATGCTACGAGCCGTACCTGATTGTCATAATATTATACTCGTATCATTGAACTGACTGCTTGACATCAGCAATAATAATAATTCCGTTGTCCGTAGCGTAGGGCTTGCGTGAATTATAATATGTATCTCACTGGAGCAGCCTCGACCTCGAGTATATAATAATATAAACTCCCTTCGATTGCGTAAATCGAAAATGAATGAAATATACGACGGCACGTCTTGATTTTGTTTTATTTTTTTTTTTCGATTTAGACCAGTGGTTCCCAAACTATGGTACGCGTACCACCAGTGGTACGCGGCGCTTCTTAAGGTGGTACGCAAGCAACCATGGCCATATGAAATACATAGTAATAATTAGATAATACGTTTTTTTCAATTTCGCGCTTAAAATTAAGTACAACTGAGCCAAATATTTCCTCTCTTGTCTCGAATATGCAGCACCATTTTTCGCACTAAGTCCTAACGGGCCTATTCTTAGACATTTTAGTCGTCGGTTGAGCCCACGCTTTGACAAACTAATGATGCCTGGGCTGGGATTTTCATCACGACGGTCATTCTTACCTACCGAATTTAGGTTATATTTGTATGAAAACTAATCAGCTGTTAACTTGCGGCCATCTTGGATTGACAGGTCTTCTTACAAATTCATCATTAGTTTGTCAAAGCGTGGGCTCAACGGACGACTAAAATGTCTAAGAATAGCACCGTAAGAGTATTGTGTTTGTTTTCTATAACTAATAAATAAACATAATGTTGCCATAAACAGTTGTTGCAGTTTATATTACTTTACCATTTTGAACGATTTTTTAACTGTTGCACTTCAGTGGTACGCCACTGATTTATAATTTCGTGAGTGGTACGCGAAATTAAAAGTTTGGGAACCACTGATTTAGACAATCGAGATAAGTTTACACAAGTTACACTCGGGGTACTGCTGCCATGATCTATGGTAACTGAAGCTTCAAGAGTTGGGAAGTTATGACCGTGATCTGCGTGATACACATAAAAACAGCGCTCACCAAATAAATCATCCTATTATTATATTATCTGCTATGAGCATTTTCAGCGCCATTATGTAAATACATTTTTGTATTTTAAAAAAGTAATCACGTTCATTTATGCATCCGTGTATAGTTCAATAATGCAAAAAAAAACATGGGAATGATCAAGCAACATTGGGCGCGGACAGTACTTGGATGGGTGACCGCTCACGTACACCGCGCGTCGTTGGCATCTTGGACCGGTCCGTAGTCCGTAGTGGAAACACTACGAACTCGGAAATGGAAGGTTGTGGATTCGGATCTCGGCGGAGCACAAAAATATACCATTTATATTTCGAATGTGCTCTCGCTGAGTTGAAAAATTCATAAACCTTTACCAAAGACCGGTCACTGAAAGGTCCATCCAACCTTACAACAACTGGGTCTTGCTTGAGAATTGGCGCTTTCTACAGCGACGACCAAGCTCGCAGAGGGCTCTTGAGGTGTGATACACACAAAAACAGCGCTCACCAAATAAATCATCCTAATATTATTATATTATATTATTATTATCATATGGAAGTAGAAAAATTTACCTTTTTTTTTCTAAACAATCTTCGATTACTTTTTTTATTATAGTATTTTTGTTTTCGAACTCCCATATTTTCTAAAAAAAAAAAACGAAAGACATTTTTGATTAATTGACACACATTTATTTACAAATAATATTTTACGTGAAGAAAATATTTTTATATACTAATCGGGTTTTTTTATTTGAAGCCTGTATTCTTTTTTCTGCGCGCTAGAATTCATGCGGAGCGAACAGACGTCCTCTCGCCTTCACAGTTTGCTCCAGACTGGCGGGAACGCCGAGCAAACCACTGCGTTTTTCTGTCAAATTGTTTCCATACAAAATTAGTATGGGATTTTTGAAGCTGTTTTGTTTATTTTATTTTGTACAATTTACATGCATTATTACGAAAAAAAAATGCGATCAATTTTGAGTTTGATTAATAAACTTACCATTTATACATATTTTTTGTATCCTTCCATTCAAAAAATTCAAGTTATTCATTGAACCCAGATAGCATTATTTCGTAACATTTCATTAGTTTGTGTTCATTTTGACAGAATTCAAATAACTTCTATCATTTTTGGAAACGGTCAATCTGTAGTTTATACATTTCTTTATTGTATTCTGACAGTAAAAGATTTTTAAAAAAAAGTAAACATTATGGACATTTAAAACCCGGAACACCGTTTTGGACGTATTCGCTCTATGGGGTCTTAATGCGAATGACGTAATATATGGACAGCCCAAGGGCGAATATATCAATTTAGTTGCAGATATTTTAGAAGCGCTATTCTGCTAAATATAAATCTATAATCTATAATCTAAGTTGCAAGGATATATTCATTTAAAGCTCTCAGATGTATGCCCACAAACAAACACGTGTAGTTCGCGCTTACAAATGCTGAATGTGTACTAACAAATAAAATCCAAACCTCAAATGAACAAAAGCCCTGCAACTCTTGCCGACATTCCCTGAAACAGGGGTGACATTGGCAAAGTGAACCATTTTTTACAGTATGGGTGGTCAGCCTCATACCAACCTATAAGTCAAATAATACGAGTAATAAATAACATTTAAGTATAAAAAAACAACAAAACCTTAAAAATAAATCTATACAAAAAAAGTAAAAAATGTCTTATGCAAAAAATGTAGCAAGCCAATAAACCAACATTAAAAATCAGCATTGCAGATTAGCCGCCACTTCTTCCTGCCCTAAATGAATTAATAAATAATGATAATAATAATAAATTAGGTTGATTTATTTGGTGAGCGCTGTTTTTGTGTATATCACACCTCAAGAGCCCCCTACGAGCTTGGTCGCCGCTGTAGAAAGCGCCAATTCTCAAGCAAGACCCAGTTGCTGTGAGGCTGGATGGATCTTTTGATTACCGGTCTTTGGTAAAGGTTTATGAATTTTTCAACCCAGCGTAGAGCAAATTTGAAAATATAAATGGTATTTTTTTTGTGCTCCGCCGGGATTCGAACCCACAACCTTCCATTTACGAGTACAAAGTGTTACCACTGGACTACGGGCCGGTCTATCTTACGACATTAAGGCAACGATATAGCGATTCGTGTCCAAAAGTAAGGTGCACTGTGATTTTTTATCTACGGAGCTATTTCGAAAAGCGCTAGCAAGCTCCGACATGAATTGATATCCAAAGTGTAAGAAATCTAGCAGATTAGCACTTAAGGAATCCAATTTCGAAAGAGTCCCTTCTTTATCTTTTCCACTGCCACTTCTATCGATACATATGTGTTTACTTTAACCAAATTTGAGAGTTTCCACAATATTTCATTACAAAAATCACGAGACATCTCTTAATTGTAGGCAATTTTAATTTTTTTTCCGCGTGAAAACCTTTAAAGCACACACGCGTATGCCATGAGCGAAAATCGGGCAAGTAGGTACATGTAATATTTTGGTATTTTTTCCATACAATAAGCCACGCGGTACTTCATCTCAGATTTCATCGCTGTCACGGAGGTGATTTCTTGGTAACGGTATACGACAGTCAAATTACATTTCTCCTTCACATCCAACTGGCAGCTGTACCCTAAGTACGAGTTGCAAAACTTGAGAAGAGTAAAGTTAACGGAAAATATTAAAGAGTGATTTCTCCCAAAATCTGCCGTTTTTGTTTCGCACACTTTATGGTCTTAGCAAAAAAGTTACAGTGATGAAGAAAATTAAGTTCAAACTAACATAAACGGCAGATTTTGGGGGAAACCGCTCTTTAATAATTGCCGTAAACTTTACATTACTCAAGTTTTGCAACTCGTACTAAGGGTACTGGTAGGGGGCATTACGTTTAATATCACAATTAAAACATGCGAATGACTTAAAAAATGTATTCTTTATCTTCATAAATATTCAAGTCTCTCAGGAAATTGCTTCATTTTATTCTGAGAATACGTTTCCTGTGTTTTGGACGATTTCGCTGGTAGGTACAGTGGAGCGTTATTTAAACAAGCGCAAGTTCAAATCCTGTCATGTAATTCAGAAAATCGCAAGTCACAAATAATTCATTTAAAAGATCGCCACTTTAAAGGTAAAACTAAACAAGTGCTGATTCACTGATGTGAGAAATTGTGGATTGAACATTTACTTGGGAGCAAATTCTCATAGTAAGTGAACTAATTATAAGGGAGTACTCATAAAAACATCTAAACTACAGGGTTTTCCCACTTTTGTAGTGTTTTCTCTCGTAGAAAATAGGGAAAAGATGCATTTATCTAAGCAATCCTGGTTGGCTTAATATGTCATTTTTCAGAAATGGATGTAAAATAATGAATTGAGGATATTTATACCTGTTTGTGGTCAGGCAAGATAGGTTTCGTGGATTGCATTACTCTTCACAATTTTATATCATTAGTCCCAGAAATAAATAAAAGAATGCTTCGTATGTTCTTGATCCCATTTTTATGCTCTTTGTGTCGCTTCTTCAGACTTCTTCCAGTCTATCCAATATAAAACGAGTCACAATTTTTACACTCTATTTTATAAACACCGCTCTTCTTGTCTTTTGAGAGTTTAGATTTAGAGGAGAAGAGTTTATAGAATAGAGTATAAAAATTGTGACTCGTTTTATATTGGACAGACTGGAAGAAGCCTGAATAAGCAATAAAAAAAAACTTGACAAAGAAAAGCATAAAGTAAAAAAATATTTGAAAATAACATAATTAAAAAAACCAGAGTTATGATGAAATTTAATCACAAGAAAAACAAAAATAAGTGTTCTAACACCATACCAAGGAAACTTGTATTTTGGATGATAAAATCATTTAAAAATCTAAGGGTCGGAAAATATTGCAGAAAATAGGGCACGTGTTGAAGTGGAGTATAAGCGGATTAGGTTGTCTTGTAGGCGGGATATCGCGGGCGGATGCCGCACAGCTGATTGCGCCGCCCCTCCAGCCCGCCCACCATTGTCTCCGTCAAGTGAGCATCCGCGCCCACCTCAAGAGCCCTCCCGTCGCATCTCTGCAGAGCAGATAAGCGGCAGGCACTGGGAGAGGTGGCGCGAACACTCGGCGGTGCTGCTCCATTGTACACTGTATATCAATGGATCATTACCGTGTTGACGTTTCAGAATTGTAAACCGGGTAATAATAGCTAACCTGACAATCTAATCTAATATAAGTTGCAAAGATATGTGACATTGGAGATTCACATTACATGCATTCTCACAACCAGACATGTACAAGTTCGCGCTTGCACATGCCTCATGTGAGCCTACAACATAAAAACCAAATCTCAAATGGACATACACCCTGCAACTCTTGCCGTCCTTCCCTGTAACAGGGGTGACATTGGCAAAGTGAACCATTTTTACAGCATGGGTGGTCAGCCGCATACCAACCTATAAGTCAAGGAACATACACGACAAATTACATTTTTTAAATCAATAAATAATAATATATATGGACATCAAAAACTAAAACATAAAACAAAATTCACTTTAATAAACCCTAGCCGCCAACATTACAGATCAACCGCCATTTCTTTCTGTCCTTACATACTTCTTTCATTTCCTCCATAGTCATAACCTTCTTCATCCACATCTTAACCACCATCGATACTGTAAAACATGGTTCACTTTGCCAATGTGACTCTCAGGGAAGGTCGGCAAAAGTTGTAGGGTTCATTTGGGGTTTGGATTTTATTTGTAAGTACACATTTATCATTTGTAAGCGCGAACTATACGTTTTTGTTTAAGGGCATGCATTTGATATGAGCTTAAAATGTTTATATTTATCTTTGCAACTTAGAGTAGGTATAGATTATTATAGTGTGATTTTGTGACACTGAGATAAATTTTCAACAATTTAAGACGAATCGGGTTTATGATTGATGCATGCTACAACTTTTGCCGACCTTCCCTGACACAGTGGTGCCATTGGCAAAGTGAATATTTTTTTACAGTATGATTGGTCAGCCTTATACCAATCTATAAGTCAAGGAATACTGTAACACATGATTGGTCAGCCTTATACCAATCTATAAGTCAAGGAATACTGTAACACATACATCCATAAAAGTGCAAACAAACTACCTACCGCATTGTTCACAATATAGATCGTCCATGTACGTAAACTTGGCGCAACAAGCTTGTTAGTTCACTTTGGACACTGTAAATTAACGCTTTAAACCAGTGATTCCCAAACTATGGTACGCGTACCACCAGTGGTAGGTACGCGACGCTTCTTAAGGTGGTACGCAAGCAGCCATATTCATAGGAAATATATGGTAAATAATTAGATAAAACGTTTTTCACTTTCGCGCTTAAAATTAAGTACAACTGAGCCAAATATTTACTTTCTTATCTCGAACATGCAGCACCATTTTTCGCACTAAGTCCTAACGGGGCTATTATTAGACATTTTAGTCACCCGTTGAGCCCACGCTTGGACAAACTAATGATGCCTTTGCTGAAAGTTTCATAGCCACCTACCGAATTTTGGTAATATTTGTATGAAGAATAATCAGCTGTTCACTTGCGGCCATCTTGGGTTGACAGGTCATCATACAAATGCATCATTAGCTTGTCAAAGCGTGGGCTCAATGGGCAGCTAAAATGTCTAAGAATAGCCCCGATTGTATTTGTTTTTCTATAATTAATAAATAAACATGTCTTGCTTGAGTATTGGCGCTTTGTAGCGACGACCAAGCTCGTACACCTCTGCGGCACTACAACAAGTGTCATAGACCCCTAGAGTCTTTAGAATCTAGGGAGTCTCCCGCACAGGATTTCTTAAAAAAAAAAAAAAAAACATAATGTTGTCATAAACAGTTGTTGCAGTTTATATTACTTTCCCATTTTGAACAATTTTTTCACTGTTGCACTTCAGTGGTACGCCACTGATTTATAATTTCGTGAGTGGTACGCGAAATTAAAAGTTTGGGAACCACTGCTTTAAACGGTGAATCAAGCGCTTGTGAGCGTTGAACAAAAGCCGCGTGCAAGCCCCGTATAGAATGGTACTGCGCCACGGTCTACCGACTTCCACGTGCAAAAGAATTCAAGTAAACCGCACGAAAGGCCAAATATAGGTCACTGAAGGTCGCCTTCAAAAATATATTCCAGTCTTCGTAAAATCCTCAGATGGGAATTGATTGGTTACTTCCACTTCTTTAACTGCCACTTTTAACGAATATCGGCGATCTAATCTAATCTAATCTAAGCTGCAAAGATATATATCATTTAAGATTTATATTAAATGCATTCCCACAAGCAGATATGTATAATTTCGCGCTAACACATACCGCATGTGGACCTACAATATAAAAACCCAATCTCAAATGAACATAAGCCTTGCAACTCTTGCCGTCCTTCCCTGAAACAGGGGTGACATTGGCAAAGTGAACCAATTTTTTTATAGTATGGGTGGTCAGCCGCATAACAACCTATAAGTCAAGGAACATACATGACAAATTACATTTTTTTTTTAAATCAACAAACAACAATATATAATACATGGACATAAAAAACTAAATCATAAAACCAATTTCACTTTAACAAACCCTAGCCGCCAACATCACAGATCAACCGCCATTTCTTTCTATCCTTGCATACTTCTTTCATCGTCATGGCGATCGTCATGGTTATTTCCACATTAAGGTATATATTTGTTCAATTACAAAAATGAAAAACCCGTGCGCCACAAATAATAACAGCCAGCGAATCTGGGAATGAAATTTTTTTGTTGGCACAAAAATATACAAAATTTACATTTTCACAAAATCGGCGCGAAAAATAATTGACTGCGTGTCGAGTGATTGATTCATTGCTATTTTTGAGGACGAGGGGAAAATGGAAAAGGGCGCGGGAGACATAACAATATTTCAGTAAAACCATTTCCATCAAGGATCTTTTGTGTTAAAAATAAATTCAAGGCAAAGAAACGGAATTTCGATCACTTAACGCAACTAAACTAAACATATCGTGTAACTTCTTGCCTGCGTAATCCCCGAAGGAGTCGCATGCGGCGATTCGGGACCTATTTATTTTTACGGGTAAGAAGGCCGGCCTGATACCAACCACTTTCAGTTAAAGTGGGGGTTTCCCAGCTCCCGGAGGGGCTGGTTCTCATTACTTGTGAAGGCTGAGTAAGCCTTGAGATCGAAGCCTTGCTCTCGGCATGGAATGCAAGCATTCTTACAATTGAGCTATCGACCTTTTTACGAGCTTGGTCGTCGTCACTACAAAGCGCCAATTCTCAAGCAAGGCCCAGTTGCTGTAAGGCTAGATAGACCTATGGTGACCGGTCATTGGTAAAGGTTTATGAATTGTTCAACCCAGCAAAGAGCAAATTTGAAAATATATATGGTATATTTTTTGTGCTCCGCCGGGACTCGAACCCACAACCTTCCATTCAGAGTCCGAAGTGTTACCACTGAACTACGGACCAGTCCACTTACCTGTATAAAATAGCTTCAAAAGAGGATGTGAAAGTTTAAGTAGGTACAAAAGAATGTGATGAGATGGTTTGGGCATGTGGAAAGAATGAATGATGATAGACTGACAAAGTATATATATACAGAAGAAGTGTGAAAGGAAAAAGAGGTAAGAGGTAAACCTTAACTTTCACATCCTCTTTCAACTTACATTCTTTCTTCACCTATTCATTCTTAACTCTATCCTTCAGATTTTTTTTCTGTCATGCTTCTCAAATGCTTCAATTCCACCGTACATACTTAAAACTCATTCACTGTCACTCAATGTCAACTGTCCATGCTTCACTTCCACACATCAAAGTCGGTAACAATATGCCATTGTATAAATTCTCATTCTAATTACCTGTAACAAAGCAAGTTTAGTATTTCACATTTCGTACCATTAAACAAAATACAAAAGGGCGCCGACTGAGAGAGTTTTATCTCGACCAATTTATTTCCCGGCTTTGAAACAAAACAAATTCGCGGTATTAATCAAAAAACCGACGCAGCAATGGCCGACCTGCTCGCAATACTAAAAATCCATTAGAATAAAATAATATAATTAGCAATACACAAAGAATAATTTCCCTTTTCCTTTGCGCACGTACATTATAAAGGAAAAATCCATTTTAACTTTTCAAAATACGGATTCATGTCTTGGTCATATTTTTTCATAGCATGAAAGAAAACTCACGTACATATATATACATACATACAAACATGGATGATTTGTTTCGCACGCTTAATCATAAAGAGCAATAACCCAAAAAATAAGAATGTTGGGAAATCACGTTTGAAGTTCAGACAACCAGTACAACTTGTATGGGATGAAAAAGGCGTCCGATGTTTTATCTCGGTCATATTCGTCTAAATTGAACGGCTGTCCAATTCTACATATTCTTCTCGCATTTTTCTTGCGTTTTATTACAAAATCTCGATTTTCCCAATTTTCGAGTTATTGCTCTTTATTATTAGGCGTGCGGTTTGGTGAGATCACATTGGTGATTGGTGAGATTTGGTGAGTTTGGTGGTGAATCACACCTCAAGAGCCTTGTGCGAGCTTCTTTGTCGCTACAAAGCGCCAGTTCTCAAGCAAGACCCATTTTCTGTTAAGCTTGATGGACCTTTGGTGACCGATCTTTTTCTTTGAATGCAAATTAATTTTTCAACACAGCACAGAGCGCATTTACAAACAAAAATATTGTTATTATTCAGACTATTTCTGTGATTTTTTTATATCTAAGACTATAAATTCGATAGAAAAAACAAGGTTTAATTCAGTTTTATTTATTTTTTGTTCACACCGAACCGGTCCGTAGCTCAGTGGTAACACTGCGGACTCTGAATGGGAAGGTTGTGGGTTCGATTCCCGGCGGAGCACAAAAAATATACCATTTATATTTTCAAATTTGCTCTTCGCCGGGTTGAAAAATTCATAAAACCTTTACCAATGACCGGTCACCAAAGGTCCATCCAGCCTTACAGCAACTGGGTCTTGCTAGAGAATTGGCGCTTTGTAGCGACGACGATCAAGCTCGTAAAAAGGTCGATAGCTCAATTGGTAGAATGCTTGCATTCCATGCCGAGAGCAAGGGTTCGATTTCAAAGGTTTACTCAGGCTTCACAAGGAATGAGAACCAGCACCCCCGGGAGCTGGGAAACCCCCACTTCAACTGAAAGTGGTTGGTGTGAGGCCGCCCCCCTTACCTGTAAAAATAAATAGGTCCCGAAGCGCCACATGCGACCCCTTCGGGGATAACGCAGGCAAGAAGTTACACTATATGTGTAACTTAGTTGCGTTTACACGTTTTCGCCTATTATGGAATCTTCAGGATCATAATAGGGTAGTTGCAGTGGTAGGGAAAACGGTTGAAAATAATATGGTTCTGTAGAGTACATTTTAAGGATCACAACCATATATTTTTTGTGCAGTAAAAATAAAAATATCATTGAGAATTTAAAAAAATAAAATGCGGAGAATTTTAGTCGCGCCAAAACGCAGCGCGTTCGACTTCGCGAATCTTGACGTCAAAATGACGTCAAGATTCGCCACTGGGCCTGACGATACCTGCACTCCGAAAATGCATCGGCGTCATATCTGCCTAAATAAACAAAATGACCTTTTTTCCGAAAATCAAGAATACGCTAATTTTAAAGAGCCTTAGTTTAAAAACTAAGCAAGATATTTTTTTTTTGAAAACGCCGATGCATTTTTAAAAATGTATTCTACCATTTTATACAATGAAAAAGTTATGTGATACTTCCCTATTGTTATTCGACGAAAACGAGTAAAAAATAAATGAAAGTGAATGAAAATAAACAATAATAATTATTAATTAATAATAAACAATAATGAATTGTTAATTGATGGCTCAAGACTGGGCAGAGGTGACCATTAGCCCTCAGTCAGTCCTCGCGACACCCATACATATTGACGTATGTACACCCATTAACTTACTGCGCTCAGCGCGGATGGCAACTCGTTCGATACACGTCGATGAAGGGCTCCCGTCAGGCACATAAGCTTCAGTAACCTCGACGTTCTGGGGAGGGTGCGACTTCTTAGAGTCATGCGTTAGCCCCTGATTTAAGATCCTCTTTTTCCTTTCTTGAGTAGAGTAACTTTATCTGATTAACTTCAACGGGAAGGCCTTCCGCCGCCAAAATAACATTGCAAGTGAAGTATCACCAAGTGAAGCGACTCCGCATGAGTTGTATGAACTTGGTGGGTGGAGGTGGGTAAAGTGCCTGATGATATTAGTACCTGTTTCTGGCCAGGCAGAATAGGAGAATAGAGGAGAATGTAAAGGAGAGCGCGGGATTATTTTCCCGCGCTTTTCCTAAACGAAAAGGTAAAAAAAAAAAAATGTTGCCATCCTGCAAAATCTGTGCACATTATTATTTCAATCTTCGCGGTGTCCGGGCAACTTTATCCGCGAGAGCGTGCCGCCGCATGCAAATGTATGAAAATTTGCAGAAAAGTTGGCGACAAATGTGATCAGGTTTCCCCATCGAAACAAAATGAAATTGGCGAAACGTCGGGGAAGAAATATCGGCATGGAAAGTGTGAAAAATAATGCAAAATAAACAGGTAAAAAAACATACTTTCCTGAAGTAAATATTGAGGGGAAGTACTCGTAAAATAGGTGCGAACCGGGAAAAAGATTAAAAATATTTTTCATTATATTTAAGAGAGCTCTATACCCTAAGCCTGTCGTTTATTGTTTCTTAAACTTTATGGTCTTAGCAAAAGAGTGGCAGTATTCAAAAAACTCAGAAGGGTATTTTAATTATTGATCTAAATTAAAATGGTTAAAAGATACGTCGAGGGTATACAACCAAAACGCACTAAGTCATTATTCAAAAACCAAAACTGAATTCTTTACAACCAGAACGCATAATGCTTTTTGGCTAAAATAATAAATTTAAATATGACTTTTTTTTTTTTTTTTTTTTTTTTTGATAGCACTTAGTGTCTTTTGGCAGTAGAAAATCAGAAAAATATAAGTATAATAGGGTAAATAAGTCAAAATTGGCAAAATTTGACTTAGTGCGTTTTGGTTGTTAACCCTCGATGTACAACTAAAAAAATGCCACCACAAAAAAATATCAATAAAATATGTTTATTTCACATTTTTTTGTGCTTCATACTTTGGAAATACTTTTGTTCTTTTTAATTACATAATTTACATAACTTTGAATACTCAGGTTTTTTTCATATTTACACAAAAACTATTCACCCAGAGGCATAAAGATACTTAAAAGGTAAAACTAATATTATAATAAGTGACATATTAAGCTAGCATGGGTTTCTCAGATAAATGCACCTTTTTAATTTTTTCTACGAGAGAAAACACTACAAAAGTGAGAAAACCCTTTAGTTTAGAAGTTTGTCATGAATGCTTCTTGATAATTAGTTCACTTACTATGAGAAGCTACTCCCAACAAAATGTTTTATCCACGATTTTTCAAATCAGTGAATCAGCACTTATTAAGTTTTACCTTTAACGTGGCGATATTATAATGCAGGTTCACAAGCAACACGTCTAAGTTCGCGCTAACGCATGCTGCATGTGTTCTTACAAAATAAAAACATAAAGCTCAAACGATCATAAGACCAGTACCTACCCGTAGTACGAGTTTTTTCACAATACTCGAAGTATGGAGTATATGAGAAAAATGTATGTGAACTTGTAAAGCACCTCCGGCAAAAAAGTTTCGAAACTTTTTTTGACAGTGTTTCACAATACTTCGAGTATTGTGAAAAAACTCGTACTACGGGTACTGAACTTTTGTCGACCGTTTCTGAAATAGAGGGTGACATCCCTAAACAAGATAGAAATTTCAATAAACAATTAGTTCATATAATCTCGTCTTAAGTCTACTTTATTGAGATAAAAGAGGTTATCACTTGATCGCTTACATAGTACACATGGAGTTCACAATCGTATGGAGCGGTGAAGAATTTAATTAAGTTCCAAACAGCATGAAGCACGAGTTATGGAAGTCCATTCCGTTACTATAGCAACCATGGTTACCATGGTTACAATACAAAACATTAGTGTTGTGAAGGGTATAAAAGTATTTGATGATTGTCATTGCTTTTATAGACACATCTGATTTTCAAGATACGTACTTTGTGTAAAGGGTGATTTTTATGAGTATCTATTACCGCGAGCATAGCTACATACTTGAACATCTCTAGTTATAGAAATGGCTGTCAGATTTTCGCGAGCCAAATATTTCATGAATGATGAATTTAATGAAAATAATCATACATCGCAGGTCCCCAGCTCTGGAACGATCTTCCTCTGAGTCTCAGGCGGGCTGCTGACTACGACAGTTTCAGGGGAGGCCTGAAGACACACTTTTTTTCTAAATTTTATGAAATTTCTGAACAGTAGCTCTACTATAACTGTATAACTTGGAATTACTTTAATTGTATTTTTGTTTGGTTTCTGAAATTGATGTAGATACAATTTGATTTGATTTTTTGTTCTCGTCAAACGTTGGTGTAATTTATTGTACTTTGATTTTATATTCTATTGAAATTTATTTTTCTGCCATTTTAAATATTTGTTTGTCCGTAAGTTTAAGTTAATGTTAATTATTGTTTTTACAACGTGTAAAGCGCCCTTGAGGTGATTGGTCACAATACGGCGCTAAAGAAATCGTCCAAAATAAAAAAAAACGCAGAATTTGTAAGTCAAATATTACTCCAGATTTTATAATACATTTTTGTTCTTCTGTTGACACGTTAAAGGGCTGGAAGTCTCATCACCACGGTAATTCTTACCTACCGAATATCGGTAATATTTGTATGAAGACTAATCAAATGTTCACTTGCGGCCATCTTGGATTTACAGGTCTTCATACAAATATTACCGATATTCGGTAGGTAAGAATTACCGTGGTGATGAGACTTCCACCCCAGCTTGGCATTTTCTGTGTATTTTTGTTGAATTGACGGGCATTGACGGGTAGGAAGGTTACGAATTCAGTAAACTTAGAGCTTTTCAAATTGCGTGCGTTAGCGCAATTCATGTTAAACGAGGCATTGCTGTCTTAGACCATCTAGTGGCTTATATATCAATGATAGTGTAAAGGCATTTACTGACGCAATATAAGGCCTATTAGTGACGAGACAAAAAAACGCATAAGCGGAGAAATCATTTCTCGCAAGCGCTGCGAGCAAATTAATATGTACGGGCAAATTACTGGCGCATTACACGGTGGACGAGAACCTGCTCGCGAATAACCGCTCAACAACAAACAATTACGTAAAACGACAGGCTTACTAGTTGTTGATGAAAGATGGCGATGAAATTTGCAAGAATGTTAGCTCAGTCTAGGGTAGAACGCTTGTGTTTAAAGCCAGCGGTTGTAGGTTCGAATCCGGCCTCATTTCGGCGTTTTCTTAAAGCCCAAATCATAGTATGTATTGGCAAGGTTTATTCAGACGAATAAACCTTGAGAATAAATAAGAGCCTACTTCTACACGCACCAGTATTTAGTGGGGTTGTAATAAACTGGGAATGATCTTTTTTGACACACCCTCGGTGGGGATCGCACCTTTGCTCTTGGCATGGAATGCAGGCATTCTACAAACCGAGTTATCGACTGGAATTTTTACGAGCTTGGTCATCGCAACAAAGTGTCAATTCTAGAGCAAGACCCAGTTGCTGTAAGGCTGGATGGACCTTTGGTGAAGGTTTATGAATTATTCAACCCAGCGAAGAGCATATTTGAAAATATAAATGGTACCTATATTTTTTGTGCTCCGCCGGGATTCGAACCCATAACCATTTACGAGTTCGAAGCGTTACCACTAGACTACGGACCTTTTACTGTTATGATGTTATACAGCTCTCCGTTGCATCTTATTCTCCAGGTTCTGCCATCATTCACGGGTCCCAGAATTTTCCTGAGCGCTCTCCTTTCATATCTATCCAGCATTTCTGCAGACTTTACAGTCATCGTCCACGCTTTACACACATAAAGTAAAATGATGCAACTGTAATTGCGTTTGAAGTATCGGGCAAATGAATGCACTGCCGAAGTCGGTGCAGCTGAGCGAATATCAGAGCGTATCACAAAAGTGAAACACGCCATTACCTGCCACTCTTACACTATAGACTGCGGTACAAGGTTGCAGCTATTGAGTCGTAACATAGAGGAGCGAAAACTAACCTACTGCATTGATACATACTGTTACGATTTTTGGTTCGGAAACTTTTCAAATAAAACACTACTCTTCTTTTTACTTATTTATTTTACACGTTTATATTTATTTTTACAAAGACACTTTCATTTATTTCATTACACTTGGTTTGAGTTCACTGGTCGAATTCGTTTATTGTATTGGAGCTCACAGATAAGACTGTATTTGTTAGAGCTTGAAGACCAACTGCCTAGTGCAAGCAATTTGCACCCTTTTTATACTAAGAAGATGGAACTGTCGAGAACACATTTTTGCTAGACTGTTCTCGAAGCACATACATAATTGAAGTAATCTAGTGACTTCTCTATTTACTCACAATCATCAATTCTACCCACCAATATAATAAAGAATTCCTATTAGCTATAACTAATACCTATCCTTATTTTAATATTTATATTGCATATTTACATAACAATACTATCTACCAATTTTGTCTTAGTCCTGTCAAACAGTACAGTTGTGTAGTCATACAAAACATGTTTTTACCTGTCAAATTTTATGTTTAAGTGCTTTTTCCATTTTGTATTTTGACACCCAATTACAACACATGCCATAATGTCTTTAAATAATGCCTTTTTCCTTAAAAAATCGTCAATTTTACAAGATTTATACCGCATGCGTCTATGTTCGAACTGCTCCGGACATAGTAGGTATGTACTTACGCACGCGGCAATGCTGCCACTTCTCTTGAAACATTTTTACATTCGCTCGAGTTTTTTTTGTATAAATGGAAATGCAACAGAAAAGTTATTTGCTCTCTTTCTTACTAATGTCCATTTTCGTAAGTAAATATATTGTAAAATAATTTGTAGTTCATAGATATCGTAAGTCAATGGTTGAAGCGATCAACCGCTATTTCATAGGTAAACATTGCAAATGCACACGCGTTTACGATTAATTGGATTTAGACGTCTTAAAGCTATATATTGTCAATGACGTTACCATGTTGAAAGCACCGGTTCCCATAGATCACCGAAGTTAAGCAACATTGGGCGCGGACAGTACTTGGATGGGTGACCGCTCAGGTACACCGCGTGTCGTTGGCATCTTGGACCGTTCCGTAGTCCGTAGTGGCAACACTTCGGACTCGTAAATGGAAGGTTGTGGATTCGGATCCCGGCGGAGCACAAAAATATACCATTTATATTTCGAATGTGTTCTTCGCTGAGTTGAAAAATTCATAAACCTTTACCAAAGACCGGTCACTGAAAGGTCCATCCAACCTTACAACAACTGGGTCTTGCTTGAGAATTGGCGTTTCTACAGCGACGACCAAGCTCACAGAGGGCTCTTGAGGTGTGATACACACAAAAACAGCGCTCACCAAATAAATCATCCTAATATTATTATTATTATTAACCTATAATCGAAGTTCCGAAGATATACTGACATTAAAGACAAAACACACGTGTAAATACGTGCGCTTACACATGCTGCATGTGTACGTACAAAATACACCAAACCACAAGTAAATATAAACATTTTAATTCCTGCTGACTTTCTCGGAAAACAGGGTAGCATTGGGAAAAGTGACCTCTTCTGGTGTAATGCATGCAAAAAGTTACACAATATGTACGGCTTAGTTGCGTTTTTTTTTAAACAAAGAAACCATAAACGATACAGACATAAACAACAAGATATTTTGGTTTACTCGTAAATGGTTGACTCACACATAGTTACTGCCTAACCTTACCTAATGCGGTAAACAGAGACAAGCATATACAGCACCATTGACCATTCTGGGCTTGCAGAACTATGTATTTAGCAGCGGCATGACAAGAGAGACCAGAGAAGAAGTCTCCAACATACGGCCCGCGGTCCTTGTTTTATATCCTTCCGCCATTCCTCTTGGGGTGGCCGGTACCTCCACACAAGTGCCTCCACTTGACTCTGTCCTTGCATACTTCTTTCGTCTCAATTTCATCACTCTTTTCATGCATGCTCTTCTCTTGTTTCCACTCTGTAAATTCCATTCATTCGCAATCTCACTTATCTGATAAATCAACAATATACAATTGGATATAATATGGTCCGTACCGGTCCGTAATCTAGTGGTAAAGCTTTGGAATCGTAAATGAAAGGTTGTGGGTTCGAGTCCTGGCGGAGCACAAAACATAAACTTATCCGTACAAATAAATAGGTCTTGAATCGCCACATGCGACCCTTTCGAGCATAACGCAGGTTAGAGGTAATCCTATACGTGTAGCTTAGTTGTGTAGGTACATTCCATGGCTAAGCTTTGTCGGAAGTAATGTTTTCAAACATTTTCTTTTTATGTCCGGTCGATACCACTTTGGTACCACGTTGGTAGAGTGCTTGCATTCCATGCCGAGAACTCGGGTTCAAATACATTTCGGTGCTTATTTCAAACTCCAAAATAAAATACCGACAAGATTTATTCAGACTTCACAAGAAATAAGTACCAGCGACTCGGTAGTTGGGAAACCCCCACTTCAACTGTAGTGGTTGGTGTAAGGCCAGCCCCCTTTCCTGTAACCACAGTGCCACTAGCCACATGCGAAACCCTTCGGGGATAACGCGGCCAGAAGTTATACTATATGTGTAGCTTAGTTGCGTTGCGTTATGTAATTTTTTTCAAAATAGTCGGAACGGGTGTTCTAAATATGAGACTCCAACATCATCTTACTAGTACCATCTGTACTGTACTGTATCCTGCCGCCGTTCCACTAGGGGTGGCCGGTACCTCCGCAGATGCGCCTCCACTTTTTTCTGTCCTTACAAACCACTTTCATTTCCTCAATATTCATCACCTTCTTCATACATACTCTTCTCTTATTCTCACTCTGCAGGTTCCATTCTTTCGCAATCTCGCCTATTTGGTCTAACCCTTCTTTCCTCGGCCTTCCCCTTCCACGCTTTCCTCTGACATTTCCTTTGTACACATTTTTCGTTCACACATTTTAGTTGTTCATCATCCATTCTTTCGAGATGTCCGAACCATCTCATCGTACTTTTTTGTACTTTCATTCTCGTATTCTCTTTTATACCACACTCGTTCACCGACGATACATGTCCACCATCCGGACAGGTATCTTCGGAAATTTCTCCTCCGGCCCGCCAGCTGAAATGGTTGGAGTTTCCTGGACTAGGGTATGGAGGTCAAAGACAGCAAAGGTGCGCCTGAGTTTGCAGGTATCTCTACATACGCCATAAACACCAGCGTAAGCAAATTGTATTGTTTGCACTAAGGTCGCTAATTAAAATCGACATGACGTGCTTAATAATCTAGATTCGTTCATACAACTGGATTGTATAATCTATAATCTAAGTAAGGGACGACCGAGAAAAGTGTGGAGTGATCAGATTGTGAAAGAATGGGATGTACAAAGTGAGCGTAAAAGAAGAAAATGCATGACAAGGGTGATGGATATGAATTAATTAAAAGAGGTATGTCAGGATAGGAAACAATGGAAGCAACTCTGCAGAGGCTCTGGCCACCCCTAGCGGTTACAGTTACAGTTACAGTGTAATCTAAGTTGCAGGGACGTCTCAACAGATTCAACACACATCTAAAGCAGACACGCAAAAAAGGAACGCTAAACATATAGTGTTACTTCCTAGTTGCGTTATCCCCGAAGGCCTCGGATGTGGCGATTCGGGACCCATTTATTTTTACGGGTTAGGGGTCCGGCCTCACGCCAACCACTTCAGTTGAAATGGAGGTGTCCTAACTCCAAAGGGATCTTATTCTAATATCTTGTGAAGGCTGAGTAAAACTTGTTTGAAATAAACACCGAAACGGAAAATGGATCAGCTGTTGATACGCCGCCATGTTTTATTCCGCTCTGTCTTCAAATAGATACGTTAACATCTACCGACCGTTGTCGAGACTTTCCACCCTCGGTTTACAGTTGAATATAAAATGCAGAGAAAACATCGATCGAAGGCCGGCACCGCCTCTACCCATTTACCGTCTCTACGCAACCGGCTAACACTCGAACGTTTAAAATGTTCCCAACCATTGAGTCCGGTCGATAGCTCAGTTGGTAGAGTGCTTGCATTCCATGCCGTGAGATCGGGTTCGAATCCCACCGAGGGTGTCAGAAATGATTTCGCGTTTATTTCAAACACAAAAATAAAATAGCGGCAAGGTTTACTCAGCCTTCACAAGAAATGAGTACCAGCTCTCTCGGGAGCTGGGAAACCCCCACTTCAACTGAAGAGGTTGGCGTAAGGCCGGCCCCTTTATCTGTAAAAATAAAAAGGTTCAATTCGCCACATGCGACCCCTTCGGTGATAACGCGGCAAGAAGTTACACTATATGTGTAGCTTAGTTAGTTAGTTGATTGAGTAATGACATAGAGGAGCAGAAGCACTTACTACATTGATACATACTACCTACCACTTTTGTCTCAGTCCTGTCAAACGTTGCAGTTGTCTAGTCATACAAAACATGTTTTTACGGGTCAAATTTTATGTTTTCTTGCTTTCTCCATTATATGTTTTGACACCCAATTACAACACATGCCAAAGTTTTTTTTAAGGGTAGCCTGTGCGGGAGACTTCCTAGATTCAAGAGACTCTAGGGGTCTATGACACTTGTTATAGTGCCGCAGAGGAGTTGGTGATGTGACAGTTGTCCTTATCCGGTTGCAATTTTTAATGCATTTTTCGTTTAAAATTCGTCAATTTTATCGATCAAAAGATTTATACCGCATGCGTCTATGTTCGAACTGCTCCAGGCATAGTACGCAAGCGGCAATACTGCCATCTTTCTAAAAACATCTTTACATTCTCCCGAGTTTTTTTGTACACATGGCACCCCCATGTCTCGCTGAGCTATGCTCTGTCGATGGGACTTCAAAAAGACCACTACGCTCTGCCCTTACTGCTGTCAACAAGGTTATAGTGCCCAATAGAGCGAACACATCAAATTTTGCAGACAGAAGCTTTGCGGTGGCCGGGCCGGTGGCCTGGAACAATTTGCCCATCGGTGTTCGCGCGAACCAGCCTACCACCACCTTCAGAAAGGAACTGAAGACACTACTTTTCTCCAGAAGCCATGGCGCCCTTGAGATGGTCCTGGACCATTAAATGGCGCCACAGGAAAGAAATCATCCATCATCATCATCATCATCATGGACATACAACTGCAAAGTTCTTTGCTCTCTTTCTTCCTAATGACTATTTTCGTAAGTAGGTTGAAACAGATATATTTTGTATATTTTCTTTAATATAATTCTAGTCCACAGATATCACAAGTCAATGTTCCCAACTGCGAACACACAGAAAGCTATCCATACAATATTATGTCCTGCCTTGCCCCCATAGCTTAAGTTATCGATTGACTGCCAGTCCAGTGGAGACAATATCTACCAGCAGATATACATTCAAGTCATCATAGTAACCATTATTTAAATTCAAAACATCGTCTACAACCTAAGTATTATTTGATACATACATAGATAGGAATTTTCAAAAAATGTGAAGAGAATCGTCAAACTTTACCTCCACTAATTATTACTTACACTAATATCCCCAAAAAAAATTGGTTCGATATTTAAGAGTTTGCGTATGTATACAATAAAATACACTTTTATGAGAAGGTATATTAAGTATTTCATAAATTGAACATTTGATTCACCTCAAATAAAAAATGTATACCTACTCATAAAAATGGTTCGTTTTCAACTTACTCGTCCTTATTTGAAGGTGAGGTGTTCGAGCTTACCTGAAAAAAGAAAACAAAAAATAATTAATATTATTGAGCAAGAATCAACAAAAAAGGTGCATACCACTACATGAGCAGAGAAATACATTCCATCAGCCGTTACGATGAATTGTTCCGAAGGCACGAAGTTTGCTGGTGTGCGTAACTGGAGTATTGTCGAACAACTTGTATAATGATGAGATGGATGCTGGTACGATCCATTAGGGGAGTGTTGGAACTTGGAAGATGTGTGTGTGTGTGTGTGTGTGGAACAATCCACTATATAAGAATCTGGAATACACGAGAAACGTCCATATGAACGGTGTACATAAGAGCCGCAGTAGGATAATTTCACTATTTTATTACATAAAATGATAGACTACATTTCAAAAAATGCGTCTGCGTTTTTAAAAAAATAATATCTGGCTTAGTTTTTAAATTAAAGCTCTTTAAAATTCCCCTTTCTTTCGATTTCCGGTAAAACAGGTCATTTTTTTAGTCGGATGGGACGTCGATGGATCTTCAGATCTATGAAGACCGACGGATCCATCTACGTCATTTTGACAACACAGCGTGGCTAGCCGGCCCCGATGCGTTTTGGTGGGATTCAAATTTTCGGCATTTTATTTTTGAAAATTATCAATGATGTATTTATTTTTACTACTTAAAAAAATACATGGTTGTGATCCTTGAAATGTTCTCTACACAACCATAGTATTTTAAAACATTTTCCCCACGACTGCAATTACCCTTTTGTGTGAACAGTCAGATTCGCTTGAACCATTGTGACGCGAAGTCGATAGAGCTAGAGAAGTACTTTGTGACCGCTATTGCGCTAAATAACTCTTGTTCAGTATATAAATCACAAATTAATATAAAAAAGAACCACAGTACATCTAACAGATTCGGAGCATGTGCCTTCAGCACCACATTTCGAAAGCATCCATTTTCTCCTTTCCACTGCTTTTATACGTGTTAAAATGAATACTTAACCTATTATATAAACGAAAAATATTTATATGAAATTTGATCAAACAATTTCTAAGCGAGAATTTTCCTACACACTTTTAGACAATGCAAAATAGTTGGATCGAAATTCCGATACAGGGCGATATGTTTAAACAAAGGACAAGAATTTCAACCCCCGACACCTTGCATAACGAGACAACACAACAAAGGAGGTGCGGACTACACGGCCGGGTCGTAGACATTAGAGCAGCTACGGCAAGCCTTTTCATAGTCATGTAGAAAGGACTGTATACTGTTACGAATATGTAGTTGTGTGTTGTGTTGTGTGGGTTAAAATTAATATTAAAGTCTGTCTCTCTAGAAATAAATAGGTGTTGGGCACTTATGAGGAAAATCATTTGTCCCGAGATTGCATGAGTGATAGGTTAGGTTAGGTTAGGCAGTTACGGCAAGCCTTTCAATAGTGCTGTGGAAAAGATTGTATATTGTTACAAATATGTAGTTGTGTGTTGTGTCTGTGTGAGTGAATATTAAAGTCTGTGAAGCCTCTCTAGAAATAAATAGAAGTTAGGTACAACACCTTCTCTCAGGGTCAGTCTCTAGGGGAGTCTCCGGGGATGTGTCACAGGAGATGTTAGGAGAAGAGGTCCAGGACTTGGAAGCTACTAATGGATGTCTCCACCGTTTCGCAGATCAAGAGAATAGCAACCAGCAGATAAATTTGAGCT
Organism: Agapetus fuscipes; assembly: GCA_951799405.1. Classification (NCBI taxonomy): domain Eukaryota; kingdom Metazoa; phylum Arthropoda; class Insecta; order Trichoptera; family Glossosomatidae; genus Agapetus; species Agapetus fuscipes. The sequence continues at coordinate 15,629,966 of OX637349.1, read as the reverse complement.
TAAAGAAAACACAGAAACGAGAAATCGTGTATTTCTTCCCCTATGGAATCAAACCTGCATAAGACCTCTTTCTGTAAACGCAACCATTATATTCCGGTTGATAGCTCAGTTGGTAGAGTGCATGCATTCCATGCCGTGAGATCGGGTTCGAATCCCACCGAGGCGAGGGTGTCATAAATGATGTCCCATTTCGGTGTTTATTTCAAACCCCATAATAAAATGCCGGCACGATTTTTTTTTTTTTTTTTTTTTTTTTTTTTATTTATTACAGAAAACAACAGCACATACACATGAAACAAGTAAAGATTTATAATAAATACATATAAGGCCAATAATAGTTTTCTTAAATAAAAATAATTACAATAAAAGCTTGTCTACAGCAAATGTAACAGCAAACGAAAAGAACAAAAGAAAAATAATATGAATGCGGAGGTTTTTATCAGAGAAGATTTGGGAAAATAGGATAGAAAGGACAATGGAAGGGGAAGAGGATGCCATTCAATCAGTTTTGCATTTTCTCAAGTAGTACATCCGCACCCCTTGAAGAAATGCGTTTTTGGACAAACAAAAAATGTCCAGGTGATTAAAATTTGAGTTATAACAAAACATAGCTCTCGTTAAAGTCGAGTTCCTGGCATAATTTGTAGTGTGCGCTCCCGTATAAAAAAGTGAATTTAACCTAGTGCGCCTTGTAGGTACACGCAAAGTGAGCCCCTCACAAAGAACGGTGGAGTCAATATGGCCGTGTACTATATCGTACAGAAAAGCCATATCTAATAGCGTTCGACGGGCTTCTAGGGACATAAAACCGTGATGACGGCAAGCATCATGATAATTATTAAAAGTTAAATGTTCCCTGTAATTTAGATGCTTTAGAAATTTCTTTTGTATAGCTTCTATTTGTTCCTTATAAACACTGTACTGTGGATTCCAAATAGGTGAAGCGAATTCAAGCCTACTGCGAACATACGCACAATAGGCCATCTTAACGGCATTAGAACCCCTGAAGGGCTCACAGGTCCTTAAAATAAATCCCAGCATTTTGTAAGATTTAACGGTGGTAGAGGAAATATGGGCATCAAAAATTAATTTAGCATCCATAAAAACACCAAGGTCCCTCACCCCAGTCACAGTGTCAAGGTATTCACCCTTGAGTTGATAATTAAACTTTAAGGGGTTTGTCTTGCGGGTAAGAGATATCTTATGGCACTTAGATACATTAAGATCTAATTTGTTTTTAATACAATAATGTGTAAGGTTGTCCAAATTATCCTGCAGCTTCATGCAGTCCTGAATGCTATTAATTCCTAAGTAAATTTTAGTATCATCAGCATATAATAAACATTTTGTAAAATTAAAACACTGTTCAATGTCATAGACATATACATTGTAAAGAAGCGGTCCGAGGTGAGAGCCCTGGGGGACACCAGACGGAATACTAAAGAAGTCCGACTTGCAGCCACCAAGAACAACCGCTTGAGATCTTTTTATCAGGTATGATGCAAACCACCGCAGCAGATTCCCATGCACGCCAAGTGTTTGTAGTTTATCCAATAATATGCTATGGCTTACCCTGTCAAAGGCCTTTGAGTAGTCCGTGTAGATTACGTCAATTTGGCCACCCTTTTCCATCTCATAAAACACGTAATCTGTGAAGACTGCTAAGTTGGAGATGACTGATCTTTTTTTGAGGAAACCATGTTGGGATTTGGGTAGCTGAGAAACGAGTAAATGATATATTTGATCATAGATCAACTTCTCAAACAATTTACCAAATACGGGTAAGATGGATATAGGTCGATAGTTTTCTGCAGAAGTTTTAGGACCAGATTTGTGTATTGGAACTATGTGCGCCCTCTTCCAGGCATCAGGAAATATACCTGTAATAAGGGACTTATTGAAAATCAACTCAGCATTCACAAGAAATGTGTACCAGCCCTCTCGGGAGCTGTGAAACCCCCACTTCAGCGGAAGTGGTTCGCGTGAGGCAGGCCCTAATCTAATCTAATCTAAGCTGCAAAGATATATATCATTTAAGATTTATACTAAATGCATTCCCACAAGCAGATATGTATAATTTCGCGCTAACACATGCCGCATGTGGACCTACAATATAAAAACCCAATCTCAAATGAACATAAGCCTTGCAACTCTTGCCGTCCTTCCCTGAAACAGGGGTGACATTGGCAAAGTGAACCAATTTTTATATTATGGGTGGTCAGCCGCATAACAACCTATAAGTCAAGGAACATACATGACAAATTACACTTTTTAAAATCAAAGAATAAAAATAACAATATATACATGGACATAAAAAACTAAATCATAAAACCAAATTCACCTTAACAAACCCTAGCCGCCAACATCACAGATCAACCGCCATTTCTTTCTATCCTTGCATACTTCTTTCATTTCCTCCAGAGTCATAACCTTCTTCATACAAGCTCTTCTTTTATTATGACTCTGGATATTCCATTCATTCGCAATTTCGGATATTTGGTCCATCCATACCTTTCTCGGTCTTCCTCTACCACGACATCCATCTATTCTACCAACATATACTTTCTTCGTCAGTCTTTCCTCATTCATTCTCTCCATATGCCCAAACCATCTTAACAAACTTCTTTTAATCTTCACTTTCACACTTTCTTTTGCACCACATTCTTTTCTTACAAAATCATTCCTCACCCTGTCACTCCGTTTTTTCCCAATCATACTTCTTAGAAAGTCCATTTCAACAGTATGGACTTTACTAATTTCACTTTCATTCACCGTCCAGGCCTCGCTTCCATACATCAAGGTGGGTAAAAGTATGCCACTGCGTACCGCCAATCGAGCATTTTTAGAAATGTTTTGATTTTTGGCGATACAAGCTGTGGCACCCAGTACACACCTGCCCTTCATTACTCTTCTTTCAAGTTCACCTGTCATTCTTCCATCTTTCTCAAACTTACTTCCCAAGTATACAAACTCATTTACCACATCAACATTCATTCCGTTTATTCTAAATTCGTAGTTCGTATTTTCTTCATTTCTTTCAAAAATCAAAACTTTCGTCTTACTTGCATTCAATTTCAAATAATTACCTAGCAGAGCTTCGTTCAATCTAGAGAGCATCGTTTGCAATTCTACTGCTGAGTCCGATACAAGAACAGCATCATCCGCATACAGTAGAACACTCACTTTGCTCTCTCCTATCATTAATCCACAATCATCAAGTCTAGCATCTCGAACACACTTGTCCATGACTATGTTAAATAGCCATGGGCTCATCACACATCCTTGCCTTACACCCTTAAAAACTTCAAACCATTCACTATACTCATCATCAATACGAACACATGCTGTACTATTTTCATAGTTTGCATGCACCGCACCTAGGAGAGCCCCATTCACTCCGGATGCTTTCAAAACATCCCATAACATACCTCTGTCTACTGAGTCAAAAGCCTTTTCCAGATCTACAAAGGCCGTGAACAGCTTCCGCCTCACCGACAATTGTTTTTCAACAAGTTGTCGTAGAGTAAAAATCTGATCAACACAGCCTCTACCGGCCATAAAGCCGGACTGTATATCGGAAATTCTTTCACTAGTAGTCAGAATCACATTTTTTATAATCACCTTACAGAAGACTTTTCCTGGTATACTGAGTAGACTGATTGGTCTGAAGTTCTGACAGTCTTTTTTGTCCCCTTTACCTTTGTAAATGGGAACAATGACTGCCTTCCTCCAATCCATCGGTACTACTCCTGCATTCACACAAAGCTTACATAATTCGTACATCCAATCTATCACGCATTCACCTCCTGCTTTCAACATTTCACCATTTATTCCATCAAACCCAGCAGACTTTCCATTCTTCAAACATTCAATAGATACTTTTATTTCTTCTTTCAAAATCCTAAATTCATTCTCTTCTGTCATTTTTCTAAACAAAATTCTTTCGCCCCGACCAAAAATCCCTTCAAAATATTCTTTCCATCTCTTACATACTTCATCCTTCTCCCATACCATCTCACCAACAGCACTTTTGATTCCTGGGGTGGTCAATGCAGAATCTTTATTCCTATTGGCACCGACCCATCTCCAGAATTCCTTCCTACTGTCGGTGAAACTTCTGTTCATTTTTTCATCAATCTTTCTCTGTTCATTCGCTTTGCTTTCATAAACTACATTCTTCGCCATTTGCTTGGCTATCTTATATTCATCTTCTAGCTTTCTATCATTCCTGTCGTTCAGCCACTTTTTGTAACATTCCTTCTTCACTTTCACAGCCTCTTTTACTTTAGCATTCCACCAGGCATCCCCTTTCAATCTTCCACCTTTCGTTTCTCCACATACTTTTCGAGCACATTCAATCATTCCTTCTTTCATAAACTTCCACATGCTTTCAATATCTTTTTCATTCACATTCTTTTCAAGTTCATTCACACTTAACTTTTTTTGTATTTCTGATTTATACTTCACTTTCACATTTTCATCACTCAGACTTTCTACTTTTATTCTTGGCTTTCTTACTTTCTTCTTACGTTTCTTCTTTCTTACTTCTCCAATCATTATTTTAGCGCATAAGAGATAGTGGTCACTGCCTATTTCAGGCCCACGATAGACACGGCTATCTCTTACGGCTCCTCTCAGTCTTTCATCCACACAGATGTAGTCAATGATTGTGCGACTTCCCACAATCTGCCTTGTGTACAGATGCACATCCTTATGTCGAAACCATGTGTTTGATGCAAAAAGGCTGTGCTCTGCACACAAAGCTATCAGGTGTCGCCCCGTTACCTGTAAAAAAAAAAAGGTTTAACTCGCCACATGTAACCCCTTCGGGAATAACGCGGCAAGAAGTTACACTATATGTGTAGCTTAGTTGCGAGATGCGTTTTATTCTATCAAGAATTTGACTTTTTTGGTTCGTGTACGTGTATTTGCAAACCTTTTTTTTTATACAAGTATTTAAAAATAATTAACACAGGTACGGGTTCCCCGTAGCTTCTGTCTACGAAGCGTAGTGGACAAAGGCATCGACCTGTCCTCCAAGTATAACACATTACATTCACACTGAACTACAGCGTTAGTCCAAAATTACTTAGAAACTGAAGAGCTCTCACAGGGGCGTTGTTTTCTTATACATAAATTTTTTGTTGAACGCTATGGTTGAAGTTTTATCCTTGAGCTACCAGGGACTTTTGGCAACGATGCCCGCACGAATGTTTGCTTGTCGGAAGCTGTGAACTAGTACGTACTCCCTAGAGAGGCGGGAGACAAATAGCTCCCTCAGTTCTTGATTGCCGTATAGACCTTTTAATGCAGTTGTCTTAAGAATCAAATTCTACACAATCTGAGCCAAGAAAAATACGTATTTGTCTTCAAATGTGTGAGCTATTCAACATTATCACATACGATTCTCTGTGTTCGAGATTTTATTTCAGTGCTCGAGTGCCGTATGTCCACTAAACGCTGGGGGCGCATGCGTGACTGCCTTATCTACAATTGTAAGCCAATCACAGACGCACATGGGCATGACGTCACACCGACACATTGATGTATGTTTTATGTATTTTGGCACTTACGCCAAACAAGCATTAAAAGATTGTCGCGAGCGTCCATTCAAGGTCTGATCATTTTGCCGTGTATCCATTTTACGCAATTTTCGTTGCGCATCTTTGGCGTATATCCATTTGAAAACATTTTTTTAGTATTAAACGTAAAATTATAATGATTTGTATGGATGATTTTAATGCCAGACCTACAGTAATTTAGGTACAATAGATAATTGAATAACCATTTTGTCAAATGACAAAACGCTCGCTCCTGTAAACTTAGCTTCATGGTCTATACGGCAAACTAGAACTAAGGCAGAGAAATACATGGGCATGCACGCGCAGAGTATGGCGCCAGTTACTGCTTTACGACCTGCTTAAGCTGCCAGATCTTATGTAACTGTTTAATGTTCTATGGGAAGAATCCTCACAATGAATGAACGAATTTAACGGCAAAAAAAACCTGAAATATTTTTCAAATAAAATACCCTGTAAACCCTGAAACTACCCTAAGATACGACTCGCTTCACTCCCGAATGATTTTCTTTTACGTGTTTTTTTATGGTTCTTCCTGTCAGTCGTGCGCGATTTTGATGCAGTTGAAGTGACAATAAAATAGACACCGAAACGGGAAATCATTTCTGACACCTTCGGTGGGGATAGAACCCTTGCTCTCGGCATGAAATGCAAGCGTTCTATGAACTGAGCTATCGACCGGACTTTTTACTAGCTTGGTCGTCACTACAAAGCGCCAATTCTCAACCAAGACCCAGTTGCTGTAACTTGTAAGGCTGGATGGACCTTTCGTGACCGGTCTTTGGTAGCGGTTTATGAATTTTTCAACCCAGCTAATCTAATCTAATCTAATCTAAGCTGCAAAGATATATATCATTTAAGATTTATATTAAATGCATTCCCACAAGCAGACATGTATAATTTCGCGCTAACACATGCCGCATGTGGACCTACAATATAAAAACCCAATCTCAAATGAACATAAGCCCTGCAACTCTTGCCGTCCTTCCCTGAAACAGGGGTGACATTGGCAAAGTGAACCAATTTTTTATATTATGGGTGGTCAGCCGCATAACAGCGAAGGGCATATTTGAAAATATAAATTAAATATTTTTTTGTACTCCGCCGGAATCCCAACCCACAACCTTCTAATAACGAGTTTGAAGTGTTGACTACGAGACGGTTGCTAATTGGTAATCTGACTAATCTAATCTAAGTTGCAAAGATATGTTACATTGAAGATTCACATTATATGCAGTCTCACAAGCAGACACGTACAAGTTCGCGCTTGCACATGCCGCATGTAAACCTACAACAAAAAACAAATCTCAAACGGACATAACTGCAACTCTTACCGTTCTTGCGGTGACATTGGCAAAATGAACCATTTTTACAGCATGGGTGGTCAGCCGCACACCAACCCATAAGACAAGGAACATACATGACAAATTACATTTTTTAAAATCAATAAATAATTACACGTATGAACATCAAAAAGTAAGCAGAAAACAAATTCTAATTTAAAATTTAAATTTTTAAAACACCCTAGCCGCCAACATTACAGATCATCCGCCATTTCTTTCTGTCCTTACATACTTCCTCCATTTCCTCCAGAGTCATAATCTTTTTCATACAAGCTCTCCTTTTATTATGACTCTGGATATTCCATTCTATAGCATTTTCGGATATCTGGTCCATCCACAGCTTTCTCGGTCTTTCTCTCCGAACTACGTACGGTACTACGTGGCAAATCGCTCAAATCTGTGTTTTATTCTTAACGTGATTATTTTCCCGAAAATCTCAATCTGGAGAACTGGGCGCGTGTAAGCTTGGTATTTATTCAATAAAAAGCGTAGTACACACATTTCTGGGATGTTTAATACTCTCACAATAAACGTATTACGCGAAAATGATTCCATCTTGAGAAATTGCTGGGATTCTTTACGCATGATTGATTTCTGGGCTAACACACACACACACACACACAAGAAAGAAGCTCGCATGTAACCTAGTTTTCCTCTGAAAAGCGGTTTCCCTTGTAGAAATATGTTTTCTCCAATGTAATGGGGCGTGATTTAGTTCCTCGTCTCCCAACCCTTCATAAAATTATTCCTTGAGTACTATGTAGGTTAGTACGAGGCTGACACTCTATAATATCTATAATCTATAATCTAAGTTGCAAGGATATATTCATTCAAAGCTCTCAGATGTATGCCCACAAACAAACACGGGTAGTTCGCGCTTACAAATGCTGATTGTGTACTTACAAATAAAATCCAAACCTCAAATGAACATAAGCCCTGCAACTCTTGCCGACATTCCCTGAAACAGGGGTGACATTGGCAAAGTGAACCATTTTTTACAGTATGGGTGGTCAACCTCATACCAACCTATAAGTCAAGGAATACGAGTAATAAATAACATTTAAGTATAAGAAAACAACAAAACTCCATGTTGTAATAATATTAGGATGATTTATTGGCTGGATGGACCTTATAATGACCGGTCTTTGGCAAAGGTTTTATGAATTTTTCAACCCAGCGAAGAGCAAGTTTGAAAATATAAATGGTATACTTTTTGTGCTCCGCCGGGATTCGAACCCACAACCTTCCATTTACGAGTCCGAAGTGTTACCACTGGGCTACGGACTGATCCAACTTTGGCAACAAGAATTTTTTTTTACAGTTCGTGTGGGCCGGCTCACGCAAACAAGAAATCCCAGATGTATTTTGTTTACTCACGCACAGCGATGAGTGTAGTTTAGATGGGATTTATCTGTTTAATTAAGGGCCCCTTTGTCGTTTGATCAGAATAGAGAGGCTCATATTTCACGGACCCAAGACACACCATCACCTCAAATATCACACAGACTGTCTCCACAACGGGGCAATCATCCATATCCAAGCTAGAGCCCAGGAGTTCCCAACCGGAGGCCCGCGAAAGCTTCGAAAGCGGTTCACAAGTCATACAATTTGAGTAAAAACCAACAAACAGATTCATCGGTTCGGCGGCTAACGCTAAGGGCCTGTTGCACCAAGATCATCTAAGAACATTTAAGTTGCAAAGATATTTACCATTTAAGATTCACATTAAATGCATTTTCACGAGCAGACACGTTTAAATTCGCGCTTACACATGCCGCATGTGAACCTACAATATAAAACCCAATCTCAAATGAACATAAGCCCTGCAACTCTTGCCGACCTTCCCTGAAACAGGGGTGACATTGGCAAAGTGAACCATTTTTACAGTATAGGTGGTCAGCCTCATACCAACCTATAAATCAAGGAATACAAACAAAAATACCTACCCACAATTCGCTTAGACAGGTTCACTTTTCCCAATGTCACCCTTCCTTGAAAAGGGGTGACATCTGCCTCTACTGCTGTCAACAGGATCAAAGAACCAATAATAGCAAATACATCCAATTTTGCGGGCAGGCGCTTTGGGGTAGCCGGGCCAGTTGCCTGGAACAAGCTGCCTGTCGACCTTCGCTCTGACCAGCCCACCATCGCCTTCAGAAGAGGACTTAAGACAATGCTGTTTTCGAAGAGCCACGGCGCCCTTGATATGGTCTGTGATCATTAAACGGCGCCACCGGAAATAAATCATCAATCATCATCGTCATTATCACCGTCATCGTCATCATCGTTATCATCATCATCATCATTGGCATAGTGAACCATTTTTTTTACAGGATAAGTAGATTGGTCCGGTCGATAGCTCAGTTGGTAGAGTGCTTGCATTCTACCCCGTGAGCCCGGGTTCGAATCCCACCGAGGAGGGTGTCAGAAATGATTTCCTATTTCGGTGTTTATTTCAAGCCCCATAATAAAAATACCGGCAAGGTTTACTCAGCCTTTACAAGAAATGAGTACCAGCCCCCTCGGGAGCTGGGATACTCCCAATTCAACTGAAGTGGTTTGCGTAAGGCCGGCCCCCTTACCAGTAAAAATAAAAAAGGTTCAAATCGCCACATGCGACCCCTTCGGAGATACCGCGGCAAGAAGTTACACTATATGTGTAGCTTAGTTGCGTTTTTTTTTTTTTTTTAGATACATGGTTGACAAAAGGTGGGGAGCCGCTGCTAAACTCTAAGCTGAGCACATTAATCTCTTGCATGTTAAACAAGCGTTTGCCATTAAATGGCGGTATGTGTGTCTTAAGGACGAAGCCTCGCACGTTTACCCATCAGAGGAATCTAATAATGGGATAGGAGGCCCTCGCCGGCCCAGACAAACATATAATTATTATTATAACCGCACGTGTAAATACGGGCTAAAGTTTGCTACGCGTGGTGGGCAGACGGAGAAGCGTAGAGATAAAACATCACGGCGAATCATTAAACATCACAAGAAATCATCACCATTTACACCATAAAACACCTTGATACAACAACATAAAAAAAAATCATAAATCATGAAAAAAAACATCATCTACAAACACGATATATTATAAAACAGACAACCTTCATAAAACATCATCACCAAACATGATAAAACATCATCAACAAACATCATATCAAAAAATATCATGCATTTTTACAAGCAAACACGTATTAGTTCGCGCTTGTACATGCCACATGTGAACCTACAAGATAAAATCACAAATCTCAAATGAACATACACCCTACAATTCTTGCCAACCTTCCCTGAAACAGGGGTGACATCGGCAAAGTGAACCATTTTCTACAGAATGAGTGGTCAGTCGCATACCAACCTATAAGTCAAGGAACATACACAACAAATTACATTTTTTTAAATCACAAATAAGAATACATATAAACATCAAAACAAATACAGAATACAAAATTCGAATTCAAAAAACCCTAGTCCTAGCCGCCAACATAACAGATCAACCGCCATTTATTTCTGTCCTTACATACTTCTTTCATTTCCTCCAGAGTCATAACCTTCTTCATACAGGCTCTTCTTTTATTATGACTCTGGATATTCCATTCATTCGCAATTTCGGAAATTTGGTCCACCCATACCTTTCTCGGTCTTCCTCTACCACGACATCCATCTATTTTTGCAACATATACATTCTTCGTCAATCTTTCATCTTTCCAGAGTCATAATCTCCTTCATACAAGCTCTCCTTTTATTATGACTCTGGATATTCCATTTATTACACTGCAAATGTCACCCCTGTTTCAGGGAAGGACGGCAAGAGTTGCAGGGTGTATGTCCATTTGAGATTTGGTTTTTATGTTGTAGGTTCACATGCGGCATGTGCAAGCGCGAACTTGTACGTGTCTGGTTGTGAAAATGCATGTAATGTGAATCTCCAATGTAACATATATTTGCAACTTAGATTAGATTAGACACTCCTGAAATTATTAAACATTTTAATAAACAAATTTCCATTATCACTAACTCATTTACCTCAACAGATAATCTGTCTGGAACAGACACGAAAAAAATTGCGGCCGCCATTTGTTTTTAATTAGATTACACGTTATATTAGTGCGAGTAATTACGAAAATATAAGCGTAATTAGACACGAGTTGTTCTACGTTATTTTGTACGTACATTATTCCCCCTTATTCATGAAAAGGTTTTTCATTTTGAACCCAACTTCAAAGTCGGTTTTCGCATACAAAAACGTGGGTGTCCATCTCTGGTTTTGGGTTCGACCAATCTAATGAATAAGGCCGACATAGTTTAGCGGGACAGAGTGGAATTTAATCCATTAGTGAACTAAGAAAAAACATTCAAAATGATCAAAAAGCTACATTTTTATGAGAAAGTCGACCGGTCCGTAGTCCAGTGGTAACACTTCGGACTCGTAAATGGAAGGTTGTGGGTTCGAATCCCGGCGGAGCACAAAAAATATACCATTTACATTTTCAAATTTGCTCTTCGCTGGGTTGAAAAATTCATATACCTTTACCAAAGACCGGTCATTAAAGGTCCATCCAGCCTTACAGCATTTGGGTCTTGCTTGAGAATAGGCGCTTTCTACAGCGACGACCAAGCTCGCAGAGGGCTCTTGAGGTGTGATACACACAAAAACACGGCTCACCAAATAAATTGATTACCTTGACGAATAGATTGGTACGAGGCTGACCCCCCCCGTGCTATAAAATTGGTTCACTTTTGCCAATGCCACCCCGGTTCCAGGGAAAGGCGGCAGGAGTTGCAAGGTATATGTTAATGTGAGGTGTTGTGTATTTGTATGCACACATGCAGAATGTGTAGGCGCAAATCTACTCGAATCTACTCACTCATCTATGTCTGTGTGTATGCATTTAATATGAGCCTTAAATGTCAACGTATCGACGGTTAAAAGGAAGTATGAGTTATGAATGCTATCCTACTTCAAATTGTCCGCTCTTTCTAATGCGCCAACTCCCACAGCTCTACGATGATTTTTTTTTTGTCCATGCCAAAGCAAGCAACTGCGTTTTCGAAGTAAAGTTTTAGTGTAACCGACAAGATTTTGACCTTTTTTGTCCTAAAGGCGCATATGGCATTAAAAAATCGTAAAACATCGTACAACCCCATTAATAGGAATGCCAATAAATGCCTTATTTTTTTTTCATTTTACAGCTGCTTTGATTTTAACGATGTTAAAAAAATAAAATAAAAGTCATGCCATTTTTCTGCAATCTCAAACTTTAAATTGCTCTCCTAAACAATTTAGATTTCGTCGCTCATGCCCAACTTCCTGGAGCATTGCGGGCAGCGCAGTTAAGAGAGAACTGGAGAAAATTGGTCGCTTCCACAAGGGTCACGAGCCCTACTTCCTTTTAATCGTAGATATCTTTGCAGCTTAGATTATAGGCGTTCAGTAAGAATTGCACGAACAACCCATGGTTTATGAGAAGGCGGATTAGCGCGCGGAATCTGTAGAGGCGGCAAGATGGAGTGTCGGCTTGCACTGCAATCGTGAAAAACGGCGGGAAATCGGCGGGCATGGATTACAATCAGACCCCAGGCTTCACATAATAGCGGCAATCAGCTGCTACAGGTGGGGAGACTAAAACGGACGACGTAAGGGATGGTGAGAGATTCAGGGGAGGCCCTAGTAAATTAATCTTCACTTTTTGCAACAAGGTAAGCGATAGACTGAAATCAAGTACAGTTATCTTAATGTAACTGTTACTCTGTCGCCATTCAGCTAGGGGTGGCCAGAGCCTCTGCAGAGCTGCATCCATTTTTTCCTATCCTGACATACCTCTTTCAATTCATTCACATCCATCACCTTTTTCATGCATTTTCTTCTTTTACGCTCACTTTGTATACATCCTATTCTTTCACAATCTCCTAAATCTGATCACTCCATACTTTTCTCGGTCGTCCCTTTCCTCTTTTTCCTTTCACACTTCCTTTGTATGTATACTTTGTCAGCCTATCATCATTATTTTGTTCTAATAATAAATAATATTACAATGATTGTTTTGGTGAGCGCTGATTTTGGATGAATCACACCTTGACTTATAAGTTGGTATGAGGCTGACCAACCATACTGTAAAAAGATGGTTCACTTTGCCAATGTCACACCGGTTTCAGGGAAGGTCGGCAAGAGTTGCAGGGCTTATGTTCATCTGAGATTTGTTTTTTTTTATTGTAGGTTTTTCTTTGTAAGGTTTTGTTCCTTTTTATATTTAAATGTAATTTATTATTCATTCATTTTCCTTGACTTATAGGTTGGTATGAGGCTGACCACCCATACTGTAAAAAATGGTTCACTTTGCCAATGTCACCCCTGTTTCAGGGAAGGTCGGCAAAAGTTGTGGGGCTTATGTTCATTTGAGGTTTGGATTTTATTTGTAAGTACACATTCAGCATTTGTAAGCGCGAACTACACTTGTTGGTTTGTGGGCATACATCTGAGAGCTTTAAATGAATATATCCTTGCAACTTAGATTATAGATTATTATTATAGGTCCACATGCGGCATGTCCACAGTGTTAGCGCGAACTTATCTATACGTGTCTGCTTATGGGAATGCATTTAATATGAATCTCAAATGATACATATATTTGCAACTTAGATTTATATTTAGATTTAGACACCTCAAGAGCTCTCTGTGAGCTTGGTCGTCGCTATAAAGAGCGCAAATTCTCAAACAAGACTCAGTTTGCTGTAAGTTTGGATGCACTTTGGTAAAATTATTTGAATTTTTCAACTCAGCGATATTTGAGCATATTTGAAAACATGAATGGTATTATTTTGTGCTCCGCCGGGAATCGAACCTTCCATTTACGACTTCAAAGCGTCACCACTAGACTACGCACAGACGTGGGTAAGGAGAACAAATTTAAATGGGTATAGAATTGAAAATTGTGATAATAAAGAAACAAAAAGATATTAGAGAAAAAGGACCAAAATGTTGTCAGAAAAATTATCGTGTTTTTTCCGATGTACACAATTTTCTTATTCCCTTAAGGAATTTAATCAAATACCTACCTGATTAAATTACAAACAAAACAGGGTCTACTTTTAGTAAGAATTCCGAACCTTTTTTTGTGTATCTAAGCCCAAAGTTAGTGAGCTCAAATTGAAAAAAAAAAAAAAACAACAGGAATTCTCTGTGGTCAGGCTCCGCGACAAACTGGAGCGCGAGATGGAAGTGTAACGTCCTTGGGACGCCTCATTTGGCGCGAACCTTCAGGAGCTGGTCCCAGATGGATTTGCAGAGTTATCGGAGCGGTAAATTGAATCCATGGCGAGACGTAAGAGGAAAATCCAATCCAAGGTCGGGAAAATAAGAGGCATAGCGAAAGATCCGATAGGGGAGAATCGCAAAAACCAAAAATTGTAAATCGGGAGAGTTCTTTTCCGGGATCTATTGGTGTAGTATGTAGCAGCTGCAGCTTTCGGACGTTTCACTCATTTCTAGGATGGGCTTCTTCAGCATAAAGTGATGAAGATGATGTTGATGCAAGTGAACTAACCACAAAGATACATACATAACACTCAATAAGTGACTTATTAAGCTAACATGGGTTTCTCAGATGAATGCACATTTTTCCTACTTTCGAGAGAAAATAATTTTAAAAAATTTGTCAATTTTTGAACGTTAAAGGCTTGTCAACTCGTAAAGAACAACTTTATATTTTATTTTTACATTAATATTTTTAATTATAACCTTCACAATGTGGACCGGTCCGTAGCTCAGTGGTAGCACTGCGGACTCTGAATGGGAAGGTTGTGGGTTCGAATCTCGGCGGAGTACAAAAATATACCATTAATTATATTTTCAAATTTGCTCTTCGCTGGGTTGAAAAATTCATACACCTTTACCAATGACCGATCACCAAAGGTCCATCCAGCCTTACAGCAACTGGGTCTTGCTTGAGTATTGGCGCTTTGTAGCGACGACCAAGCTCGTACACCTCTGCGGCACTACAACAAGTGTCATAGACCCCTAGAGTCTCTAGAATCTAGGGAGTCTCCCGCACAGGATTGCTTAAAATATATATATATATCGCACGTTTAATAATAAAGAGAAATAACTCAAACATTGAGAAAATCGAGATTTTGTAATAAAATGCAAGAAGAATTGGTAGAATGCGGCAGCCGTTCAATTTGGACGAATATGACCGAGATAAAACATCGGACGCCTTTTTCATCCCATACAAGTTGTACTGGTTGTCTGAACTTCAAACGTGATTTCCCAACATTCTTATTTTTTGAGTTATTGCTCTTTATTATTAAGCGTGCGCAAACCCTTACACTTTTCCATTAAAATGTATCATTTCAAGACATTAACGCATGCGTAAGTATTTTGGAGAAAGCAATATAACATCGGATTTCACAGGTAAACGCATGTTTTGTATGACCACACCACTGCTGTGTTTGACAGGACTGGGGACAACTGTGCCCTAAAGTATGTATCAATGCCTTGAGTTGGTTTCTACTCGTCTTTATAGTTATTTGCTGATAATTGGTCTCGGGGACAGTCAGCCAACTTGCGCTGAATGGCAGGTGGGTGAAATGGCAATTAGAAAGTACGAACAAATGGCACGAGACGCCTTGTTTACGCGCCGGTAAACCAATCAAATACGCCGTTTACATCATTAAAGACAATGAGTAGAGGTGAATGACACGGAGTCACAACAATGCAAGTCCAGGGCTGGAAGTCTCATAACCACGGTTAATCTTACCTACCGAATATCGGTAATGTTTGTATCAAGACTTGTCGATCCAAGATGGCCGTGAGTTAACAGCTGATTGGTCTTGATACAAATATTACCGATATTCGGTAAATACTAAATAATACTAGGATGATTTATTTGGTGAGCGCTGTTTTTGTGTGTATCACACCTCAAAAGCCCTCTGCGAGCTTGGCCGTCGCTGTAGAAAGCGCCAATTCTCAAGCAAGACCCAGTTGTTGTAAGGTTGGATGGACCTTTCAGTGACCGGTCTTTGGTAAAGGTTAATGATTTTTTCAACTCAGCGAAGAGCACATTCGAAATATAAATGGTATATTTTGTGCTCCGCCGGGATCCGAATTCACAACCTTCCATTTACGAGTCCGAAGTGTTGCCACTGGACTACGGACCGGTCCAAGGTAGGTAAGAATTACCGTGGGGATGAGACTTTCCGCCCAGAAGCGCCATTCTGCTAAATTCCTAAGGCGACGAGATAGCTATTTGTGCCCAAAAATAAGGTTAACTGTGATTTATTATCTATGGAGTTCTTCCGGAAGGAATTTAGCAGAATAACAGTTAACGTAATTAGGCTACACCAGGGGTGTCAGAAATGAGTTCCCGTTCCCGTGTTTATTTCACAACCGAAAACGAAACACCGGCAAGGTCTACTGAGCCTTCACAAGAATGAGTACCAGCCCCTTTGGCACCTGGGAAACCCCCACTTCCGACCCCCTTACTTGTAAAAATAAATTGGTTCTTCTCGCCACATGCAACCCCTTCTCGGGGAGAACGCGGCACGAAGTTAGACTATATGTGTAGCTAGAAGCATTTTTAGCGAAGTAGCTTCTTCGACCTCGAGCCCACCCTACTTAGGCCCGCTCCTACGGCTCAATGTTTCAATCGACCTACCCTCTGTACCATTGCGGCTCGCTTATATAGGTACGAAAGGGACAATTTTTGCTTATTCTAGATTATTCTATAGTGGATTGTATAATCTATTTAATCATTATACTAGAGGCGGACACACCCCACGAACTCTTAACGTCCGTAACACAGGGAAAGGCGGCAGGAGTAGCAAAGTTAGGATTTTTTCGATTCTTTTTTTGAGAAATGAGAAAACTGTTCACTATTACAATGTCACCCCTGTATCAGGGATTGACGGCAAGAGTTGCAGGGTGTAGGTCCATTTGAGAGTTGGGAATTTATGTTGTAGGTTCATAGCGCGAACGTGTACGTACGTGTCTGCTAGTGAGAATGCATATGATGAGAATCCGTAATGTTACATATTGTTACGTTTCTTCTGAGGGTCCTCAATTAAAACACAAGTTAGCCATACAGTTTATTTACACAGACTTTCTTACAATAGATTTATTTTAACAGACTTATTTTAACAAACTTATTTATTTTGTACAGATTACAGTTATTTTACACCATATTGGTCGCCCTAGTAACTAGCTATTCCACTGTGTGAGTGCTTTGAAAGACTGCCCGCTCCAGCCGAGTGTGACCCTTCTTATAGCAGAACCTAGGGGCTATTCCAGCAGGCCCTAGAAAGTTCCACTACCACACCTGTATCGACGATTCTGGATCATATTTATTTATTAAAGAGTCCATTTTCTACCCACATACACACCTTACAACTACAATCGTCTGGGCCAGAACAATCTCTCAAAACACACGCACACCAATAAGCATCTACCAGTGTATTCCGTTACAATATCTTTGCAACTTAGATTAGATTAGATCAATGAGAGTCTTGTCTCGTTTGACGGCAGCTGCGACATTTCTTCCGCATTATTTCATTGAAAACACATTTAAATGGCAACAGAGAAAGTGCGCGCTAGTTGTGTTAGCTAGCGTTCAGCTTGGATGGCTTTGCTTTTTGTCCATCGACAAAATCATCGCAACTCCGATGCCATCAAATGTTTTATCAACTTTAAATAAAACTCTTTGTCATTGGTATGGTCGAGAGAATAAGGCGTCGTTGAAAGAATCGCAAGTTCGAGCCCCGCCTGCGTCGTGTCCAAGGTCGTGCAAATAAATATTGGAATTTAAAGCTCGTGTTTAATACATATCCATAAGCAGGCGCATTTAAGTTCGCGCTAACACATGCTTTTGCATGTGTACATACAAAATATACCGAACTCCACACGAACATAAAGTTTGCAACTCCTGCCGCCTTTCCCTTCAACCATTGGAAAAATTGAAGTTTTTTCAGCTTAAGGGTCAACCTCAAACCATACTTATGAATCAAGTCATTCGATAATTATTAAAAAATGAGTTATTAAATTGTTACATAATGAAAGATTAATTGATATCTGCAGAGGCTATGGCCACCCCTGGCGAAATGGCGACAGAGTGACAGGTACAGACTTAACATCAAATAAAATACGAAAACTAAAGCAGTCTTCAATTCTCTAATCCGGCACAGACAAACACCGATAATTCACACAGAGCAAATCCATGGCTCAACCGTCACCTAACCTGAATTCTCCATACGAAAAAGCGACGATTCATAACCATAAGTCAGCTATGTATCAAATCGAATCTAATCTAAGTTGCAAAGATATGTAACATTGGGGATTCACATTATACGCATTTTCACAAGCAAACACGTATAAGTTCGCGCTTGTACCTACATGCCACATGTGAACCTACAACATAAAAACGCAAATCTCAAATGAGCATACACCCTGCAACCCTTGCCGACCTTTCCTGAAACAGGGATGACATTGAGACAGTGAACTATTTTCTACAACATGGGTAGTCAGCCACATACCAACCTATAAGACAAGGAACATAGGTACATAACAAATTACATTTTTAAAATCAATAAATAATAATATGCATGGGCATTAAAACTACAACCGAATATTAAACCCTAGTCCTACCCGCCAACATTACAGATCAACTGCTATTTCCTTATGTCCTTACATACTTCTTTCGTTTTATCCAGAGTCATAACCTTCTTTATACAAGCTCTCCTTTTACTATGACTCTGGATATTCTACAAAAAGCAGTAAATTAATTTAGTGCGCAATTTGTTCTAAGGGGAGAAGCGGTGCCTGGTTTTAATTAAGTGGAACGCTAATCTGGTTATTTGATCTCCGGGTGTTGGCTGGCGAACGACATTCCATCCCCTCAGTGCTTGTTTGTCTTATGTCAATCTATAATCTAAGCTGCAAAGATATGTTGACATTTAAGGCTCATATTAAATGCCTGCCCACAGACAGGCACATGAATCATGTATGTTCGCGCCTACACATTGTGCATGTGCGCATACAAATAATCAAAAACTCACATGAACATAAACCTTGCAACTCCTGCCGCTGTTCCCTGAACCGGGGTGGCATTGGCAAAATTGAACCGATTTTTACGGCACGGGTGGTCAGCCTCATACCAATCTATCAGTCAAGGAGCACAAAAAAATATAAATGATTTACAAAAATTCTTAATTAAACACAAAACATTTCCAAATTAAATTAAAGTAAAATTAAATTTAATATTAAACTTAGAATTAATGCCCTAGCCGCCATTGTTGCAAATCAACCGCCATTTCTTTCGGTCCTTACATACTTCTTTCATTCCGTTCAGAGTCATAATCTTTATCATGCACTCTCTCCTTTTGTTATGACTCCATCAGAGGTAATTTCACGTGAGTACGTGCGGTGGAAATGAAGCATTTGAGAAGCACAACAGGAAAAACTCTGAAGGAAGCCCTTACGTTTGTGTGAGACTGACCCTCCGTGCTGTAAAAATTGGTTCACTTTTGCTAATGCCACCCCTGTTTCAGGGAAAGGTGGCAGGAGTTGCAAGGTTTATGTTCATGTGAAGTTTTGTTTATTTGTATACACACATGCAGAATGTTTAGGCGCGACACTTTCTTAGTTCAGTCGTTCATCATTTATTCTTTCAAGATGTCCGTACCATCTCATTGTGTTTTTTTTTGTACTTTTATTCATAAATTCGTTTTAATACCACACTCGTTCATCACCCAAACATTGCGAACATATATCATTCAGTGTCTTTCCAGTCATTGAATCAGCCCATACTCATATCCGTTCCATTTGTCGGGTCGATAGTTCAGTTGGTAAAGTGCTTGCATTCCATGCCGTGAGCCCGAATTCGAATCCCACCGAAGGTGTCAGAAATGATTTTGCGTTTCGGTTTTTATTTCAAATCCCGAAATTAAATACCGGCGAGGTTAACTCAGCCTTCACAAGAAATGAGTACCAACCCCGTCGGCAACTGGGAAACTCCCACTTCAACTGAAGTGGTTGGCGTAAGTCCGACCCCCTGACCTGTAAAAATAAATAGGTTTCACCCGCCACATGCGACCCTTCTCGGGGAGAACGCGGCACGGAGTTAGCCTACATGTGTAGCTTAGTTGCGTTTTGCGCACTTCCTTTGTCATTGAATCATTGCGAAAACCCACCTCATACCCATACTATTTATACACTTCCATCCGGGGAAGCGTATCACAGAGCGCTCATGCAATGCTATATTTTTTTTTGTGGCGGAAGGCCTTCTCGATGTTCGTGACCCGACCCAGCAGTGATTCTAGATCTACCTGTTCGTCCACTAGAGAAAACAGCAAAAACCCGAAGTTACTGACTCGGTGCAATGTCATCGAGATGCGCTTCTTACTACTTCGTGCCAATCACAAAGGATTTGTGCTGATGGCGTCCTCAATTGACTGGGAGGAGATCCAGTCCGGGGCTAACCAAATGGCAGATAAGCCAAACAAGCACTGAAGGGACGATTCTCTGGCTAAATTGGAGTCATGGCGTATATGGGAATTATTTGCCAGCTCCATACAATGTGGGTGCGTGACCCGACAAATAAGAAGCCGGCCGGATCGATAGTTCGCGAATGAAATGTATCGAGATCTTTCCTTATCGCCAAATACGTATCACGGATTATATAATACGGGGTATTTGGTTCCACGACAAGATGTACATAGACATAATGTCCACCCGACAAAATGTCCACCGACGAGATCTAATCTAATCTAAGCTGCAAAGATATATATCATTTAAGATTTATATTAAATGCATTCCCACAAGCAGACACTTATTTAGTTGTATCTTTAAATAAATTAAGGTCTAAAACTCTGTACTTTGAGTGGTCAATCGACCGTTGGATTGTGAAATAAATTGTGTAAAATAAATCTTAAGTTAAGTTAAGTTAAATCATAACATTACGTCACTTATTCAGTTGTATCTTTAAGGCCTGGTATTTTGAAGTATCGTAAAGTCACTAAAATGCAATTTTAGTTAAATCATCATAATATTTCACTCACCGAATTTCGCCAGTTCATATTTAGTAACTTTAACTTACGATTTTCAAGATGGCGTCGCTTCACTGACAGCATCTGTTTTTTTTTTAATGTAAGGATACATCAAAATTGTTGTACACTGAACATTTTTGTGTCGTTTTCTAGCTTCATAAAGGTTAGGCATATGATTTTTATGAATAGTTGTTTGTTTTAAAGCTTTTGAATTGCATTTTAATTATTTCCAAGATTTTGGGGCGGAGCTTCATACTTCGGTAATTTTCGGTTTTAGTTAACTCGAACTCGAGTATTTTGAATAAAAGTTTAAGTAATAGATAACTAAAATATTACTACACTTCAATATACCGGGCCTAAGGTATCGATGTTACAACTCAAGGTCATTGTTCGTGTGCTCCTTGAGCACCGGCATGCAGTTGTGCATGCGCCCTTGTGCGGCCTGCAGCAGCGAGTAGGTACCGCTGCACGGTGACGCAGTTGTCGCCTGGCCGCTAACTGGTGCGCTCATTTTCATGGTCTCGCTAATCGCACACGCAAACCGTGAACGCCCTCCACAGCGCCAACTGCAAGGCAGGAATGTTACCTTTCTTTGGCAAGTAGGCAGCACCACCAAAGTGCATACACATCAAATCGCATAATAACTTAGTCATTTACCAACAATAAGTATACCAGGCTGTGTGTCATGGTAAAAGACAACCTAGATGCACAGGCACCAGAACACCTTAGAGAACTACGTCAGATGCAGCAAGCTACAAACTACACCGGGATTCTAAGGTCAGCTGATGTAGGTCCTGCAAGCTGGATGAGGTTGCCCGAGGGGCAAGCTCAGCCAACTTCGGTAGTCGGGCATTCTCGGTTTCGGGGACAATGACTTGAGCAAAAAGATATACCATTTATACATTCAAATTTGCTCTTCGCTGGGTTGAAAAATTCCCTTTACCAAATGCCTTTACCAAAAGACCGGTCATCAAAGGGTCCATCCAGCCTTACCGCAACTGGGTCTTGCTTGAGAATTGGCGCTTTGTACCAACGACCAAGCTCGTAAAAAGCCCCTGCCGAAAGCTCTTTTGGTAGAATGCTTGCATTCCATACCGAGAGCAAGGGTTTGATTCCCACCGAGGGTGCCAGAAATGATTTTCTGTTAGGTGTACATACTTCAAACCTAAAATAAATACCTGCAAGGTGTACACAGCCTTCACAAGAAATGAGACACCACCACTTCAACTGAAGTGGTTGGTGTGAGGCCGCCCCCCTTGACTGTAAAAAAAAAAGGTTTCACTCGCCACATGCGAAACCCTTCGGGGATAACGCAGGCAAGGAGTTACACTACATTTTTTTTTTTGCGTGTACGGAAACAAAATCCCAATTATGTCAGGATCCCGTTCAGATAACGTGAAGGTCTGGAATTGATAGGCCCGTATGATGAGATGAAACTCGGCGGAGAGGTCGCACAAGAGGGCAGAGACCACACGTGCACAAAATTAATTTCAACAGGAGAAACGGCGGCTGACTCGGCAGGCCGCTCACACGTGGACAGTCACTAAATTACGAAAATATATGTATGAAAAAATACAATATTTAGTACATCCTCAACTGTCGTGAAATACCGACAGTTTCATCATATCTAATACCATCTAATACGGCCGCTAGAAACAATAAACTTAACAATAAATAATTTAAAACTTTAAAAACAAACTAATCTAAACATTATAAAATTGATCCCGATAAAGATATACATATTGGTGCAAGGATCAAAACTCCGGAGCATCAACCAGCATATCGAAGTAACCCCCTCCACGTCGAGAGTTCCAGGGAATCCAGGATCTGGTCAGGTGAGTCCGCCATCCTTATTAACGCGATCCTGTCTCTCCTTGGAGATTGCCTCTATTGATTGTATTGATGGTATTCTACTGATAAAAGATATTGTAACAAACGTTAGAGTTTGTGGGGTTTGTTTGTGTGTGTGTGTGTGTGTGTGTGTGTGTGTGTGTGTGTGTGTGTGTGTGTGTGTGGGTGTGTGTGTGGGTGTGTGTGTGGGTGTGTGTGTGTCCGCCTCTAGTATTTTTGTTTTAATCAACTTTTGTAAAAATCAACAGTATATTTTAAAGATGTGTTCTGTTGCTTGTTTTATATCGAGTGAAAAGAGACGTGTCTTGTCTCTTTGACTGCATTACAAGTCGTGCGTGATTGACAGGGAGAACCACATAAAATTATATCATTCGGGAGTGAGGTGAGTCCTTTCTAAATAGTCGTTGACTCCTAACTTATTCCCTGATAGTTTACGACTCTGGAAGATTTGCCTATAGATCAGTTTGATTAAACGCCTAATTAAATTTAAAAAAAAAAACAACATTAAATCCTCTCTCCTATTGCACAAGGTGGAGTCAAACTTGGCTCCACCATTATCTTGTTGATGATTGTTTATGGTTAGCGAATAATGGATAATGAAAGTTCACGAAATTTACAAGTGTAAGTTTTAAGCAGTCTACAAGTGTGAACTGCCTTCGCCTGAGCAAGACACGAGTAAGGGATGAAAGGCAGGGCTCTACTAACGAGGGTGGAAGACTGCTCTAGGTACACAAGGGGGGGGGGGGGAGGCTGTATGAAGAGGGGAAGCGGGGCGAGGGGGATATTAATTATTGCTTGTAGAGAGAGTTTCAGCCGAAAAACGTTTTGTAGCATTGAGTAACAACATAGTGGAGCTGAAACTAACTTACTGCGCTGATACATACTATCTACCAATTTTGTCTCAGTCCTGTCAAACGTTGCAGTTGTGTAGTCATACAAAACATGTTTTTACGTGTCAAATATTATGTTTACTTGATTTCTCCATTTTGTGTTTTGACACCCATTTGCAATACATGCCATAGTGTCTTAAAATAATGAATTTTTCCTTTAAATTTTGTCATTTTATCTATCACAAGATTTATACCGCATGAGTCTATGGGCGTAGTACGCACGCGGCAATGCTGCCACCTTTCTAGAAACATTTTTACATTCGCTCAAATTTTTTTGTACACGTGAAAATGCAACTGAGAAGTTCTTTTCTCTTTCTTCCTAAGGACATTTTCGTAAGTAGGTTGAAACATATATATCAGTGGCGAAGGGTGCCATAAAAGCCAGTTCCCATCGGTTAAACAAAGTAGGTAGTTAAAAAATATAGGTACAAAGTTAAAATATACATTTAAAACCAAAGAAATAATACGTATTTTTCCTCCATTGAAACCATGCAATCTACTTTATTATCATTTTTGCCTCATTTTAAACGGGAAACTGATGGGAATCGGCTTGTATGGCACCCTTCTCCACTGATATATATAATATACTAGCAGACTGACCGTGCTGCGCACGGTTGTCTGCTAGGCCCTTCGGGCAGTGTAAGTCTGGCTTCGCAATAATTTTTCCTCACACCTCCTTCATAGTAATTAAATGCTTTAAGAAGTAATTTGAAAAAAAAATTGCGGTAAAAGGGTTATTTAGTTCTTTCATGTTCTGAGTATCTTGTATGAAGCATGAGGTATGAGGCTGACCTCCCATACCTAAAAAAATGTTCACTGAACGAATGTTTCTCTGTTCCTGAAAAGGTCGGCAAAATTGCAGGGCTTATGGTCAAGAGAGGCTGAAATTTTTATTTGTAATTACACATGCAGCGTTTGTAAGCGCAAACTCACTCATGTCTGCTTGGGGGCATGCATTCAATATGAATTATAAAATGTATGTATGCAACTTAGATTTATATTCTAAAATTAAAAACATCAAGTGCCACAATTATATGTTAGCGTGAAAGAACATTTGCCAGCTTGTGGGTGTGCATTGTATTTGAATCATCAAAACTCTTTTTGCAACTTAGGATTATAAATTAAGATAACCGTTGTTTAAGGATTTTTCAAACCCAAACTCCTTGACCTAAGGGTTAGTATGAGGCTTACCACCCATATCGCATAAATGGGTTCACTTAACTAATGTTCCCCCTGTTTCTGAATAGATCGGCAAAAGTTGCATGGCTTATGGTTATGAGAGGCTGAAATTTTTATTTGTAATTACACATGCAGCATTTGTAAGCGCAAAGTCACTCATGTCTGCTTGGGGGCATGCATTGAATATGAATTATAAAATGTATGTATGCAACTTAGATTTATATTCTAAAATTAAAAACATCAAGTGCCACAATTAAATGTTAGCGTGAAATGACATTTGCCAGTTTGTGGGCGTGCATTCAATTTGAATCATCAAATAACTTTTTTTGCAACTTTAGATTATAAATTAAATTTAACATTGTTGAAGGATTTTTTAAACTCAAATCCTTGACGGATAGGTAAGTATGAGCTTGAATACCCATATCGCAAAAAATGGTTCACTTGACAAATGTTTCCCCTGTTTTTGAAAAGGTTGGCAAAAGTTGCAGGGCTTATGTTCATTAGAGGCCTTAATTTTAATTTGTAAGTTAACATGCAGCATTTATAAGCGCGAACCCACTCATGTCTCCAGGGGGGCATGCATTGAATATGAATTATAAAAGTTATTGTATCTGTGCAACTTAGATTATATATTCTAATATTTAAAAAAAATCAAGCGCCACAACTATATGTTAGCGTGAAATGACATTTGCCAGTTTGTGGGCGTGCATTCAATTTGAATCATCAAATAACTTTTTTTGCAACTTTAGATTATAAATTAAATTTAACGTTGTTGAAGGATTTTTCAAACTCAAATTCTTGACGGATAGGTAAGTATGAGCTTGAATACCCATATCGAAAAAAATGGTTCGCTTGACAAATGTTCCCCCTGTTTTTGAAAAGGTTGGCCAAAGTTGCAGGGCTTATGTTCATTAGAGGCCTTAATTTTAATTTGTAAGTTCACATGCAGCATTAATAAGCGCGTACCCACTCGTGTCTCCAGGGGGGCATGCATTGAATATGAATTATAAAAGTTATTGTATCTGTGCAACTTAGATTATATATTCTAATATTTAAAAAAAATCAAGCGCCACAACTATATGTTAGCGTGAAATGACATTTGCCAGTTTGTGGGCGTGCATTCAATTTGAATCATCAAATAACTTTTTTTGCAACTTTAGATTATAAATTAAGATTACCGTTGTTTAAGGATTTTTCAAACTCAAATTCCTTGACTTAAGGGTTAGTATGAGGCTTACCACCCATATCGCATAAATGGGTTCACTTAACAAATGTGTCCCCTGTTTCTGAAAAGGTCAGCAAAAGTTGCAGGGCTTATGGTCATGAGAGGCTGAAATTTTTATTTGTAAATACACATGCAGCATTTGTAAGCGCAAACTCACTCGTGTCTCCGAAGAGGAGTGCATTGAATATGAATTATAAATGTTAATGCGTCTATGCAACTTAGATTGTATATTGTAATAATACTTTAAAAAAATTAAATGCCGCAATAAGTACGGTTTCATATAAAAAGTTGACCGAATCGATCGTCATTATTTCTAAAAAATACATGTTATAACTGGTTGAAGTATAATTTTGAAATAAATAAAGAATATAGGTAGGTACTCAACGGAATTCAACCGAAAAATAATCGACTTGGCAATGGCAACGATGGCAACTTTGAAGTCTATGTTGAAGTGCTGGCAATTTATTTGAAATTCGAATGTCAAAATGAGTTTTGTTTCTCGCATAGGTTTTACATAAAAAGGTGTTGTGATTGATCATGTTTATTTATTTAAAAAACAACAATTTAAAATCTACTAATGATGAGGAAGCACATCCCAAGTCCTGAACAATATTTGTTGTGAATATGACGTGCATCTGTTTAGGAGTTCTTCAGTTTGAATGCCATTAACGCACAACTATTTTGTATGGGGAGGCCGTTGAATTTTATAAAGATAAGGGATTGTCTATTTTCTAGTACACAGATATCATAAGTCAATGTTTTGTAGCGTTCTGGGAATTTGTCGGTGTTTGGAATTTTTGCAAATATTCATCCAGCGTCTGTTGTCTAGACTCTAGATTACACTAAATGGAGATACTCTGAATAACTACGTAGAATGTGATCATTTTAATACAATTTTCACTCCATAATGAGTTTATAAAAATAAAATAGACATAGAAAGAATGAGCTAAGCAAAGGATAAAAGATTTCCAACCAAGTTAGTTTTCACAACGGCTGGAAGTCTCATCTAATCTAATCTAATCTAAGTTGCAAAGATATGTTGCATTGGAGATTCACATTACATGCATTCTCACAACCAGACATGTACAAGTTTGCACCTGCACATGCCTCATGTGAGCCTACAACATAAAAACCAAATCTCAAATGGACATACACCCTGCAACTCTTGCCGTCCTTCCCTGTAACAGGGGTGACATTGGCAAAGTGAACCATTTTTACAGCATGGGTGGTCAGCCGCATACCAACCTATAAGTCAAGGAACATCACCACGGTAATCTTACCTACCGAATATCGGTAATATTTGTTTAAAGACCTGTCAATCCAAGATGGTCGAAAGTGAACAGCTGGTTCGCCTCCATCAAATATTATCAATATTCAGTAGGTAAGAATTACCGTGGTGATGAGACTTCCAGCCGTAAGCATACCAAGCTTTCAGTCAAATAACTTCAGTAGAGAACTAAGCCTTACACAAAGTTTTTAAAAATAAGCATCCAATGTTTTAAAGATTAAAAATAACAATTAATAGGTCGGCATGTAACTTAATAACTCTGTCGCCATTCCACCAGGGGTGGCCAGAGCCTCTTCAGATTTGCCTCCAATTTTTCCTATCCTTGCATACCTCTTTCAATTCATTCATATCCATCACCTCTTTGAATTTTTTCACATTCGCTTTGTAAATCCCATTCTTTCGCAATTTTGCAAATCTGATCCAGCAGAACTATTCTCGGTTTTCCCTTTCACATTTCCTATGTATATCCACTTTTTTTTTTTTTGGTAGTGAGTCTTCATTCAATCATTATTTCTAGATATCCAAACCATCTTATCACATTATTATGTACCTCAACTCTCACATCCTCTTTTAACTTACAAATATATTTTACTAGAGACTCTAGATGTCTATGACACTTGCTGTAGTGCCGCAAAGTTATTGGTGATGTGCGGTTGATGTCTTGATCCTTTGTAGCAGGGCTGTTGGCTGTTGTGTAGGCTTTGTTTTGAGACACTGAAAGGAAGTGACGATTGATATTGCTTTTGAATAAGGCAAAGCAATTGATTTTAAAAAAAAATGTAATTTGTCATGTATGTTCCTTGACTTATAGGTCGTTATGCGGCTGACCACCCATACTGTAAAAAATGGTTCACTTTGCCAATGTCACCCCTGTTTCAGGGAAGGACGGCAAGAGTTGCAAGGCTTATGTTCATTTGAGATTGGGTTTTTATATTGTCGGTCCACATGCGGCATGTGTTAGCGCGACATTATACATATCTGCTTGTGGGAATGCATTTAATATAAATCTTAAATGATATATATCTTTGCAGCTTAGATTAGATTAGATTAGAAGGTTAAATTGGGTTAGGGCCACAGATACCTTTAACTTGTTCCAGAAACGGGCAAAGAAATGAGTCGTAAAAACACCAAATTCTCATAGTTTTGATATACTTACATTTGGCATTATTCCTTCACTTACAGGTTGATATGACGCTGACCAGCCATGCTGTAAAAAAATGTTTCACACTGCCAATGTCACCCCAGGGAAGGTGAGCAAAACTTGTAGGGTTTATACAAATTTTAATTTAATTTTGAAATACACATGGAGCATCTAAAATGCGAACTTACACGTGTCTGTGTACGCCTGCTTTTAATATAAATTAAAAATGTTAATAGATCTTTGCAACTTATATTATAATTAATTATATAGGCATGATGATAGATGTGATAGAATGAATGATGATAGACTGACAAAGTATGTATACAAAGAAAGTGTGAAAGGAAAAAGAGGGAAGGGACGACCGAGAAAAGTATGGAGTGATCAGATTGAGGAGATTGTGAAAGAATGGGATATACAAAGTAAGCATAAAAGAAGAAATTGCATGAAAAAGGTGATGGATATGAATGAATTGAAAGAGGTATGTCAGGATAGGAAGAAATTGAGGCAGCTCTGCAGAGGCTCTGGCCACGCCTAGCGGAATGGCGACAGAGTTACAGTTACAATTACAGTATGCTGAAATAAAGAAATAAACGAGCAAGACGTTAAATGACTTGATGTAATTTAAGGTCTCCGACTTTGGTATTGCGGGAGGGGGGAGGGGGGTGGGGGTGGGGAAAAGACTTTGATCGAACATTGCAAACCGCAGCGTTTCTTTGCGCAAATTATATTTCGATTTACATGAAAAGGGACAGAACACCAGCCATTACTTTCCGCGGGACCCCAGGGCGGGTCTATAATAAAATTTAATCATTCGGAAAATGAAGTCGTCGTTTTCCGTGTCTACCCCCCGCCCCTCCCCTCAACCCCCCCCCCCCCCCCCCACACACAACCTCACCCCGCAAGTGATTGAGTGACCCGCAACGCAAAAAAACGCAACTAAGCTACACATTTAGTGTAACTTCTTGCCGCGTTATCCCCGAAGGAGTCGCATGTGGCGAGTTGAACCTATTTATTTTTACAGGTAAGGGGACCGGCCTTACGCCAACCACTTCAGTTGAAGTGGATGTTTCCCAGCTCCCGAGAGTGCTGGTACTCATTTCTTGTGAAGGCTGAGTAAACCTTGCCGGTATTTATTTTGAAGGTTGTGGATTCGGATCCCGGCGGAGCACAAAAATATACCATTTATATTTCGAATGTGCTCTTCGCTGAGTTGAATAATTCATAAACCTTTACCAAAGACCGGTCACTGAAAGGTCCATCCAACCTTACAACAACTGGGTCTTGCTTGAGAATTGGCGCTTTCTACAGTGACGACCAAGCTCGTAGAGGGCTCTTGAGGTGTGATACACACAAAAACAGCGCTCACCAAATAAATCATCCTAATATTATTATTATGACAAAAATATCGATTGAAACAAAATCCAGTCATCAAAAAAAATAATACCGCCTAATTGAAGTTAAACAGTGACAAAATCTGACGCACAGAGTGCAAAGTAAAAAGGAGAATTTCTAAAAAAAACAACCTACATTAAAAAAGCTAATGAAACTAATTTATGAATCAACATGGCTGCCTAAATTAATATGAATACACAGAGAGAAATTTTGTGTGTGTTTTTTGTTTACATGTTATTTTCAACGGTGACGGGTTTAGAACGGCACAGTGACAAAACGACACATGACATAGCAACGCATGAGAGAACGACACATGACAGAACGTCAAAATGACAGTACATCACATAAAAAAACATCACTATTACAAATCATCACAGAAAAATACATCACTTTGACATAATCACACAAGGAAAAAACATCTGCAACTGTAACTGTAACTCTGTCGCCATTCCGCTAGGGGTGGCCAGAGCCTCTGCAGAGTTGCCTCGAAATGAGTAAAGTATGTACGGTGGAAATGAAGCATTTGAGAAGCATGACAGGAAAAACTCTGAGGGATAGAGTTAGGAATGAATGAGTAAAAAAAGAATGTAATTTGAAAGAGGATGTGAAAGTTAAGGTACAAATGAATGTGATGAGATGGTTTGAGCATGTGGAAAGAATGAATGATGAGAGACTGACAAAGTATGTATACAAAGAAAGTGTGAAAGGAAAAAGAGGGAAGGGACGACCGAGAAAAGTATGGAGTGATCAGATTGAGGAGATTGTGAAAGAATGGGATATACAAAGTGAGCGTAAAAAAAGAAAATGCATGAAAAAGGTGATGGATATGAATGAATTGAAAGAGGTATGTAAGGATAGGACAAAACATCACATAACTAAAACAGAAAATACCATAAACGGCACATGAAAAAACATCATGATATGACAAAACATCACACACGTTTATTTTGCTTCAACACGCCACATGCGACTCCTTCGGGGATAACGCGGTAAGACCTTGCTCTTATGTGCACTTTAGTTCTAATAATGACAATCTGGGGCTCTATTTTATTTATAAGTTTTACAAAATAATATACGCATGGGATCCATTTTCTCATGTCTCAATTTTTTGTAATGCCGTTTACGGTGTTTACTGTTTTGAGATGTTTTTTCCTGTGGAGTTTATGTTATATTCCGTTTTAGGTATGTGATGTTTTGTCAATGTGATGTACTTTCCTGTAATGTTCTTTTTTCACAGTTATATTTTGTCTTATGATGTACAAAACTGTACAACCCATGCCGTAAAAAAGGGTTCACTTTGCCAATGTCACCCCTGTTTCAGGGAAGGTCGGCAAGAGTTGCAAGGCTTATGTTCATTTGAGATTGGATTTTTTATATTTTATACGTGTCTGCTTGTGGGAGTGCATTTAATATGAATCTCAAATGATACATATCTTTGCAGCTTAGATTTACATTTAGATGTTATGTCATTTTGATGTACTTTCTTGTGATGTTTTGTCACGTGGTGTACTGTCATGTGTCGTTATGTCATGTGTCGTTATTTCTTGAGTCGTTCCTTGGGTTTTTATATTGTAGGTCCACATGCGGCATGTGTTAGCGCGAAATTATACATATCTGCTTGTGGGAATGCATTTAATATAAATCTTAAATGATATATATCTTTGCAGCTTAGATTAGATTAGATTAGTTCTGTCATGTGTCTTTATGTCATGTATCGTTCTGTCATGTGTCGTTATGTCATGTATCGTTCTGTCATGTATCGTTCTGTCATATGCCGTTCTGTCATGTGTTGTTCTGTCATGTATCGTTATGTCATGTGTCATTATGTCATGTGCCATTATGTCATGTGTCATTATGTCATGTATCGTTCTGTCATGAGTCGACCTGTCATGTGTCTTTCTGTCATGTGTCGTTATGTCATGTATCGTTCTGTCATGTGTCCTTTTGCAATGTGTCGTTATGTCATGTGTTGTTCTATCATGTATCGTTCTGTCATGAGTCGTTATGTCATGCGTCGTTATGTCCCTGTATCGGTCTACAATGTTACCATTTTCAACGACCTACAAAAGCCGGGTGAGAAATCAATGCTCGCCCACCAAAGCAACCCACCCCTGTCATGTGTTGTTCTATCATGTATCGTTCTGTCATGAGTCGTTATGTCATGCGTCGTTATGTCCCTGTATCGGTCTACAATGTTACCATTTTCAACGACCTACAAAAGCCGGGTGAGAAATCAATGCTCGCCCACCAAAGCAACCCACCCCTGTCATGTGTTGTTCTATCATGTATCGTTCTGTCATGAGTCGTTATGTCATGCGTCGTTATGTCCCTGTATCGGTCTACAATGTTACCATTTTCAACGACCTACAAAAGCCGGGTGAGAAATCAATGCTCGCCCACCAAAGCAACCCACCCCGAGTGTAAAACATTTCGTACCTACAGACTAGTCCCCTCGATCGCGTGTATAAAAAAATATGCATAAAAACTAAATCCCTCACCAGGAGAGCTATCACATATTCCATACATTTTTCCGTTTACGCACTCAAGGGGAGTCACTTGATGTTTAATACTCGGATTCTGTTTTTTTCTGTGAGCGCGGTCACAGCACTCCCTGGCGGACCTTCGTGACTGGATGTGGGGCCCCCGAAGGTCTAAATAATAAATACGCCCTTTCAAAATTTGCAACCTTTGCCTGAAAGGATGTCTAGAAAGAGTAGAAAAATGAAAAACTATCTAGAATGAGAGATAATTGTGTGTATTGCTTGTCTGTGATAAACTCTGAAGTCTCTAGAATCTAGATGTAAGGAAATAATAAGAATATTAGAGTGATTTATTTGGTGAGCGCTGTTTTTGTGTGACACACCTCAAGAGACCTCTGCGAGCTTGGTCGTCGCTGTGGAAAACGACAATTCTCAAGCAAGACCCAGTTGCTGTAAGGCTGGATGGACCTTTAGTGACCGATCTTTGGTAAAGGTCTATAAATTTTTCACCCAGCGAAGAGAATATTTGAAAATATAAATGGTATATCTTAGGTGCTCCGTCGGGATTCGAACCCACAACATTCCATTTACGAGTCAGAAGTGTCAACCACTAGACTACGGCCTGGTCCTTCTATAGTTTGGTACTTATATAATATACTTACTTCTATAATTTGTATTTGATATTTGTTCATTTGATCATTCGAGATGGCTCAAGTGTTTGAGGTTCTAGCAAAGTCTCGCATATTCCAATTCTCAATGATTCGAGAATCATCCTTATTATTTCTATAAATAAGGACCAAAGCTCTCTGCGAGAAGGCTAGAGAAGTAACTTAAATTAGGTTAGATTTAATGACCTAAGCGAGCAGTAATTGTAAATAATCAAGAAGCAACACAACGTGGGTGTCAGATGTAACACACGTGTGTCTGTTTCACAACACTTCCAAAGATTGTACGTGACATTTGTAGGTTTAAATCCTTCGCATGTTCCAAAAAGTAAACAGATTTACCAAGTAATCCGTGATAAAGTAAACAAATTCCTCAAGTTTTCTTTCCAAGGGAGTTAACGGTCCTACGGTTAGAACTTATTATTATTCTAATCCAGTGGTTCCCAACCTGGGGGCGATTTGGGTTCTAAATGGGGCGAAAATTATGTAGGGGTGATTGAGGGGCGATGAGTTGACACGGAGTCGAAAATCTCTTGTAACCTGTAACAACCCCCCCCCCCCCCTTCCAAACTGTCGACGGCTTTTTAAGGAAATAATCACTCCTTGAATTATAGGTCGGTATGAGGCTGACCACTTATACTGTAAAAAAATATTTCACTTTGCCATTTTTACCCCTGCGACAGTAAAGTTCGGCAAGAGTTGCTTGCAGGGCTCATTTGAGATTGGATTTTATGATTTTATAATGTAGGTTCACATGCGGCATGTTTAAGCGCAAACTTATACGTGCTTTGTGTGGAAACGTATTTAATATAAATCTTAAATGTAATATATCTTTGCATTTTAGATAACAGATTACAGACAGATCATTGGGATGAGCAATCGCGTATCCGTTCAACGTCGACATGGTTATTTTTTGGGAAGGCAATTCTACCCCCCCTCCATCGATGTTAACGCATAAAGGGAGATGGTCTTTTCTATTACGCATAAAGACCGCTTTTTAGTATAGTGGTTAAGGATACGGACTCCGAAGGTCGTGAGTTGGATTCCCGGCGAAGCATAAAATTAATATATTTATACTTTGCATTGTCTGTGTATTAACACTGTGAAAATTCATATTGTGTAATTTATAAATTTTTTAATGAATTCAAAACAAAACACTGTTTATTTTCACAATATTTTTTTTTTTTCACAAAAATTTATAAATTAAATAATATATTTAGATTATTAAATGTGCTCTCCACTGGGTTACAAAAAAAAATCACCTTTAAAAAATAGAATGGCCACCAAAGGTTCATCAAGCCTTACAGAAAATGGGACTTGCTTGAAAATTAGCGCTTTGTAGCGATAATCAAGGTCGCAGAGGACTCTAGAGGTGTGATTCTTACTATAATAGCGCTCACCAAATAAATCATCCATGTATTACAAGGGGTGAAACAAGGCTGGGAAACACTCATATTATCCGTACAAAGTAAAAACGCCGATTCATACGAAAACAGCGCTCACCAAATAAATCATCAATGTATTACAAGGGGCGATGGGCGAAACAAGGTTGGAAAACACTCATATTATCCGTACAAAGTAAAAACGCCGATTCATACGAAAACCGCGCTCACCAAATAAATCATTCATGTATTACAAGAGGCGATGGGCGAAACAAGGTTGAAAAACACTCATATTATCCGTACAAAGTAAAAACGCCGATTCATACGAAAACAGCGCTCACCAAATAAATCATTATTGTATTACAAGAGGCGATGGGCGAAACAAGGTTGGAAAACACTCATATTATCCGTACGAAGTAAAAACGCCGATTCATACGAAAACAGCGCTCACCAAATAAATCATCCATGTATTAGAAGGGGGGGATGGGCGAAACAAGGTTGGGAAACACTCGTATGATCCGTACGAAGTAAAAAAACGCCGAAATACATAAAAACGTTGACACACGTCAAAGTGGCTGCTTTTGGAATCGCGTGAGTCGGGCCATAACTATTCAGAGGGATTTACTAACGTTTGTTATGATTTGGGTTGTGTACCAACTCGTTACCATTGCATGCGGTATTTTTATTTTACCATGCGGAGTGTTTAAAACCGTATGGCAGCCGCACGCCAGTACATTTGTAAATAAATATGTACATACAACACTCGTATAAATGAGCTGAGGAATTTTCAAAAGCAAAAAAAAAAAAAATACAATATGAATAATAAAATAATGGAACATTCATCAAAAGGAAATTGCGAATAACTTAACATAATGAATGACAAATAAATGTATTTTTCATTAATCTGATCGATTCATCACAAAAATCCAGATTGCGTTTCTTGACTTATAGATTTGTATGAGGCTGACCACCAATACAGTAAAAAAGTTTACTTTTCTAATGTCACCCTTGTTTCCGGTCGGGAAGATGATCCCGAAAAGCGACTCTCCATTGTGACAAGTTAAATGTTTCCAGATATAACCGTCGATCGACCAGTCCGTAGTCTGGTGGTTAACACTTCTGACTCGTAAATGGAAGGTTGTGTGTTCGAATCCCGGTGTACCCCAAAAAATACATAATTATTTTTTTCAAATATGCTCTACGCTGGGGTTAAAATATTCATATACTATACCTTCACCAAAGACCGATCACTCAAGGTCCATCCAGCCTTACAGCCACTGGGACTTGTTTGAGAATTGGCGCTTTCTACAGCGACGACCAAGCTCGCAGAGGGCTCTTGAGGTGTGACACAGACAAAAACAGCTCTCACCAAATAAACCATCCTAATATTATTATAAGGTGACCGTCTTGTTTGAGAATTGGCGCTTTCTACACCGACGACCAAGCTCGCAGAGGGCTCTTGAGGTGTGACACAAGCAAAAACAGCGCTTACCATAATAGCATAAATTTTTCGACGTTTCGTAGAATTTAAAATGAACTTAACACGTCGATGCGATCGTCTGTCCGTCCATCAATCACCGCTGCAGAATATGAAATGCGCTTGCAAACAATGGCAACACTAATGAGTCACATTTGCGTCGGCGCGCACGCGGTCTGCGCACGCGAAACCAGTGTTGGCGGGCAATTAGAAATGCATACATTAATGCAAGATTACTCATTTTCGTAATGTAGTGTGATAACAACTGCACTCGGAAACCTAACGCACCTAAACCCTCACGGCTATAATAATCTTTCAGTGATTTCTGAGCCTCCTTTGCTTTGTGTAAACACTTGGGAAAGTGTAGCTTCACGGGAGGGCCTTCTGCCACTCGCATCTCACATAACTTTTGCATGCGAGTCCTGTGACACATCCCCGGATGGGATGGATATACAGGGCGTGGGTCAGTGGAGGCGAGACTGACCCTGAGAGAAGGTGTTGTTGCACTCAGATTATGATTTATCAGCGATAGTTAAATAAATTTAAAAAAAATCTACGTTTTCATTAAATCTAAATCTAAATCTAAGCTGCAAAGATATGTATCATTTGAGATTCATATTAAATGCATTCCCACAAGCAGACACGCATAATTTCGCGCTCACACATGCCGCATGTGGACCTACAATATAAAAAAAAAACAATCTTAAATGAGCATAAGCCCTGCAACTCTTGCCGACCTTCCCTGAAACAGGGGTGACATTGGCAAAGTGAACCATTTTTTACAGTATGGGTGGTCAACCTCATACCAACCTATGAGTCAAGGAATACAAGCAATTAAATACATTCAAAAATTTTATTATCTTTAATTTAAGTTGTACTTAAAGATATATTGACATTTAAGAGCGTTTTATACCCTAAGCTCCATCGTTGCAATGTTTCATGTTCATTTAAGGTTAGGTTTATTTTATATGTACACATGCAGCATGTGAAAGCGCAAACTAACATGTACCTGTTTGTGTGACTTACAAAAAAAATCCACGATGAATTTTACAATAAGCTTTTATTATTTAAAAACGAAGCAAATGGATTAAAACCAAAATACCAATTTTTAACCAAATATCACTAGTAACCCAGCCGGTTTGCTAGGGAAAATGCAAACAAATATTTTGTTATTGGTTGCTTAGTACAGCAGTCCCATACAAGACTGTGGTTTGTTCGCCGAGAAAAAAGTTCCAAAAGCGAATCGTGCTTTCAGCCGGTTACGAACAGCAAGCGACCGCGAAGACAACGAAAACCAAGACGTCGCTTTGACAACTCGCCTTGAGAATGCTTTCTGCTCGTGAAAGCGAAACGTCGGCAAACAGATAAGGTGAAATGAGACCATTGTCTAACCCGAAAAAAACATTTGTTATTGAACTCCACGACCATGAATGGGAAAGCAAACGTTCGTCTTATTCAATAGTACGTAGGTAATTCTTCAATTCTATTTTAGTCAATATCAGGGTTCAAAACTAAATTCTTAAGCTTAGACTTAAGCATAATTCACTAAAGCTTAGTTTAAGGTTCATACCAAACCAAAATCCTCCGCTGGGAATTCAAAAATCCCAACGATCTGCTAATAGTCCATTACCACAAAAAAGCTATTTCTGGAATATACAAAAGATGGGAAAGGTTTATTTTAAAATACACTAACAGTCATTTCAAACCAAACGCATTCTACCCGGTTTGTTTATGTGTTTTTTTTCTATCCGGCACCGAGACGGTAGTCCGTAGTAAACGGGGAGCACTTTTATAATGATAATATTAGGATGATTTATTTGGTTAACGCTGTTTTTGTATGTATCACATCTCAAGTGCCCTCTGCAAGCTTGATCGTCGCTGTAAAAAGCACCAATTCTCAAGCAAGACCCAGTTGTAAGGTTGGATGGACCTTTCAGTGGCCGGTCTTTGGTAAAGGTTTATGAATTTTTCAACCCAGCGAAGAGCAAATTTGGAAATATAAATGGTATATTTTTGTGCTCCGCCGGGATTCAAATCCACAACCTTCCATTTACGAGACCGAGGTGTTGCCACTGAACTACGGACCGGTCCAAAATCAATTTGTCAAGAAGGAACGCTACTAAGCTTCACATATAGTGTAACCTCTTGCCGCGTTTTCTTGCCCGAATGGGTCGCATGTGGGAAGTGAACCTGTTTACTTGGGTGTTGCTAACGTGGGTTTCTCAGATAAATGCACCATTTTCCCTATTTTCTACGAGAGAAAACACTACAAGAGTGTGAATATCCTGTAGTTTAGAAGTTCTTCATGAGCACTGCCTTATAATTAGTCTACTTACTATGAGAAGTTACACACAATATCATGTTTTATCCACATTTTCTCAAATCAATGAATCAGCACTTATCCACAGTTTTACTTTAAAGGTAGCAAATATTCATTTCATTTACGTCAAAAAAAAATTAGATTCCTGCATTTGATTTGACCGGCCCGCAGTCTAGTGGTTAACACTTCTGACTCGTAATGGAAGATTGAGGGTTCGAATCCCGGCGAAGCCCAAAAAAATATATAGGTACCATTTATATTTTCAAATGTGCTCGTCGCTGGGTGAAAAAATTATATAGGTATAACTTTACCAAAGATCGGTCACTAAAGGTCCATCC
Source organism: Agapetus fuscipes (assembly GCA_951799405.1). Taxonomy (NCBI): domain Eukaryota; kingdom Metazoa; phylum Arthropoda; class Insecta; order Trichoptera; family Glossosomatidae; genus Agapetus; species Agapetus fuscipes. The sequence goes on along the minus strand of OX637349.1, from coordinate 15,591,385 downwards.
AGCCTTACAGCAACTGAGTCTTGTTTAAAAATTGGCTTGATATGAGATGATGATAATATATGGAAGGTTGTGGGTTCGAATCTCGGCGGAGCACAAAAATATTTATAATTCTTATCGCACGCTTAATAATAAAGAGCAATAACTCAAAAAATAAGAATGTTGGGAAATCACGTTTGAAGTTCAGACAACCAGTACCTACAACTTGTATGGGATGAAAAAGGCTATCGATGTTTTTATCTCGGTCATATTCGTCCAAATTGAACGGCTGTCGCATTCTACCTATTCCTCTCGCATTGTTTGCGTTTTATTACAAAATCTCGATTTTCCTTATTTTTGAGTTATTGCTCTTTATTATTAAGCGTGCGATATTTTCAAATGTGCTCTACGCTGGGTTGAAAATATCGTATAACTTTACCAAAGACCGGTCACTAAAGGTCCATCCAACCTTACAGCTACTGGGTCTTGCTTGAGAATTTGCGTTTTCTACAGCGACGACCAAACTCGCACAAAGTTGTGATTCACACCGAAACAGCGCTCACCAAATAAACCATCCTAACATTATTATAAGGTATTATGTACAGAATCTTTTAAGATGATATTTTTTTAGACTCTTAGCCAAAAGCGCGTGAAATTGTTGAGCTTGTTAGCAGGGTCCGACGTGTCGTTAGACCGCCATTACGGCAGACGCGATAAATTTTAGGACGGGGCTTTGCGCACCCAACTCAAAATATAGCCCACGATGATAAATTCTATTTAGACTCGGTAGATTTGCACAACACATCATATTTGCCACAACGATGTGACATTGACACTTTAGTGAGGGCATTTGTCTCCATGATGGATATTCCGAGCGATATTTTTAAATCCACATATCAAAATATGACTATTTCAAGAACAATATCTCCCCCATTTTTGGTAACATTATTTTACATAAAAAAAAAACGGTTCTTCGGAAACGTTAAGAGGAAGAAAGGAAGAGGAAGATCCCCCACACGATGGAACGATCAAGTGAAGACAGCAGCAGGCCTTTTGGTGGTTGGCGCACTGCTGGCAGTGCAGTCAAGAAATAACTAAGTGGGCCGGCCTTACGCCAACCACTTCAGTTGAAGTGAGCGTTTCCAAGCTCCCAACGAGGCTGGTACTCATTTCTCGTCAAGGCTGAGTAAAGCTTTCCGGTATTTTATGTTGGGTTTGAAATAAACAACGAAACGGCAAATTTTCATTTCTGACACACCTTCGGTGGGATTCGAATCCGAGCTGTCAACATGGAATGCAAGAACTCTACCTACTGAGCTATCGACTGGACTATAATATTAGTACTCCAAGAAAGTAATTATAAATATCTACACCAACACTCTAATATATACAATCAAACGGATGTATGTATGTTTGTCCTTTATGGCAGTGCTCCGCAACCTTTTCTCACCTACGACACACCAAAATTCTTCCTAGAATACGCAGCACACCAAAAGCTAAGATATATAGGTTTTAAATTGATACAAAATTTTACAATAATTTTTAGTTTTTTATTTGAAAAGTATACATACATATAACTATAACATATATTTTTTTACGCAATATTAATAATTATTATACATTCTTAAATTATTATAAAAGCTAACTAAACTAATGTGATACCTGCGCTTGTTGCAATGAACACAAAAGTTTTATATTCGGCTCGATTTTTGACAGCGCAACCCGAAGTTCTTGGTCAAGACCTTTTAAGCATGACCGCTTATCATTTTTTATTAATACAAGCGTAAACTTTGTGTTGTAAAAAAAGTGACCGCTCTGCACACGACAGTTATATCAGACGAGTATACGTGAACTGAGCCGCTTCGCCCGTCACTAGTGCAAATGCGTTATAACGCATGCGCACGGGCATGAGTCTTCAGCGATGCGCATAAGGGTAATTTTTTCTTTGTTTATGACTAGTTTGGTGCGGTCATGGTGTGTACAAAGCATACTGCGCAGTTTTCAACAATTTGCACCAGGCACTGGAGGAACATTGAAAAATTATATTATAATAATTATTATTATTCTATACTAAAATGTCAAAATACATTGAATTTGACCGCGGCACACCTATATCCAGCTCACGGCACACCAGTGTGCCACGGGACACCGGTTGCGGAGCACTGCTTTATGGATTCCTAAACTATCGAACCGATTGCAATGAAACTTACATGAATTTTTGTGTTCATGCCAACTTAGGCTTCTGTATTAAAAAAACTGGAAACTATTTTCACTTATGAGAGGGATTTTTTTGACTAAAAGTGTGCAAAGACACAACACAGTGGAGACACATCAGTAGAGATACTGGTCACCCCCAACAGAATGGCGGTATGATGCAGTACGACAAGTAAGACGAGCCACGACAAGCGGTAGCAGGGTACATCTAGAATTACATAAACGTCGCAGTCTCAAAAAGAGCCGGCAATCTAAATGCACAACTGAAAATAAATTGATTTCTTCGATTGGTGTACGAAAATAGAAATACAAATTGTTTTATAAGCGTGTATTCACTTTCGTTGCAGCGAAATCTTCGATTGTTTAGTATCAAGCACGATTGCGTCAATCGTCCGGTGATTCAACCCGGTGATTAACATTTCATAACCAATCGTATGGCTAGCGGTGTGGCGGGCAATGCGCCTCCGTGTTAGAACGACACAGTGGCAAAACAATACAAGACACAACGACATATATCAGAAACTCACACAAATCATCACAATGGCAATACATACCTAAATCAGAACATACCATAAGCGACACATGAAAAAACATGACATGACAGAACATAATTTGTGATGTTTCGTCATAGTGATGTATTTTCTGTGTTATAGTGCCATAGTGATTTTATTTTTTAAAACATCAAAAAATTATTACACTTTGTTTTATTCCACTTTTATTGTTTGAGTCGTTAAGTACTAACGTTTTCGGAGGAGAACCTCCATCTTTAGGTAACAAATTATGACTAAAATTAAACTTAACTTAAGACAGTTTAGTGGGATGTACTGGTTTTAGTAGTACGGGAGGGGGGTGACAACAAAGTGGATAAAAGAGACGATGTAATTATGATGAGTTGAATATTAACTTTGTTAATGTTATTATCATTCTTATATTTATTTATTTCTAATACCTCCAATATACATAGTTTTTTTTCCTTTTGGATAGCTATGTATTAATTCTAAGTTATTGATAACAAAAGTACCTATGTCCCTCTGTTATTGCATGTTCAGCAAATTTCCGAGTTTATATAGTGTTGTTTTGCCATGCGATGTCCTGTCATTGTGATGTTCTGTCATGTGTTGTTATACTATGTGTCGTTATGTCATGTGTTGTTTTGTCACTGTGCCGTTTTAACCTGTCTCCCTCAGTTAGGTACCTGGCAAGAAAGTGCGGAGGCGAACGAAATCAATGAAGCATTTGGGCTGTAAGAAATGCCATAAAAACAATGAATAAGTCCAAACCTACCGAACAATGGAGCAGTGTAAGGTGGAAACATAAATATAGTGAACTGCTTTAGTCTATATACAAGGGTGTAAGACAGGGTTGCACAATGAGTCCGTACTTGTTCAATATAATCATTGACATTGATTATTGAAAAATTATTAATCAGACCTAACCTATCGATCAATGGGTCAGTAGAAGCTGGAAACATAAATATAGTGAACTGCTTTAGTCTATATACAAGGGTGTAAGACAGGGTTGCACAATGAGCCCGTACTTATTCAATATAATCATTGACATTGATTATTGAAAATTTATTAATCAGACCTAAACTATAGATCAATGGGTGAGTAGAAGGTGGAACCATAAATACAGTGAACTGCTTTAGTCTATATACAAGGGTGTAAGACAGGGTTGCATAATGAGTCCGTACGAATTCAATATAATCATTGTCTATATATTCATATATTTACATAATTGGATGATTAAAAACAATGAAGAAGAGTAAACCCATCGATCAATGGAGCAGTAGAAGGGGAAAACATAAATATATTGAGTGTAGATACAAGGGTGTAAGACAGGGTCACACAATGAGTCCGTAGTTATTCAATATAATCATTTATAATGGTCCATTATGTAATATGGAGGCTAAAAGGTCATGATTTCATATACAATAGCAGATAGAGTGGAAAAATGACTATGAAAATAGAAAATACGTATGCAATTAGTATTTATTCAAGCAATACGGACGGTGAATGTAAGAAAGACGATCGTAACAGAGACATATTTCAGAAATCAAATATTTGTTTAAAAACCATTACGAAGAACAAATGCACTTTTTAAGCAACAGAAATAACAACTTGTTTTTCGTATTGAGTAACTGAAATAATGCGTTTCAAATCGACAGCCTGAGCCAACACAAAAGAAAACGCATTTGCAATAATTGTACCTGTACCCTTAGTAGGAGTTGAAAAACTTGAGAAAAGTAAACTTTACGGAAAATTTTAAAGAGTGATTTCTCCCAAAATCTGCCGTTTTTATTTCTTACACTTTATGGTCTTAGCAAGAGTTACAGTGATGAAGAAAATCAAGTTCAAACAAACAAAAACGGCAGATTTTGGGGGAAATCACTCTTTAATAATAAAATAATAATAATAATAATCTAAGTTGCAAGGATATATGCATTCAAAGCTCTCAGATGTAAGCCCACAAACGCGTGTAAAGCCCACAAACACGTGTAGTTCGCGCTTACAAATGCTAATTGTGTACTTACAAATAAAATCCAAACCTCAAATGAACATAAGCCCTGCAACTCTTGCCGACATCCCTGAAACAGGGGTGACATTGGCAAAGTGAACCATTTTTTACAGTATGGGTGGTCAGCCTCATACCAACCTATAAGCCAAGGAATATTAATAATAATAATAAATAATAATAATTGCCGTAAACTTTACATTACTCAAGTTTTGCAACTCGTACTAAGGGTACTGACCGTAATCGATACAACACCTACCAGCTGTTTCGATTTCCTTTTTTGTGCTCATTGATCGCTCACGAGTACAGAAATAAATACCGCTGACACCGGGGAACTACCGGTTTTAATTGATTTTTTATTTAATGAGACATGATTGGACAAATTTGACTGATATTTTTTCACGAGCAAGACGGTGAAGAAAGTATTTTCTGGCAAAATATTTAGTACCAGAAAATTTCAACGATACATTGTAAATATTGATATTTAACACTTCTTAAAAAACTAAAAGTGCAAGGGTGGCTACATTAGTGAGTTGCAAGGTGTATGTTCATTTGAGATTGGTTTTTTATATTGTAGGTCCAAGTGCGGCATGTGTTAGCGCGAACTTATACGTGTCTGTTTGTGGGAACATAGTGTGGGTATAATAGTCTGGGAGAAGTCCATGATGTTGGTAGTGCATACAACGGCATTTTGATGTGAGCGAGAAATCAAAAAATGATCTGGAATATGCGAGAAAGATCTCTTTCGTACCTATATATAGGGACTGCAATGGTGCGGAGAGCGATTACTCGCTCCAAGCACTTTACCGTGAAGACCAATAAGTAGAGATTATCAACTTTCGTAAATTGTGAACCAAACAGTGTAAAATAAATAATTGCAGTTTAATTAAAAGAGAACCCCGACTAAAATCGTTACAATATAATTTCTAAATAGATTGCATAATTCACAAAGGGCAGAAAATTTAAACAGAGCTAATGGTATGGGCGTAGAGCGGTAAGGAAGTTGCATACTAAATGTGCAAGTGGAAGCTCATTCTGACGAGGCGATGCATTATGCAGTTTTGGAGCAGCATGAGCCCGAGATGACTGAAGAGCCACGCCAAGAGCGCACTGCTAGAACCCAAGCATCAAATATTTAGTAAAAACTCAACCACAACGTTTTCTAATCTCACGTAAGTTGCAAAGATATGTAACATTAAGGATTCACATTATCTGCATTTTCACAACATAAAAACCCAGATCTCAAATGAACATACACCCTGCAACTCTTGCATTCGCAAAGTGAACCATTTTCTACAGCATGGGCGGTCAGCCGCATACCAACCTATAAATCAAGGAACATACTCAACAAATTACATTTTAAAAATCAACAAATAATAGTATGTACAATAGCATCAAAACTAAAACATAATACAAAATTCTTATTTAAAAAACCCTAGTCCTAGCCGCCAACATTACAGATCAACCGCCATTTATTTCTGTCCTAACATACTTTTTTTATTTCATCCAGAGTCATAACCTTCTTCATAGAAGCTCTCCTTTTATTATGACTCTGGATATCCCTGTGTTTTACAGGATAATTTTGGAAGCTACAACACTCACAAGCAGCAACTAAACGTAACTAAGAAACTGTAGATATAGTGGAACTTCTTGCCGCGTTATCCCCGAAAGATTTCGCATGTGGCGAGTGGAACCTTTTTATTTTGAGAGGTAAAGCGCCGGCTTTGCGCCAACCACTTCTGAGGTTGAGTAAACCTTGCCGGCGTTTTATTTTGTGTTTGAAATAAGCACCGAAAAGGGGAAATCATTTCTGTACCCTCGCCTTGATGGGATTAGAACCCGAGCTCTCGGCATGGAACGCAAGCACTCTACCAACTGAGCAAACGACTAGCGTATATAAATCTAAAATCTGAGCTGCAAAGATATGCATCATTTGAGATTCATATTAAATGCATTCCCACCAGCAGACACGCATAATTTTGCGCTCACACATGCCGCATGTGGACCTACAATATAAAAAACTCAATCTCAAATGAACATAAGCCCTGCAACTCTTGCCGACCTTCCCTGAAACAGGGGTGACATTGGCAGAGTGAACCATTTTTTACAGTATGGGTGGTCAACCTCATACCAACCTATCAGTCAAGGAATATGCTTAGGAATATATGAATATTAATGAATAGTCGAATATCTATGCTTCCAGTACTTTATTTTGGGTTGGCTTTTTGATGACTGGTAAACTTAGGTTTTAGAGTAATTTATAGAAAAAACTTTATAAAAGGCAATAAAGACTTGCAAGTATCTCAATTGTAAAGTAACTTCATTAAAATTACCTTAATTTGCAATAAAACAAAAAAAACCACCTCCAACGTTTCTATTCAAGAGCCGCAAACTTTAAAGATCAGAAAAAAGCCAGCACTTAAAGCAAGACGAGCCGGGGCTCTTTACAAAATGCATTTAGCGCCCAGAGGTGCCGAGACTTGTAAATAGATGGAAAATCATGAGGATTTGGCGGGAAAGAAATTGCCTCTTTACCTCGCAAAATTAACTTTTCATCCCTTCTAGTGCATTAACTTTGTTTCGATTCTCAAGAAGATTCAGCTTTGTCATTCAATACAGGCAAAAAAAGGTTTACACATTGAGTTTGTGTACTCGTTTTTCCATAGTGAAAATTATTTTTAATCCGAACATACGCTGAATGAAATGAAAGAAGTATGTACTTAAGGACAGAAATAAATGGCGACTAATCTACAATCTTGGACCGGTCCGTAGTCCGTAGTGGCAACACTTCGGACTCGTAAATGGAAGGTTGTGGATTCGGATCCCGGCGGAGCACAAAAATATACCATTTATATTTCGAATGTGCTCTTCGCTGGGTTGAAAAATTCATAAATCTTTACCAATGACCGGTCACCAAGGGTCCATCCAGCCTTACAGCAACTGGGTCTTGCTTGAGTATTGGCGCTCTGTAGCGACGACCAAGCTCGTACACCTCTGCGGCACTACAACAAGTGTCATAGACCCCTAGAGTCTTCAGAATCTAGGGAGTCTCCCACACAGGATTTCTTAAAAAAAAAAAAAAAATGTTGGCGGCATATTCTTTGATAAATTTATGATAATTATATACGTATTGCCTTTTATTGTTTTTAATTATTTTTAAGGTTCTCTTGTTTTTATATACTTGTTATTTCTAATCTAATCTAATCTAATCTAAGCTGCAAAGATATATATCATTTAAGATTTATACTAAATGCATTCCCACAAGCAGATATGTATAATTTCGCGCTAACACATGCCGCATGTGGACCTACAATATAAAAACCCAATCTCAAATGAACATAAGCCTTGCAACTCTTGCCGTCCTTCCCTGAAACAGGGAAGGACGGCAATTATTCTATTTATTCAATTTAATTATTCAATTTAATTCTATTTATATTTTTTGTTATTTATTACTTGTTATTTATTTTTTTTATTCCTCGTCTTATACATTATTATAAGGCTGACCACACATACTGTAATAATGGTTCACTTTGGCAATATCAACCCTTTTTCAGGGAATGTCGACATAAGTTACAGGATTTATGTTCATTCGAGGTTTGGATTTCAATTTGTAAGTACACATGTAGCATTTCTAATCGCGAACTTAAACGTCATGTCTGTTTGTGGGCATGCATTAAATATGAATTATAAATTTTTATAGATCTTTGAAATTTAGATTATCGATATCAGATGGAGTACGAGAAATTATACAACAGAACAACATCGTCTAAAAACTAAATAACAAGAATAACAGATTGGGTATACCAATTTCGTAATTGGGTCAGTGGAACTATGGGCCACCATCACCCACTTAGCATTTTTATATTCACGCGAATAATAATCAATTCGCATACAAGCGAAATCCACCGACCAATGCAAAAAAACACTAAACTAAAACTGCAAGTTCAGACGGCTCGGTCAGCTGGTACCGCCGCACAAATGAGGTTACATGGACCGGTTTTTTAGCGTATTAGACCATACTTACAGGCATAATATGTATTAGATACAAACAAGCATAATAAGTATTAGATACATACAGCATAATATGTATTAGATACAAACAAGCATAATAAGTATTAGATACATACAGCATAATATGTATTAGATACAAACAAGCATAATAAGTATTAGATACATACAGCATAATATGTATTAGATACAAACAAGCATAATAAGTATTAGATACATACAGCATAATATGTATTAGATACAAACAAGCATAATAAGTATTAGATACATACAGCATAATATGTATTAGATACAAACAAGCATAATAAGTATTAGATACATACAGCATAATATGTATTAGATACAAACAAGCATAATAAGTATTAGATACATACAGCATAATATGTATTAGATACAAACAAGCATAATAAGTATTAGATACATACAGCATAATATGTATTAGATACATACAGCATAATATCGCCATATTATGCTGTATGTATAAATCCATCAATGGCTCCACCTTATCTGACTGACATGATTAATTCGCCTGTGGAGATGGGTGTGAGGAGGCAGACACAGATCCGCGGGCGATGGTGCAATCACTTTGGTTCAGCCGCACCGTCAGATCCGTACAAATTTCGGAGACCGTGCTTTCCGTGTTGCGGGTCCGGTGGAGTGGAACAGACTGCCACCCGGAGTGAAGAGGTCCGAATCTATGGGTATATTTCGCGGAGCTCTCAAGACGCGCCTTTTCAAAAAGTCTTATCCGTGATCGGAGAGGGCCCTTGAGGTGTGACACACACAAAAACGGCGCTCTCTTATCATGTGCACTTTAAAATAAATAAGCCTGACATATATAAATATTTATATATCGACGGTTAAAAGGCAGTAGGGCATAAGCGACATAAACTAAATTGTTCAGGAGAGCAGTTTAAAGTTTGAGACTGCAGAAAAATGGCCTAACTTTTTTATTTTATTTATTATATATCGTTAAAATCAAAACAGCTCTAAAATTAAATAAATAAAGGCATTTATTGGCATTCCTATTAATGTGGTTTTACGATGTTTTTGTCCACGCGCCTTTAGGACAAGAAAGGCCAAAATCTTGTCGGTTACACCAAAACCAAACTTTGAAAACGAAGTTGTTTGCTTGGGCATAAAACACAAAAATCATCGTAGATCTATGGGAGTTAGCGCATTAGAAAGAGCGGAAAATTTCAAGTAGGATAGCATTCATAACTCATTTTTGACCAAAATGTCGCTTTAGCCTCATTAACATCTAACAACATTACAGATTATCCGCCATTTCTCTCTGAACTTACATACTTCTTTCATTTCATCCAGAGAGTGTTCGGATGAAAAATAGCTTTTAACCGTCGATATGATGCTGCAGAGATGTTTGCCGGGATCTGTTGCCGTGGTCTGTAGGAGCTGGAGCTTCCAGACGTCGCTGTTAGGCTGGATTGGCCTTTCGGTGAGTAGCGTGTTAGCAAAAATAAACTCAAAATAACAAGAAAATTTAGATTTAACGTTAATACACGTAGAGAAAAAAAAAACAAGTATGAAAATGTATTATTTTGGTTTACCGTGTACAAAACGGTTACAAAATACACTTCCGTCACCGACAGTTGTCGCACAATAGAAACATTAACACAACGTGCATAAGATCAACATAAAAAACCGTGTCACGACAAAATGTCCATTGACAGAATGTCCACCGATACAATTTCCATTGACAAAATGACCACACGACAAAATGTCTACCGACACACACCCACCGTCAAAATGTCCAACGAACATGTATTCAAAATACACTACAAAAAAACTATAATCCCTTCCCTTATCTTTATAAAATGCAACGGCCTCCCCATACAAAATAGTTGTGCGTTAATGGCATTCAAACTGAAGAACTCCTAAACAGATGCACGTCATATTCACAACAAATATTGTTCAGGACTTGGGATGTGCTTCCTCATCATTAGTAGATTTTAAATTGTTGTTTTTTAAATAAATAAACATGATCAATCACAACACCTTTTTATGTAAAACCAATGCGAGAAACAAAACTCATTTTGACATTCGAATTTCAAATAAATTGCCAGCACTTCAACATAGGCTTCAAAGTTGCCATCGTTGCCATTGCCAAGTCGATTCTTTTTCGGTTGAATTCCGTTGAGTACCTACCTATATTATTTATTTATTTCAAAATTATACTTCAACCAGTTATAACATGTATTTTTTAGAAATAATGACGATCGATTCGGTCAACTTTTTATATGAAACCGTACTTATTGCGGCATTTAATTTTTTTAAAGTATTATTTACAATATACAATCTAAGTTGCATAGACGCATTAACATTTATAATTCATATTCAATGCACTCCTCTTCGGAGACACGAGTGAGTTTGCGCTTACAAATGCTGCATGTGTATTTACAAATAAAAATTTCAGCCTCTCATGACCATAAGCCCTGCAACTTTTGCTGACCTTTTCAGAAACAGGGGACACATTTGTTAAGTGAACCCATTTATGCGATATGGGTGGTAAGCCTCATACTAAGTCAAGCCTAATTAAGTCAAGGAATTTGAGTTTGAAAAATCCTTAAACAACGGTAATCTTAATTTATAATCTAAAGTTGCAAAAAAAGTTATTTGATGATTCAAATTGAATGCACGCCCACAAACTGGCAAATGTCATTTCACGCTAACATATAGTTGTGGCGCTTGATTTTTTTTAAATATTAGAATATATAATCTAAGTTGCACAGATACAATAACTTTTATAATTCATATTCAATGCATGCCCCCCTGGAGACACGAGTGGGTACGCGCTTATTAATGCTGCATGTGAACTTACAAATTAAAATTAAGGCCTCTAATGAACATAAGCCCTGCAACTTAGGCCAACCTTTTCAAAAACAGGGGGAACATTTGTCAAGTGAACCATTTTTTTCGATATGGGTATTCAAGCTCATACTTACCTATCCGTCAAGGATTTGAGTTTGAAAAATCCTTCAACAACGTTAAATTTAATTTATAATCTAAAGTTGCAAAAAAAGTTATTTGATGATTCAAATTGAATGCACGCCCACAAACTGGTAAATGTCATTTCACGCTAACATATAGTTGTGGCGCTTGATTTTTTTTAAATATTACAATATATAATCTAAGTTGCACAGATACAATAACTTTTATAATTCATACTCAATGCATGCCCCTCTGGAGACACGAGTGGGTACGCGCTTATTAATGCTGCATGTGAACTTACAAATTAAAATTAAGGCCTCTAATGAACATAAGCCCTGCAACTTTTGCCAACCTTTTCAAAAACAGGGGAAACATTTGTCAAGTGAACCATTTTTTGCGATATGGGTATTCAGACTCATACTTACCTATAAGTAAAGGATTTGAGTTTGAAAAATCCTTCAACAACGTTAAATTTAAATTATAATCTAAAGTTGCAAAAAAAGTTATTTGATGATTCAAATTGAATGCACGCCCACAAACTGGCAAATGTCATTTCACGCTAACATATAGTTGTGGCACTTGATTTTTTTTTAAATATTAGAATATATAATCTAAGTTGCACAGATACAATAACTTTTATAATTCATATTCAATGCATGCCCCCCTGGAGACATGAGTGGGTTCGCGCTTATAAATGCTGCATGTTAACTTACAAATTAAAATTAAGGCCTCTAATGAACATAAGCCCTGCAACTTTTGCCAACCTTTTCAAAAACAGGGGAAACATTTGTCAAGTGAACCATTTTTTGCGATATGGGTATTCAAGCTCATACTTACCTATCCGTCAAGGATTTGATTTTAAAAAATCCTTCAACAATGTTAAATTTAATTTATAATCTAAAGTTGCAAAAAAAGTTATTTGATGATTCAAATTGAATGCACGCCCACAAACTGGCAAATGTCATTTCACGCTAACATTTAATTGTGGCACTTGATGTTTTTAATTTTAGAATATAAATCTAAGTTGCATACATACATTTTATAATTCATATTCAATGCATGCCCCCAAGCAGACATGAGTGACTTTGCGCTTACAAATGCTGCATGTGTAATTACAAATAAAAATTTCAGCCTCTCATAACCATAAGCCATGCAACTTTTGCCGACCTATTCAGAAACAGGGGGAACATTAGTTAAGTGAACCCATTTATGCGATATGGGTGGTAAGCCTCATACTAACCCTTAGGTCAAGGAGTTTGGGTTTGAAAAATCCTTAAACAACGGTTATCTTAATTTATAATCTTAAGTTGCAAAAAGAGTTTTGATGATTCAAATACAATGCACACCCACAAGCTGGCAAATGTTCTTTCACGCTAACATATCATTGTGGCACTTGATGTTTTTAATTTTTGAATATAAATCTAAGTTGCATACATACATTTTATAATTCATATTGAATGCATGCCCCCAAGCAGACATGAGTGAGTTTGCGCTTACAAACGCTGCATGTGTAATTACAAATAAAAATTTCAGCCTCTCTTGACCATAAGCCCTGCAATTTTGCCGACCTTTTCAGGAACAGAGAAACATTCGTTCAGTGAACATTTTTTTAGGTATGGGAGGTCAGCCTCATACCTCATGCTTCATACAAGATACTCAGAACATGAAAGAACTAAATAACCCTTTTACCGCAATTTTTTTTTCAAATTACTTCTTAAAGCATTTAATTACTATGAAGGAGGTGTGAGGAAAAATTATTGCGAAGCCAGACTTACACTGCCCGAAGGGCCTAGCAGACAACCGTGCGCAGCACGGTCAGTCTGCTAGTGTAACCTAAAGTTCGGTGGATTTTTAGCCGGTGGACATTATATTGTTGTATGTACATCTCGTCGGTGTACGTTTTGTCGGTGGGCATTTTGCCGGTGGACATTCTGTCTATGGGCATCTTGTCGTGAACCATAAAAAACGCATTCTCTGGTAAGAATACAGTATACAGTTATTGTAGAAGCAAACATCCGAAGGCAAAATATGTGTCAGGCTATGAATGCCTTCGGATGAGTCACCATCTGCGTTATGTTACCTACACAGTATGGACGACTTGCTCGTTTTCAAAGTGACTAACTGACTATAGGTATAACTCGACTCGTAACTAAGACCCGGTATTTTCAACGTTCGCATGTGTGAGTTTAAAGTTTAAAGTCACATATCGACTGCTCCAAGGAAGACAGCACTAAAGGCTGGTTCGGACAAGGCGAGTAATTTAGTCAAGTAACGAGTAATTTAGTGGCTAAACGTGTGCGAACCACAACAATTTAGTCCAGTAGTTAAGTCAATGGTTTAGTCAAGCCGATCCATTTCATTCTATTTTTTCGGGCAAGTAGCGGCCCCGCCCACCGTGGGCGAGTGTTGCCGAGAAGCCACGGAAAAGTCCGAGTCCGAAGAGCCACGGAAAAGCCCGAGTCCGAGTCGAGTTTATTAGCGGCCGCGCCATTGGCCGCTCACTCTTGGCGGGGAAACGGAAATGCAAGAATGGCGGCAATTTAAATTGGCTGCAGTTTGAAAAGATAATGCCCGTTTTCAGCAAGAATATTTAAAGATAAAGTGCTGTTTAAAAATATTTAAGTACTTAAGAACTTCTTATATTTGCGAGCCCGATGTTCCGCTCCCTAAACTTAGCGACCTGTCAGTGAGGTTATGTCATGTTTAAACTGTAAATAAGTGGATATGCACACCGATATCCTTGGTTTTTTAGAAACTCTTGAGAATATAGAAGTTGCTAGGACTTATCTACGTCCAAAAAGTTTTGAGAAAGGTAATTTTTTTTCGATAAGAATAGTATGACATCGATTTTTGGTGCGGATATCAGCTGTCAAAAATACAATCATGTAGCTCCTTGCTGGATGAAATTGTAGTAATTTTTAAGTTTTCGGACAATAGAGCTGTACAAGTATAGTTTTGGTAAAGATGTTGTGGAAATAAATATTATCGTCCATGAATTTATTACGTATTTAAAAACATCGATCTTTTACATTGATCGATGTTTATAGGTACCTACCATAAATTTGTCATATCACAGGCCTTATGATATCCTTCAGATGGATTGTTACTTATTGTTTTGTACAGAAACAATTCAGTGACACACGGGGATCAGCCTCTGAAAAGTTGAACCATGTTTCTTCTTTAACTTGATAATTGATTGGTGACCGCCGTGTATTTGAAATGCCGATTTTACATGTCGAATATTGATGTTAATTATTGTCAACAACGAAAAACGCAACAGAGAAATGCATCTGAATGCAGCTGCAGACTACGAGCCGTATTATAGTGTGTGCATACAAAATATACTTTGTACACATCATTGAAAAGATAAAAATTCAATTGAAAAATAATGTTTGCAGCGTAAATGGTAGATATTATTATAAACATCAAACAGTCATGTATTGTTTTTATTTAAAATGTGTATATTATTTTATAAACCATAAAATACATTTCGAATTTACAAAAGTCGAGTTTCGAAGTTGTTTGCTAAACAGGCTCCTAGCTAGGTGGCCGGGCATAAATCAGTTAATATTACCAAACCATAGCCAATTTAAAGGGCTTTATAATAACATGATTTTAATACTCAATTAATATTTTCAAACTGCAGCCAATTCAAATTTTCCGCCATTATAGAAAGGGCTTTCTGCAGCCAACTTCGCACTTGTGTACTGTACTGGACCGTAATGCGAACGCTTCACGGGCGAGTAGCGCCCCGCCCACTACTAAATTACTCGTTACTTGACTAAATCAGTGGCCTTGTGCGAACTAGCCTTAAGTCAGAAAAGACAGTTTTGCAGGAAAGCCAATTGAATGTTATTTATTCCATGGAGTACAATGCATAAACTATTTTTTACATTCACTTATTAACGAATTTAAAAGAGATAGAGACACGGCTGTCATCTTGGAATGAAAATAATGATTTATTACCTTCAGAAATGGAAATAAGTCAAAAACCTAAATTTCGGAGTTACTTTCTTCTTCCTTGGAGCAGTCGATATGCGAACGTTGAAAAGGGAAGTTTTTTTTTATATAAGTTTAAGTTTACCCTAAAACAAAAAAAAACTAGCCACGCGATTGACATATCTGCATCTTTTTCATACAGTAAAAAGTCGCTATGCCAACGTTGAAAATACCGGGCCTAACAGTTCCGCGTTGATCAAGGATACCAAGAACCACCCCGGGGTTTTTAATAATAATAATAATAAACTAGATTTATATGCGCCTTTTTGTGATTTACATCACTACAAAGGCGCATGTGGGCTCTAGCGGGAAAACAGGAATGCTTTGAGCATCTTCCTGGACTCTCAGCCTCTCTGGGAGAGCATTCCATGCCGCTGGCCCGGCAACTCGGAAAGAGCGGTTCCCGAAGACTGCACTTGATTGTCTTTTTGGCAGCTCCAACAGACTGGCACATGACCCAGCCGACCTCAGAGTAGCTCCCTTTTCATTTAAAGAAGCTCTCCTCGTGAGTTCAACCAGATAGTCAGGAGCCAGCCCATGAAGAGTCTTGAATACCATCAAACAAAGCTTGTAGTCTATTCTTTCCGAGATGCGAAGCCAGTGCAAGCTCTCAAGCAGAGGAGTTATATGGCAGTACTTGGAGCCGCCGTATCAGCCTGGCTGCAGCATTCTGAAGGGACTGGAGTCGTTTTATTTGTGCCATCGGTTGGCCAGCATTTGTTAACCAGGGTTTTTGTGCCGTTGATGATGTTAAAATACGCTAAATTTATAGATAGGCTAAAAGTCAATACAGTAACGGAGAAATAAATGTTCCCTGGAGAAATCTGCGGTAACTGATGGGTACAAACCCGAAGTGGATTGAAAGAATATACAGCAAGTTACCGCAATACCCGCGGGACCGCTAAATTACATTTGGTTAGGGAAATGCAAAATGCCTGCTTAGTATTACAAACTTCAGTGGCATTGTTCAAACTCATATAAAAAAAAAATTAAGTAATGGATACTTGCGAAAATCATCCCCGGGTACACAATGCTGTCGGAATATTTTTGAATTCGGGATTTATCAGATATTTTCATACTTTCGACAACACTAGAGGGATATTCATAACAAATTGCGTTGCTATGGTGATTGCATAGGTTTATATGGTGATATGTTCATAGATTGAAGACGGAACAGAGACACGTTGCTTACATAGAAAATGACAAAAAAACATTTCATACGTTGTGAGCGAGACAGCACTATCAACAATGAATGGCGTCAAAGACTGATGCATCTTATCGTTAGGTATTCAATTGCATTCATAGCCACTTCATAGAATTACTACCTTAATGATTTTGGAGTGTTTTTTTTCCGTATAAAATAGGAAAAAGGGTGCATTTATCCGAGAAAGCCATTTTAGCTTTAAAATAGTTAGACACTATTTATAGTGCCGTATTGTGATAAATCACTGCAAGGGCACTATTCCACTGTAGCATCTCCGATACAAAAATGTATTCAATCCCGACCTATACGCACTTGCACTCTCTACGGCTGTAAGCTCATGGGGTAGGGCATTCCACAGTACAGGGCCGGCTATGCAAAAAGCACGATCCAAGTATTTTGTTTTATTGGATCGTTTTGGAAAAATAAATTTATTCACAGCAGTAGTACTTGCAGATCTTAATGCCAGCCGTGTGTCCATCCCACAAAGCTCTGAATCGGAATTAATATATCAATCGATTTTCTACGGATTACGGCAGATCAAGCTTGTCAATAACTGTCTACCAAGGGAAGCAAGGAAAGCCTTAGTAAATACATTCGTGGTGTCAAAAATAGACTACTGCAATAGCTTATATGCAGGCCAACCAAAACGTCAATTGAATAGGCTACAATTGGTCGTCAATGCATGCGCTCGCATGATTGCTGGTCAGTCGAAAGTTACTCACATTACTCCTCTTCTCCAGAAGCTTCACTGGCTCCGTATCCCGGAGCCCATCGAGTTTAAATTGTGCACGATGGTCCACAAAGCTTTAAGTATTTGGAAAAACACCCAAATATCTCGCTGATTTAATCAAACCAGTCACCCTCGAACCTATAAGAAGAGTTAACACAATGTTTGGAGAGCGTGCATTTGCAGATGCTGGTCCTCTGATCCGTAATGTAGGTTCCTCTGGCCTGGAACCACCTGCCACATCATGTGAGAGAGCTAGAGGACCATGGAAAGTTCCGGAAAGCACTGAAGACAACCAAATTTCTGGCATCATTTGCACAAGCGCCCTTGGAGTGACTACATCACGAAACGGCGCTATAAAGAAATCATCAACTCATCATCATCAATCCTTCAGTTTTACCTTTAAGGTATCGATGTAAAGTTTTGTCAATGTTCTGTTCCATCATGGGACCCATAAAAGTATTGATGCTCACCTATCTATCTTGTCCAGGGATGAGGGATACTGCAGGATGGTCTGGTGAGCGTCCATCTCCACCACACATTGTGTACCGAGCTCGAGTTCTGAAAATAATAAAAAATCCCAAATCACCACTGGCACATTTTTTAAGGAATCCTGTGCGGGAGGCTCCCCAATTCTTGAAGGTCTTGGGGGACTATGTTACCCTAGAAGGGTGCCGCAGAGGTGTTGCTTGAGTTGTTGCTTCTGTCGTGAGGCGCTGCAAGGAAGTGGCGATTGATGTTGGTTTTGAATAAAACCGGATTAAATTGGGAAAGGAACACAGATACTGGTAGATCATTCCATAAACGAGCAGTTTGGCAAAGGAATGAGTCATGAAAACGCCAAGTTCTCATAGTTTTGAGCGCTCGAATTGCATGACGAGAACTGAGGTTTGTGTCCCACTGAGGGTGTCAGAAATGATTTCCCGTTTCGCTGTTAATTTGAAACCCAAACTTTTATTTATTATTTGTATTCCTTGGCTTATCTAGGTTTGTACTAGGCTCACCACCTAAATCTAAATCTAAGCTGCAAAGATATGTATCATTTGAGATACATATTAAATGCATTCCCACAAGCAGACATGCATTATTTCGCGCTCACACATGCCGCATGTGGACCTACAATATAAAAAAACCCAAACTCAAATGAACATAAGCCCTGCAACTCTTGCCGACCATCCCTGAGACAGGGGTGACATTGGCAAAGTGAACCATTTCTTACAGTATGGTTGGTCAACCTTATACCAACCTATCAGTCAAGGAATACAAGCAATTAAATCCATTCAAATATATAAACCAAACAAACACTAAACAATTAAATAAAGAGTAAAAAATTAAAACCTACAAAACATTTTTTTTTTTAAATATGTTTTAAAAGCCTCAGCTTTAACCGCCAGCATTACAGATCAACCGCCTTTTCTTTCACCACCCATGCTGTGAAAACGGTTCACTTTGCCAATGTCACCCAAGTTTCGGGGAAAGTCGGTAAAAGTTGAAGGGTTTATGATCATTTGAGGTTTGGAAATTATGATTTGTAAGTGCACATGCAGCATTTGTAAACGCGAACTTACACGTGTCCGTTTGTGGGCATGCATTTAATATGAACTTTAAATTTTTATTTATCTTTGTAACTTAAAATATAGATCTCTATAATCTAAGTTGCAAGGATATATTCATTCAAAGCTCTCAGATGGATGCCCACAAACAAACACGTGTAGTTCGCGCTTACAAAATATGCTGATTGTGTACTTACAAATAAAATTCAAACCTCAAATAAACATAAGCCCCACAACTTTTGCCGACCTTCCCTGAAACAGGGGTGACACTGGCAAAGTGAACCATTTTTTACAGTATGGGTGGTCAGCCTCATACCAACCTATAAGTCAAGGAATATGAATAATAAATTACATTTAAATATAAAAAATAACAAAACCTTAAAAATAAATCTATACAAAAAAAGTCAAAAATTTCTTATGCAAAAAATGTAGCAAACTAATAAACCAACATTACAAATCAGCATTGCAGATTAGCCGCCACTTCTTCCTGTCCTTGCATACTTCTTTCATTTCAATTTTAGATAATACAATAAAATAGCGGTAAGTTTTACTCAGCCTTAACAATAAATGAGTACCAGCCCCTTTGGGAGCTCGGCAATCCCCACTTCAAATCAAGTGGTTGGCGTAAAGCCGGCCCCCTTACCTATAAAAATAAATAGGTTGAACTCGACACATGCGACCCCTTCGGGTAAAGCGCGAAGAGAAGTTACACTCAATGTGCAGTTTAGTAGCGTAGCGTAGATAAGCAAAAACCACTCTATGACACACATGCTAAAGATGTATCTAAACTAATCATCGATGAATATAATCTAAGTTGCGAAGATATGTAACATTGGGGATTCAAATTATATGCATTCTCACAAGCAGACACGTACAAGTTCGCGCTTCCACATGCCGCACGTGAACCTACAATATAAAACCCCAAATCTTAAATGGGCATACACTCTGCAACTCTTGCCGTCCTTCCGTGAAACAGGGGTGACATTGGCAAAGTGAACCATTTTCTACAGCATGGGTGGTCAGCCGCATGCCAACCTATAGGCTATAAGTCAAGGAATCTAAATCTACTTAAATCTAAATCTAAGCTGCAAAGATATGTATCATTTGAGATTCATATTAAATGCATTCCCACAAACAGACACGCATAATTTCGCGCTTACACATGCCGCATGTGGACCTACAATATAAAAAACCCAATCTCAAATGAACATAAGCCCTGCAACTCTTGCCGACCTTCCCTGAAGCAGGGGTGACATTGGCAAATTGAACCATTTTTTACAGTATGTAAGTAATGTAGCATGAATACAAATAATAAATAACATTTTCGGTATTGAGGACCGTGTGAACATAAAAATGTATATTTGCGACAAAGAAATTTGTATTTCAGTGATTGTCATTGAATTTAAAAAAAAACTGAATAATTTATTTGAAAGGAATAAAAATATTCAATAATAAATAACATAATAAGCGTAGTCCTTGTATTCATCGATTTTCGATGTGTTTTCACATGGTGGTGATTAAAACAGCCTTGTAGGCACTACCAGTATTTTGTACCTGCCGTTTATTTTATCTTTATTAAATAAATTCTAATTATAACTGTGCCATTATCAACACACGTCACACCTTTAGTGATTACACTCAAGGCCCGTCATGTTTTTGACGTATTTATATAAAAAAAAATTAAAAACACTGCACTAGCATTATAAAAAAAAACATAATATTGAATGTCCTATCGTGGAAAAAATGCACAACTAGGAATTCTAATGATAAGAACAATAATAAAAAAACAATATGTGTTGTTTAAAGGATAAAGGAAAGGCACACTGAGGATGATTTTAATATTTTGAATTGCCTTTACCTCGCCTGTTGAAGGGACGAACTCGCACGGCTACTTTGATTTTATCCGTAGACATTTTGTTATCACTTAAATCACTTCGTTGAAAAATATAAAACACACTCAATTAAACACAATAGATACCATCAAAAATACACATATTCACCCAATATCAAATATAACGAAATACATTATAAGTTTATAACGCGTTATCACACCGACGAGCGAAAAATGACACTGGCGGCCATTTTGGTTTTCACAAGTTTGATCGGTGATACCAGCTTACAAAATACCGTTTAAATGGTAGGCATCAGAGGCAGCTGTCAAGTATAGTTACAGATTTCTTTCAGTTGTTATGCGCAAAATAATTTTGAAATTTTAACGCGTGCTAATAAAAACATAATATTTCTGATATTGTACACATGATTATTTATTATTTTGATTTCAAAAAGAGGATTGTATAATTGTCTATGGCTTTTTGTTTTGAAATGTCATTCTACAATACGTGAAGTTAACCATATAAAATGAATTTAATAAAAGCATGCGGTACTTTACTTCTATTTCCATAAGAAATGCGATAGTCCATGCTGTTTTTTTTTTTAACAACTGTTACTGTAACTCTGTCGCCATTCCGCTAGGGGTGGCCAGAGCCTCTGCAGAGTTGCCTCCATTTTTTCCTATCCTTACATACCTCTTTCAATAGGGTATTTTCACATTTTTCTTTTTTTTGTGATTTAAATTCTTTTATGCTTTATTAGCCCAAAACTTCTTGAATTCTAATTTTAGTTGTATTTTTAGCAAAGTTATAAGCATTTTAAAATCGATCTTTGAATTTTCGCGCCAAAACGCTACTAGATGAAGTTTTCTCGCGTGACGTCACGATCTTGTAAACATCGCCGTATCAACTGACAGCCCTCACATTAATGTCATTCAAGCATCGCTTTTTCATGTTTACATCATTGCGGATGTGTTTTTTCAAGAAGTTTGTGTGTTTCTTTAAGAACATATCATTTGTTTTTGTTGTTTTCATTTGTTTCTGTTGTCAACAACACATGTTAACAGAGTATGGAATGTCAATAAAAGAACGTGACGTCAACATATGACGTCACATTACCCGAAATACAAGAAGCAGATCTCACATCCGTTTAAAAACTGGTCCAAAAACCTATATTTTCTTTTTTAAATATAAAATCGAAAAAAAATATTTTCGGCTTCAAATCAACATATTATTATTAGATTTTTCGAAATCTATCAAAATAATATACTTTTTATCATATTCCTCACTATTGCAAATACCCTATTCATTCATATCTATCACATTTTTCATGCATTTTCTTCTTTTACGCTCACTTTGTATATCCCATTCTTTCACAATCTCCGCAATCTGATCACTCCATACTTTTCTCGGTCATCCCTACCCTCTTTTTCCTTTCACACTTTCTTTGTATACATACTTTGTCAGTCTTAACAACCGAAGGTCATTTCAGTTAATATATCTAGGCTTGTTGATGGGCTCACGACTTATCACACAGAGAATAAGGTTGTAACACCAAATGGGCAGGTTGCTAAATAACTATTTAGTTTTTGGTTGCTACCGGTCACTACAGACCTTCGTCACGTAGAAGTGCGACGTAAGATTTGCTTTTCATTACAACCTTTTTCTTTCAAAAATGCGTGGACTTTATTTGACTGCTGTAAAACCTACACTCTTTTATAAAATATTTATAGCTTTACAAAAACAAATTGCTTATAATTTCACGAAGAAAAAGCGTGAAGTAATTAATAATATAACCTTTTTTGTAAGCACATGTTGCGTGCTTGATTCGTGGTAGCAGACTTTATTATATTTTTAAATATTAGTTTATTTGAAATTTTATACAAACCTTGTACAAAATATAAAATTCTCATTTAATAAGTTAATATTCAAGTTCCTCTCAACGAGTCCCGCACGTGAATGGGCATAGATAAAATTATGTCGTCATCCGGCTGGGTTATTAGGGAAGAGGAATAAAAAAATTGTTATTGATTGCTAAGAACGGCAGTCTTTTACAAGACTGACGTTTGCTCACTGAGAAAAAAGTTCAAAAATCAAAAATGATTGGGGCTCATGTGCTCGAAATAAGGTCACATATTGGTAGTTATTTTGTAAGTAATGATGCTGATTTTGACATCCCGAATATGAGCCATGCTGCCGAATTTATCACAGATTGAAAGCAGTTGAACTGCTTCTTTGGCTGACCGCTTTAAAGCGTTGAGGAATAATCAATCCAAAACATCGCAAACGCGCCGCGCCCATCAGTGTCTTAACCGCATTTGACGGTAGACACTTTCTAGTTGCCTGTATTTAGGGTAGTGAAAAAAAGGAAGCTATTGTGGCATCTATTTGCCTTTTCAGTGTCAGGTTCCGATCCAATAAGACTACTAAAAGTCCTACCGAATCAGAAAGCTGGATCAACTTACTGATTATAAAAAGTGGCACAAGAGTAGGTACTCCATTCACCAATAGATGATCGTTCGTAGATGTGGCTGTTCACACAATCTCCGTCTAATCCATGTTAAATACATAAATATTTAAATCAATAAGTCTGCCTACATTATTGCTACAGCTTGGCTGCGTTACTTAGATTATTTATTAGATTAATTAATATTGCTCCTTGACTGATAGGTTGGTACGAGGCTGACCACCCGTGCTGTAAAAATCGGTTCACTTTTGCCAATGCCACCCCGGTTCAGGGAACGGCGGCAGGAGTTGCAAGGTTTATGTCCATGTGAGGTTTTCTTTATTTGTATGCACACATGCAGAATGTGTAGGCGCGAACCTACATGTGCCTGTCTGTGGGCATGCATTTCATATGAGCCTTAAATGCTTACATATCCTTGCAGCTTAGATTATAGATTATAGATAGATAGAATATTAGTTTATAAAATTAAAATTGATGCTAAATATCCTTACAATTAGGGAAAGTTTTTTTTGTTTACAGCACGCTAGCAAACGCGATGGTTGTCAGCTGTCAGATTGACAGCGACGAGAATTGACAAGCTGTGAAATTAATATATTTTTTGTGTTTTGAATACCGGCATTTTTATCGAATACAACGTTTCTATTTGTTTTTATTATTTTTATATACCTGGACGAGTCATCATAAGATGGCTAATAATCTATTTGGATGGGACTTGACGTATCAATCCGTTAAAGACGTAATAACCAAGAAAGAAGATGTTTTGGTTGCCCTTATTCATTGGAAGTTGATAAAACACGGATTTCTCTGCTTGGGCATTGGTGACGAAGTAAGTACCTACACAATATCGTTATCATTTATGTTTTATCGTCATAGCTCGATTCTATTACCTACCTACCGACAAAGTTAAGGATTATTATTGTCACCAAAATGAGGTCGAAACATATTTTTAATTTGGAACTTTTTTTCGGCGAGCAAACGTCGGCCTTTTATAGGACTGGCGTGCTTAGCAAACAATAACAAAATATTTGTATGCATTCTCCCTAGCAACCCGGCCGGGCGAACACTCAATATTGTCTATGACAAGTCACGCGCGGACCTGATTGTGATACTGGCATAACTTGTACATTTCGTCCCTTCAGCGCTTGTTTGGCTTATCTACCATTTGGCTTATCTACAATTCTTTTATGCTCCGCCAGACATCAAACCTTATGAGTCCACAGCATTAACCACTGGACTAGGGTACAGTCTAACAATCTACAATTTGTATCAGTGCTACTAAGTTTTTGATAAGAAATCCTGTATGGAAGACTCCGTAGATTTCAGAGACTCTAACTATTCTTAAACATTTTAGTTGTTGGTTGAGCCCACGCTTTGACAAATTAAGGATGCCTGGGCTGGAAGTCTCATCACCACGGTCATTCTTACCTACCGAATTTTGGTAATATTTCTATAAAGACTAATCAGCTGTTCACTTGCGGCCATCTTGGCTTGATAGGTCTTCTTACAAATGCAACATAAGTTTGTCAAAGCGTGGGCTCAACGGACGACCAAGAATAGCAACGTAAAGGCCTATGACACTTGTTGTAGTGCCGCAGAAGTGTTGGTGATGTGGCGGTTGATGTCATGATTCTTTGGTTCCCACTTATCAATTTTTTAACATATCATATCCCTGCTCATATTTATACTTAGGGCCTCCCACACACCAAAATTCTTCCCTCCATTGTCCCTTTACTCCCAGGACTTCCGCATCAGCCCCAGCATTGTCTGCCCAACGTTTCGTAAATCACAAATTACTCTCCACTACTATCCAAAGCAATGGTTTTCAGCTCCTCTTAGTAGGAACAGCACATGTTAAGATTGGTTCATTTTTCTGGTTCATGGGATGCCATTTAGCCATCACAAGAAATGAGAATCTTCTCCGTCAGGAGAAAGTATACCCCGAATCCAAGTTAATGGTTGGCTTAGGGCTTGTGCTTTCGCAACACAACTAAGCTACACATTTAGTGTAAGTTACTCCTTGACGCGCTTTCTCCGAAGGGGTCGCATGTGGCAAGTGGAGTCTCCTTTTTTTAGAGGGAAGGGGGCAGGCCTTGCGAAGCCTACCACTTCAGTTGAAGTGGGGGTTTCCCAGCTCCCGAAGGTGCTAATACCTTTTTCTTGTGAACCTTGCTGGTATTTTATTTTTGAGCTTAAAATAAACACCGAAATGGGAAATCATTTCTGACACTGTCGGTGGGATTCGAACCCGAGCTCCCGGCATGCAATGCAAGCACTCTACCAACTTAGCTATCAACCAGACTACTGTTAAAAGAATAGGCTTATATTTTAATCTGACTTGTCTTACTATTTCAGAAAACTGTATCTAAAGATGACTCCACCACCGAAGTTCTGCCCGCAGACTGGAATAAAGGCGAGCAGTGCAAGCTGAGGTACAAATACGTGGACGAGGTTTACATCCTGCACACTCTCATCACCGATGGCAATGCTATCATCAATCTGCTTGTAAGTGTGGTTTTCCCATAGAGTTATAATATACATAGAGAGAGCCTTTCCAAGTGCGAACAGTAAGCACTTTTTGCTTCGAAGTGCGAACAAGTCTCATTGGTCCAAACCCGATCACGTGATCGCAAACTGACAGGCGCGCGGGGGGGGGGCGGTCCCATTTTTTGACAGTTGACTTGTATTTCAATTATGTTAGTAAAAATGATGAATTGTTGCGTTAAAACTTGTAAAAATGACACAAGGAAGCAAACAAAGCAGAATAGCAACATAACATTCCACCGGTGAGTACAAAATTTGGCCAAGTCGAACGATTTAAAATGTTTAGTTGCGGGGGTGAAGAGGGAGAGTTACCGCCTCGCCTCTACCCGCCTGGCGTACACCGCTCAGCTAGTGATGCGGTGTGCGAAGCGCATATCGATATTCGTGTTATCGATATGCGCTTCACATTTTTGCTAAATTTTACAATTATATGGAATTTCGCCCCCTCAGTATTTTCAAAAAGTGGAATTTTATTTTACTACTTGGGCTCTATGACTGAAACCGGTCACAGTTTTTCACAAACCGAAAACAGTCACACACCGGGCACCAAATATTCAAAGCCGCGTATGTTTTGTTTATAATTGTTTTGTACTGAAATGTCTTTTACAGATTTGTGTTTTTTATAATAATAATAATATTAGAATGATTTATTTGGTGAGCGCTGTTTTTGTGTGTATCACACCTCAAGAGCCCTCTGCAAGCTTGGTCGTCGCTGTAGAAAGCGCCAATTCTCAAGTGAGACCCAGTTGTTGTAAGGTTGGATGGACCTTTCAGTGACCGGTAAAGGTTTATGAATTTTTCAACTCAACGAAGAGCACATTCGAAATATAAATGGTATATTTTTGTGCTCCGCCGGGATCCGAATCCACAACCTTCCATTTACGAGTCCAAGTGATGCCACTGGACTACGGACCGGTCCAAGTTATATTATTGTAGATCATAGTTTTTTTTTTTTATTGTAAAAATAACTAAGAGACTGGCCCGTAGCTCAGTTGTAACACTGCGGACTCTGAATGGGAAGGTTGTGGGTTCGAACCCCGGCGGAGCGCAAAAAATATACCATTTATATTTTCAAATTTGCTCTTCGCTGGGTTGAAAAATTCATAAACCTTTACCAATGACCGGTCACCAAAGGTCCATCCAGCCTTACAGCAACTGGGTCTTGCTTGAGTATTGGCGCTTTGTAGCGACGACCAAGCTCGGACACCTCTGCGGCTCTACAACAAGTGTCATAGACCCCTAGAGTCTCTAGAATCTAGGGAGTCTCCCGCACAGGATTTCTTAAAAAAAAAAAAAAATTGTGTTTATATTGTATTGAAATGTGTTAAAATCTTTCACAAATAATAAACATGTAAATATGGTACACAGGAGACTTTTGTTAGATGCATTAAAACCTACCTCAAATATAAGGGAAAACAAAAATGGTCGTGTAGTAGTCAATCTACGAAACAAAGTTTTTCTACTACTTCGAATTTCAGTAAAACCTTAATCCCCATACAAATGATTCGTATAAACCTAAATGTAAGGCTTTTATTACAACTTTTGTTTATTTTACGATACTAGATTAAAATTTTGGAATTTAAAGTATCGATAACACATTTTGTTGCGCGCACATCACTACAGCTGCATATATCTATAATGAAGTAGCTATAGAATATCTGCTTACACCGGGCGCTATGGAATACGTCACACACTCGCTCTCTATAGTAATTATTACTCTATGGGTTTTCCCCATTTTATCTATACTTTTTTTAATTGTAAAGAAGGAGATTGTCTAAATGTATTACAGACCCTGTAGCAAAAAATGAGATTGACCCTCAATCATGAGAAATTAACAAAAACAGATAACTGTTTGGGTCATATGAAAGGATATTTACATATTGACAGTAAAAAGGCAATAGGGTATAACTTTACAAGCGACAAAAACTAAATTGAATAAGAGTTTTAGGCTTACACGGCCGGCTGATGATGCTGGAGTGATGTTTTCCGGAATCTGTTGCTGTGGTCTGTGGGAGCTGGAGCTTCCGGACGTTTCGCCCATTTCTACGATGGGCTTCTTCAGCGTGAAGTATGATAATGATGATGATCTTGATGAGAACTGTGAAACTGTGAACTGTGAACATCACAGTTCTCATCAAGATCATCATCATCATCATACTTCACGCTGAAGAAGCCCATCGTAGAAATGGGCGAAACGTCCGGAAGCTCCAGCTCCCACAGACCACGGCAACAGATCCCGGAAAACATTACTCCAGCAAAAACTAAATTGTTTTAAAAAACTAATCGTACTTAAAAGTTTCCACTCTTTCTAATGCGTAAAAAGTCATGGCTTTATGATGACTTTTGTTGTTTATGCCCAAGTTAAAAACTGTGTTTTCCAAGTATGGTTTTGGTGTAACCAACAAAATTTTTGGCCTTGTCCTAAAGGCGATTGTGATATACGTAAAAACGTAAAACAACATAAAATCACATTAACAGAAATATGGGCGTACCCTGGAAGGGGCAGGGGGGAGCAACTGCCCCCCACTGGAAGTAAATAAGTAACCTAAATCATTATTAAATTGTATTTAATCATTATTAAATTGTACAATTATTAAAATGACCACTTTACGATCATGGCTTGGACCCCCCCCCCCCCGCTCCCCCCTAGGATGTGGGACATTCAAAGCTACTGATATTATTTTTGCGATATTATATTATATTTAATTATTTTCTAGGTTCCGCCCAAGGAGCGTACGCCCATGCAAGACACCATCAACCCTCATTTTTATGCCACGTCAATGTAAATAGACCCTGGACATGTACCACTTTGGGAATCACTGATAAAGAGCTCTACCTACTCTAACTTTACAATAAACTTCATGAATAATAACTGATTGCAGAGGACTTCAAACCTCCAAGTCTCCAACGTAGCGGTGAATGTGGACCAGACAGTGCACCGTCTCTCCGGCAGTCTGGAGACCATGGTCCCCGACTACAGGAACCTCATCTACAACCTAGACAAGAACCTCATCGATGTGGTCACGGACAAGTTGCGCAGCGCCTCCTCAACACAAACAGGTACTAATCTAATCTAAGTTGCAAAGATACGTAACATTGAGGATTTTTTATATCGACTGCAAAGGGATGAATGTGAGCTCTGTGGTAATATCGATAAAAAAAAACACTGAGCATTCCAACTTTTCTTCTGTGCCGGAGCGGCTGCAGATCGGAAGATAGAGAAGGATCATTGATCAACCTCACTGCCCTCCTTTGCACAGAATCAAGATGGTCACTCAACTTCTTGGACATACCAGACCAGAGATGGCGGCCATACTCAATAATGGAGCGGCTTTGGGATTTATACAGAGTTAATAACTGGGCTGAAGTAAAAAACCTACGGGCTCTGTATAATATGCCGAGTCGCCGGAAAGCGGAAGTTGACTCAAAAACATCATGATATTTTACTAATCTAATCTAATCTAAGTTGCAAAGATATGTTACATTGGAGATTCACATTACATGCATTCTCACAACCAGACACGTACAAGTTCGCGCTTGCACATGCCTCATGTGAACCTACAACATAAAAACCAAATCTCAAATGGACATACACCCTGCAACTCTTGCCGTCCTTCCCTGTAACAGGGGTGACATTGGCAAAGTGAACCATTTTTACAGCATGGGTGGTCAGCCGCATACCAACCTATAAGTCAAGGAACATACACGACAAATTACATTTGATAAATCAACAACGATGAATTATTAATTGATAGTGTGTATTACTCTTCACAAATCTATTAATGAATCTCCCATTGTATTCCAGATGCCCCCAACAGCAGCAGCAGGGAGCGGGACCAGCCTGACCTGCTGGTGGACAACAGAGCGAGGATAGGCATGCTGGGCAGGGTGGGCCCCGAGTCAGTACAACTATTCATTTCAATATTATCAATTACTTGGTTTGGTATTACTCGTAATAGAACGCTTAAAAATGTGCAATAGGAATCTAGATCTTATGAATAACCGTACTTACCAACCAAAAAAATAAAAACGCCTGCGCACGACGCACACGCAGACATGAGTTTCAAAACTGCCGACTTTCTGGCAAAGATTTGCTGGCTTAACGCATTTTTTTTTTTGACTTCTCTTCTTTTTTTTTAATTCTCGTTCTAACTAAGGACAAGTTGCGGTTAAGAAGTTTTTGACACATGTAGCATATATTTTCAATAACCTTTTAACTGCGGGTGACACGCATAGGCGTCAAGTGTAAACTTGCATAAGTGCGACTGTCAATCATAGACATCCGTGACATCTGTGTTAAAAAATAATTCAAAACCAGTGAAATGTGCTAAACCTTTGTAATTGTTGGTCTTGAATAACTAATATAATATGTGACTGTGCACATAGTTTGTTCACAAGTGTCATCAATCAATTAAGGTAGGAAACAATAAATTTTTAAAAAATGTGCTTGAAAAAGTATTCCGTTCAGGGGGTATTCATATAGCCAGAATATTCAGAAACCAAAAGGTTACAATAATTTCTATTGAACCAAAATTTTAAGTCTGTGATTATCACACACTACATGCGCTGGCTCACCTGTGCAAGTAGACCTTCCTGGAAGGTCACGCTGTGAGTGCTAGCATTACAGAATGTGACTATTTATGTACTATGATTTATTGCAGTGATGTGTTCAGCGTTGGCCGATCAGACCTAGATCCCCTAGGAGGTGGTGGGGGAGGAATGCTGTTCAACCCCTTCGGGGGCAACACACGACCACGAGCAGACCCTGGATTTGGGATCCCCGGAGGTCTGGGAAGGTAGACACTGTTCAAATCTCTGAATTCACTTTTCAGTTTAAAAAAAATAAACACTTTTTACATTTATGTTTATGTTTTAATTTTTAAAGTTAAGTTTCCATTTTTCAAGTCATAGATTCATTATAAACGCAATTTAACAACAATCGTCACGAGTCAAAAACAAAATCATCATTGTTTCCCATAAAATACACATATCCTCTAATGTTAGACCAGTCCGTACTCCAGTGGCAACACTTCGGACTCGTAAATGGAAGGTTGTGGATTCGGATCCCAGCAGAGCACAAAAATATACTATTCATATATCCAAATGTGCTCTTCGCTGGGTTGAAAAATTCATAAACCTTTACCTAAGACCGGTCATCAAAAGGTATAACCAGCCTTACAACAACTGGGTCTTGCTTAAGAATTGGCGCTTTCTACAGCGACGACCAAACTCGCAGAGGGCTCTTGAGGTGTGATAACACAAAACAGCGCTCACCAAATAAATCAGCCTAATTTAATTTTTATTTTTCATATCTGCTGTTACTGTTACAGAGGTGCTGTCCCCCCCGGCGCCAGGTTTGACCCCTTCTCCCCCCTCCCCCAGGGGGGGCAGCCCCGCCGCCCCCGGGGGCCCCCAGACTCCGACCACTTTGCACCACCAGGCTACGATGACATGTTCATGTAGCGAACAATAGGAATGGACTACATCTTCATTATTTTGCTCAACTTGTTTTGTCAAATTGTTCTATAAATAAATTATTCTAATTCACTATTATTCCAATACAATTGGATTATGCTTATTTCTTTGACTGTAAAAGCTAACTGATGTTGAACTGTGTTTATTTTTAATTTTTTCCATTTGATGCTTTTAGCGCTCGTCCTTTTTCTAGGATTCTTTCATCAGAACTATTGCTTTTGATCTATGGCACTTTTCAAAAACCATCTGTCAATTTTGAAAAAAGAACACGGCTGGTGCTGTAGAGAACTTTTTCTTCCCTGATTTCAGGGAATCTGTTTTTCATTCCTGTTTATTTATTTATTTCTTCATTTATAACGTCTGGCAAGCCTTATAGTTTGTAGATGATTAAAAACCTAAACATTGTTACAAATATTATTACATCAAGCAAATATTACCTCATCCCTGGGAAATTGTGGATTCATCATTCGTCCATTGCTGTTTTCTCATTTAAAGAGGTTAGTATTGTGAAAGGTAAGAATTCCTACTAGTTCTATCTTTGTACTTCTTTAAATTACTTTTCAATGATCATTTGAAAATTTTAAGTGTCTATTGAATATGCAGCCTCTGTTGTCTCCATCAAAGCTTTTAGGACCCCATATTTTGTGGGGATGCCGGATAAAGTTCAATTAATGTAGGTAGGTTGAAAAAACACTAAACCACTAAGTACCTTAACTTCCTGCATTTAGGACAATTATCACTGGCATACATTTCATGCCACGCTACAGGTATAGTGTTACTACTTGCTGCGTTTCCCCGAAGGGATCGCATGTGATGAGTGGAACCTATTTACTTTTACAGGTAAGGGGGGCGGTCTTATGCCAATCACTTTTAAAGTTAAAGTGAGGGATTTCCTGCTTCCGAAGGGGCTAGTACTCATTTCTTGTGAAGGCTGAGGACCTAAATCTTGACAGAATTTTCATTTTAGGTTTGAGACAAACACCAAAATGGGAAATCATCTCTGACACCCTCGGGATTCGAACCTGAGCTCCAGGCATGGAATGCAAGCTCTCTACCAACCAATGCTGTAAAATAAACAAAAACCCCTTGATTATGGGGAATGCATTTTTTATTTACTATGGTTGACTTTACATGGCTGAAGGATATTTTGAGATTGCATTATGAGCTACCCACACATCTGAGAAAGGACTAGTGCAATTATTTATCCAGGCTATAGACAAATACAGGAGTAGTTTATTTAAAATAAGTGTTATGCGTTAGTACAATAACAGTTGAAGAAAACTATCAATGTCTGCAAGGGAAGCCACTAAGCCGGGTTAATAACTTGTCAACGATGTCAGTTAATTCTGACATGTCACCGAAATGTGCCTCTACGATAAGATAAAGATTAAATTGATGAATCCTTTCCTTCCTTTCGATGATGAACTATTATTTATATCGCAAAGATATAGTAGAATAAATGGAGGGATCTCGCCTGACAAAACAATTTCTTCCGGCGTGCCTCAAGGTTCGGTCTTGGGACCTCTTCTGTTTACAGCCTACATTCAAGAGTTGGAAATCATTATTCACAAAAGGGGCCTTATGGCACACATCTATGCCGACGATTGTCAGATTTATTCATACTGCGAGCCAACAAAAATAGAGGAGCTAAAGTCTGGCCTAAGCGATCGAATGTATTAATGATG
The DNA here is from genome assembly GCA_951799405.1 of Agapetus fuscipes. Lineage (NCBI taxonomy): Eukaryota > Metazoa > Arthropoda > Insecta > Trichoptera > Glossosomatidae > Agapetus > Agapetus fuscipes. The sequence goes on along the minus strand of OX637349.1, from coordinate 15,558,244 downwards.
TGAACGGATGGATGCTAAGCCATAGATTAATGTTGAACCCAAGTAAAACTGAAATCATGTGGCTTACCACTACGAGAAGAGCCAATATAATTGATAAGAGTGCCCCAATAAACATATCTGGATCAGAAATCGTTCCTACAAAAAGTGTCAAGCTACTGGGAGTGCATCTTGATCACTGTCTGACCATGAAGAAACAAATCAGCACCACGGTTAGTTCCGGCTACTATGGTTTACGACAGCTGAAATATATTAAAAAATATCTACCATTGGAAGCTAAAAGGTCACTCGTCAACGCTTTTGTAGTATCCAAAGTGGACTACTGTAATGGCATTTATGCAGCCCAACCACAGTGTGAATTAAGTCGGTTGCAGTCAGTAATGAATGCAGGCGCGCGGCTAATATTCAACCAAACCAAACACTGTCACATAACTCCGCTTTTAGAGCGACTCCACTGGCTGAGGTTTCCTCAACGCGTCAAATTTAAACTTGGACTTATCACATACAAAGCTCTCCATGATGCAGCTCCTTTCTACATCCAAGAGCTGATTGTCTCAAAAGTCCTGGGCTCAAGGGAGCAAACACTAAGATCAGCAGAGAACGGAGCGGAAACCCTGCTAAATGAACCTAGAAGAAAAATTGCCACTGTTTTCGGAGACCGTGCTTTTGCAGTGGCCGGCCCTGCGACCTGGAATCAACTACCACCAGAAATCCGGAGGTCTAAGACGATTGAGGACCTAAAGAGGAGGATGAAGACATTTTTCTTCGCCCAATAAAAAACTAAGCGCCCTTGGAGTGACATTGAGTTACGAAACGGCGCTTATAAGGAAATCATCATAATCATAATCATACATAGTGGCATTCAAGGCTCATATTTAATCCATGCCCACAAGCAGGCACATGTAAGTTTTCGCTTACACATGTTGCATGTGTAGGTATATATACAAAATAAACCTCACATGAGCATAGATTTTGCAACTCCTGCTAAACAAAGCAACGCAACTTACAGCACTGCGCAGCTAACGGCCCTGCAACTGGATAAGGAGATCGACTGCCACATCACCAACACCTCTGCGGCACTATAACAAGTGTAATAGACCCCTAGAGTCTCTTGAATCTAGGGAGTCTCCCGCACAGGCTTCCTTAAAAAAAACTTTTCCCTGAAACCGAGTGGTATTTTCAAAAGTGAACCAAGCTTTTACAGCATGGGGGAATCAGCCTCATACCAACGTAGGTTGAAATTGTTTATCCCACCAGACAAGATCAGTTCTTAGACAACTTGAGGACAAAAACATTATACTATAATCTAAGTTGCAAGGATATATTCATTTAAAGCTCTCAGATGTATGCCCACAAACCAACAAGTGTAGTTCGCGCTTACAAATGCTGAAAGTGTACTTACAAATAAAATCCAAACCTCAAATGAACATAAGCCCCACAACTTTTGCCGACCTTCCCTGAAACAGGGGTGACATTGGCAAAGTGAACCATTAAGAACCATACTGAGTAACTGAAAAGCTAGCTGAGCTTTCCTGGCATACAAAAAACTGCGAATAAGGTTATCGTCTATCGTGGCTTTATTTGAAACATAACTAATAAAATAAAATCCAGAAGCTTCAGCTTCAATAGATCCCAGAAAGCAGCTCTCCAGAATCAACAGCCGGCTGTGTAAGTTTTAAAAGCGCATCAATAAAATAATACTTTGACTTATTTAGGTATACTTACTTATGTATTTCATGCAACAATACTTGTCATTTTATTGCCATTTCAGGACAGGTAAACATTGCCATGATCTCTAAAATGTAAATGAATATCTAGTCAGGTAAGTGGAACTAAAAACTATGTACCTAACTTGATAATTTTCTATACCTTTATAACGCTCAGTCATTCTCTAGATGACAACTAAATAGTCTTGTCCATGGAACTTTTAAACAAATTTTGAATATGGAATTATCTAATGCTGTAAAATTCATTTACGAAATTCCCCAAATCATCAGTTTTCATTTCTCATTTTTTAATTATTTGAAAGACATTGACAAACCGAGATGAAATCTAGCCTGCTTTCAGGGGCGTGCATTCCATACAGGCCTACAAGTACCTATAAGGTAGGGAACATATTGTAAAAAATGCTTTTAACGTAGCAATTGCAATCGTTGGTTAAATTTGAGTGATAACTTTAGCTCAAATTAATTTTCAATGTATTATTTTTAAGGTTTTAATGGGCAATTTATTTATTATGTTGAGTGTTTCCCTTTATGCAATGCAACTAACTTCATTATCAATCACTGTCTATTGGACGAATGTTTGTGGGCATGCATTTAATATGTACCTATTTTACATATTATAGCTTTGCAACTTAGATTATAGATAGATAGAAGTGAGTTAATGCAATGTTTTATATTCAGGATACTTCTCTAGTCACTTCTGTTGTGGATTTCCCTACTGGCTTGTATTTAGTTACTATAACGGCAACTCTGTCCCCATTCCCGCAGGGGTGGCCACGACCTGTGCGGAGTTGTTTGACACTTTTGATTTATTAATCTTCTTCTTCTTTCGGTGCAACTTCGTCATGGCTATTTTGACCTTGAATTCTGCGGCGCGAAACAGGAACTAAGTAGGTGATTTTGTTGTTTTGTTTTTTGATTTATAAATAAAAGACTTTCATTTTGAGGAAAATCGCCACTTTACATTTTATTATGAATTACATGAAGCGTTTTATGACAAAAACTGATTATTATTGTTATACAATATATATATAATAGATGCTACACAATGCAATTAAACATTACAAAACAAATCATACAGGGTGATGGAAAACTCCAATGCAACATTTCATCATCGTTTATCAACAAGACCAATGTTTCTTACAGCAAACATGCAAAACCCATGAAAATACCTCCACTGTGAGACCATCGTAGTATAGGATACAATCACTGATGGATAAAAGTCGTAGATTGGTCGCCTTTTTCTGAAATTTTATGGGATACTAGCAACATTACAGCACTGGACTCAAGTTTTCGGCCACAAATTTTAGTGGAAAAGCCAAATTTTCAAATGCCAGGTAACTCATTAGATATGTGTCTTATAAAAAAGATATTTATGTACATCAGTTGGATAATTTCATGCAAACGCAACTAAGCTACACATTTAGTGTAACTTTTTGCTTGTGTTATCCCCGGAGATGGCGATTTGGGACCTATTCAGGCTAAAGGCTGATTTCTCAAATGCCAGGTAACTCATTAGATCTCTGTTGTATGAAAAAGATATCTTAAGTTACATCGGTTGGATAATTTCATGAAATTTTGCAAAAAGTTAAAAAATAAAAACCGGGTAGAATGATAAAGAGACTGAGTAATACAGTTTTTTTCCTGATCCCCAATCAATTTATTTTTTTGCTAACTTTTGGCAAACTGTTTTTTCTCATTACATTAAAAATACTAATGACTTCAAAATATCCATCGTCTATGTGACGTCAACCAAAGTAAATAAATAATGGATTCCCAATAATCAGGGATTTTATTGTAGTTTACAGCATTCTAAAATAGACACCAGACTGAAGCCTGCCACATCATGTGAGAGAGCTAGAGGACCATGGAAAGTTCCGGAATGCACTGAAGACAAGCAAATTTCTAGCATCATTTACACAAGCGCCCTTGGAGTGACTACATCACGAAATGGCGCTATAAAGAAATCATCAACTCATCATCATCATCATCATCAAGTAGTCCTAAATACAGTATGTAGGCACTTTAGTGTCTTTTCAATCTACCTACGTGTTGTATTGAGGTTATAACTAAGTGTCTTGTTTTTAGACCTGCAAAGTGATGCCAATTCTTTTACCAAATTTATGGCCCGAGTTTTTTGGGACACTTCAGTTGTTTTAGTCATCTCATTTTTTTCATTGAAGGACAACAAAAAGGGCATAATGACGCAAGTCCAATGTAATGAAATAATTCTGCTTGCTTCAAATCTCGTCCCCTTGGTGCTTGTTTGTCTTATGTCCATCAGAGGTAATTTCACATGAGCAATGTTGTACGAGTACTGGACCAATGTGTCTTATGAAAACTGGAAATTTATTTGAAAAATATTAAAACAATTCTCTCAGTATCTTGTTTTAAGTTTTGTGATTTGTTTACGTGAATTACGTGATTCTTAAGACAATTTCATTGAAATGTCATCTTTGAACCAAATGGTAGAAAAGCCAAACAAGCGCTGGGGGGATGATCTGTTCCGCTTTTTCATATGCATGACTTTTTATACATCAGTGGGGATTGGTTGTACAATATAGAGGTACATGAGGGATTATCTACGATAAATAAACTCAAAACAAAACCTAGTCAAACGGTAAAAAAATGAAACAATAAAAAAATACAACTTCATCATTTACTTTTTTTTTTGTATAATTATTAATAAATGGTACATGTTGTATTGGTGAGTCTCGCTTCCATGAGAAATTTTCTTAATTAATAAAAAAATGTCATCAAGACGTCCATTTAAAAAATATATTGTAGAATTTTTCAATCATAATAATATTTTTAGTGAATAATACTTAATTTTTTTTTTAATTTTATTTTAACTGTGAAGTACTTTTTTTAAACATTATTTTTAGTTTATGGTAATTTAAAAAAAAAGTCACTTTCCACTGAGATTTCTATGCCTAGTGATTCCGTCCCAGGGGAGGATCTGAAATCAGTAAGTCTCTAGAGTTTATGAAACCACGTAATCCTATGTCGCCCGCTCGCGGGTTTTTACACGTTATTACATAATTACTTGTTTTCCTTTATTTTACATCATTTATCCTATTTCATTTACAATCCAACAAGGTGCTGTTTGGCCACCACTGAACAAAGCCCATCAAACTGAAGCCAAATAAACAAACGTAAACAATTGAGCGTCATTCTACGGTAAATTTTAAGTAGTCTTCAAACGATAGGTAACTTTTGAGTTGCGTAACTCAGCTCGATGGACTCGATTCAGTTGCCGTGCTGCACCATTTCATGAAACAGTAAAAAGTTTGAAAAAACCTACTCAACGCACAATCAAGTTTTACATTTAGATGGTGTGTGTGTTTTTCTCATCGATGGTTTGGATTACAAATTACATAACAAAGACAGGAATATACAGCGTACAGCCACTAACAGATTATTGTTTACCAGTTGTGTGAGAGTACGGGATGCTGCTGATGCTGATGAACATAAGCTACATATGCTGCGTGAACACACGGTGTGGCATTGTTTTCATATCTATCACATACACCTCAGCTTCTAGTTATGTCTTTACAAATTATTATCATACAATTACATTGATCTGTTTAAATGTACAATCATGAATAAGTTCATATATATATAATGCGGTATTGAGAAAGCAATGATATTTTACAGATTGAGGTTCTCCTTCCCGAGATGTTTTGCTTTGTTGCCGTCGTCGGTTGAAGCAAGAGACAGAGAAGTCAGGATGTTTATATGTATTTTTTTTATCAAACAATAAATTAATAAAGAAATATTGTATTTGTATATATTAAATAATATTAACACAGACCGGGGATTAGGTAGTACTGTTTGGTTAGGTGTTTAGTGTAGTGGTGTGGTGTGGGGGGAGGGGGCGCCTACTGGACGCAGCAGGAGTTCTTGTGTCCGTTCTTGCTCTTGAGGCGAGACTTGGGCCGGTACTTCTCCAGGTAGGACAGCTGCTTGGCGTTGATGGCACCACGACGTTTACTGGAAGCAGACAACACACATTTATTACAACAATAAATAATAATATTAGGATGATATATTTGGTGAGCGCTGTTTTTGGGAGCACTCTGCAAGCTTGGTCGTCGCTGTAGAAAGCGCCAATACTCAAGCAAGAGCCAGTTGCTGTAAGGCTGGATGGACCTTTAGTGACCAGTCTTTGGTAAACGATTATGAATTTTCCACCCAGCGAAGAGCGTATTTGAAAATATAAATGGTTTTTTTTTTGTGCTCCGCCGGGATTCGAACCCACAATCTTCCATTTACAAGTCAGAAGTATTAATCACTAGACTACGGGCCTGTCAGTAAGAAGAATTAAGATGAACGGCAAGCTGTACTGTACTCTTTTATATAATTATAACCTATCAATAATTTTCTAAACAATGAATATTCTACTTTGCGGCAGTACACTGAGTTCCAGAGCTTGGCACATTCAAGACAATGAACAAAATAATGTGTTTGCTTGCCTATTAACCATCTGCCTCTTTTGCCTGTTACCAGTGTGGTGACGCTTCGAGCATCTTTTCTCTCTTTCTATCTAAGAAAAATAGTTATGACTCCATAACATGAGTACTCACTCCCTGATCATCTCCACGGCTTCCTCGTATTTGAGTCCCAGCTCTATGAGCGCAAGGGCCACCATGACGGGCGCGCGGCCCAGCCCAGCCACACAGTGCACGGCCACACTGCTTTCCGGCTCTTCAACGGCTCTGGAATAGACATAAACATCATTCATAAAGTACACCCAACATATTTAATATTTCTCTCTTCTATTTTTATTTTTAAGAAACCCTGTGCGGGAGACTCCCTAGATTTCAGAGACTCTAGAAGTCTATGACACTTGTTGTAGTGCCGCAGAGTTGTTTACGAGCTTGGTCGTCGCTACAAAGCGCCAATACTCAAGTCATTGGTAAAGGATTCAACCCAGCGAAGAGCATATTTGAAAAAATAAATGGTTTGGATTTTAATTTGAAGCACACATTAAGCATATGTAAGCGTGAACTTACACTTGTCTAAAAGTTAGTTAGTTAGTAAAAGTTACTCTTAAGTCAGTTCTCATCAAGATCATCTTCATCATCATACTTCACGCTGAGAAGCCAATCGTAGAAATGGGCGAAATGTCCGGAAGCTCCAGCTCCCACAGACCACGGTAACATCACTCCAGCATTACACGCGTCTGTTTGTGGGCATGCATTTGATATGAGCTCTGAATGTTAAAATATCTTTGCAACTTAGATAATAGATTATTATTATGGCCGTGTGCGCTTACTTCTGAAAGATATATACATACTTGATTGATGTAGATGACATGACATAGATGATACATACTAAGAAAGAAGTATGTAAGGATAGAAAGAAATAGCGATCGATCTGTAATGTTGGCGGCTAGGGTTTATTAAAGTGAAATTGGTTTTATGATTTAGTTTTTTTTTAGTGTCCATGTTTATATTATTGTTTATTAATTTAAAAAATGTAATTTGCGATGTTTGTTCCTTGACTTATAGGTTGGTATGCGGCTGACCACCCATACTGTAAAAAATGATTCACTTTGCCAATGTCACCCCTGTTTCAGGGAAGGACGGCAAGAGTTGCAGAGCTTATGTTCATTTGAGATTGGGTTTTTATACTTTAGGTCCACATGCGGTGTGTTAGCGCGAAATTATACATGTCTGCTTGTGGGAATGCATTTAATATAAATCTTAAATGATATATATCTTTGCAGCTTAGATTAGATTAGATTAGATTAGTGCTTACTTCTGCCTGAGCGTGAGGAACCACTCGTCCACCACGTTGGTGGGAGGGAAGGTGCCGTCGTCGTACGCCAGGTCGATGACTTGGATCCCCTCGGCCAGCAGGGGCTGCGTCTCGTAGCTGGGCTCGCACACGCGCACCACGGTGCACACGCGGTGCTTCTTCAGCTCCTGCAACACACAACACCGTCAAATCAATATATTGCAACAAATGTATCCTTGACTTGGTTCCTCGTCACCGCTGTTTCAGGGAAGGTCGGCAAGAGTTGCAGGGTGTATGTGTATGTCCATTTGAGATTTGGGTTTTTATGTTGTAGGTTCACATGCGGCATCTGCAAGCGCGAACTTGTCTGCTTGTGAGAATGCATATAATGTGAATCCCCAATGTTACATATATCTTTGCAACTTAGATTGTATTAGATAAGTAACAATTGTATGAGTTTACGAACATTGCGCGCGCATTATAAATGTTTTGGGGACTTTTCAGGTATTATTGTTGTTGATATCAGAAACATGTATGGGGCCGTCCATAAATTACATCATCGATTTTGGACGATTTTCGATCCCCCCCCCCCCCCTTACAATCATCCTTTAGTCATTATCTAATGACCCCCCCTCCCACTCTTGCTGTAATAATGGATGAGCTTAATAATTAATAATGTTATATTACTTACATAATACTTTGTATATTTGGTAGAATTTGGTATTCACAAGAACGACGTCCCTTTTGGTACTCGTACATCATTTGCCATCATCCGCAGACCAGACTCCCCCCCCTTAATGCGAATGACGTAATGCAGTAGAGCCTCGATAATCCGTACTCAGGCTAATCCGAACGTCGCTATAATCCGAACTGCATACCCCACCCCACTTCCTCGCCTTCGCCTCGCTGCTATGTTGTTTATTAATTAGTCTGCAGTTACGACTGCCACGTTGCGCGTCCATTCACTACCACCTGTATCATAGATGGCGTTGGTCCATTCCACGTTTTTCTGCTCTGTACTCGTGCGCGGCGTGTTTTTTGAGGTTATAAAGATGGTTCCAACACCAAAACGCAAACATAAAACTTTGACTATAGCCGAAAAGTGCACCATACTAGACAGTTTAAAAGACGGAGTGTCGGCAACTTCTCTTGCTTGTAAGTATGGCGTTGGAAAATCAACAATTACAGACCTCAAGAAAAATGAGCAAAAATTGAGATCTTTTATAGCTAAAACTGAGAAAGGACCAGGGTTCAGAAAAACTCTAAAATTACCAGAGAATCCAGTGCTAGAAGAAGCACTGTTCACATGGTTTTTAGAACAAAGACGACGCCACATTCCATTGTCTGGTGAGGTCGTAATGGAAAAAGCGAGATTCTTCCATAAAAAACTAACAGGTTCGGATTTTTCTGCAAGTAGAGGATGGCTTGATAATTTTAAAAAACGTCATGGCATACGTCAGCTGAAAGTGTCAGGTGAGAAAGTCTCTAGCAATACGGAAGCTGTTCAACCATTCCAAGAAAAATTCCTAAACGAGATAAAAGAAAAGAACCTTTGCCCTGAACAAATTTACAATGCCGACGAATCAGGATTGTTTTGGAAGGTTCTGCCGGACAAAACTTTAGCCTCTTCTGCTGAAACTAGCGCTCCTGGGTCGAAAGTGTCTAAAGAGCGAATAACTTTTATGCCTTGCGCAAACTCTACAGGGAATCACAAATTACCATTGCTAGTTGTGGGGAAGGCAAAAAAGCCAAGATCTTTTGGATCTGTAAAATTACCAGTGCATTATGAAGGGCAGAGGCGTGCTTGGGTAACCAGAGATATTTTTCTCGAGTGGTTTAGAGGCCATTTTGTTCCTGAAGTCAAACGCCATTTAAAAAAAATGGGACTGCCACAAAAAGCATTGCTACTCTTAGACAATGCCCCTGGACATCCAAATGCTGAAGATTTGACAACAGAAGACGGCAACTTCTCTGTACTGTACATGCCTCCAAATTGTACGCCTTTGATCCAACCTATGGATCAAAACGTAATCCAAAATGTCAAGATAAATTACAAAAAGAAACTCCTGATTCAAATGTTCGTGCAGCAAGAAGCCGATGAGGCTTTAACCTTGCATGATGTTATAAAAAGCGTCACAATTAAAGACGCCATTTTTTCGCTAGCGCAATGTTGGGATCATGTATCATCGTCTCTTATCGAAAAATCTTGGAAGCCTCTTTGGCCTGAAAAAATAAGTTCAACAGAAGATAGATCAGAAGAAAATGATGACTTCGACGTAGAAGACGATCTCCCGCTCAGTCTTTTACGTAATCGTGGTTATACAGAAGAAACCATTTCCACTTTCTTGTCCATGAGTGAAGAGGAGAATTGCACAGATCCTATAACTGATGATGAGATCATAACCCAAATAACGCAAGAGAATGACGAGTCTTTAGCTGAAGATTATTTTGCTTCAAATGTCAAGAAAATTACTCATTCACAAGCCATATCATCTTTGAACACTTGCTTGGAGTGGGCTGAAGAAAATGACCTGTCCTTATCGGAAAAGATGATGCTACGTAACTTGAGGGACAAAGCTTTTTTCTGGTCCATCAACAGGACTCGCCAAACTAAAATAGATCAGTTTATGACTAAATAGACAATTTACACCTTACGTATTTTATGGTACCTAATTATTATGTAAATGTACGGTAAGCAACGAGCCGGGCTTTTTATTTGCATTACGACTGTAGTCCTTACGCTGCTTGTAATAAGAGCGTTCCCAAGGTCAATATGTAAAGCCCAGCTCGTTGCTTACTGTACCTCTTAAACTATGTATATAATTAAACACTATTTTAAGAATAAAAATGTTTTTTTTTCTCCTTACATACTATAATCCGAACGCTTCGTGAGTCCGAACAGGGGTTAGTTTTTGCTAGTTCGGATTATCAAGGCTCTACTGTATATGGACAGCCCCTATGCAAATTTTCAGCTGGTTATGAAACATTTTAGTTATTGGGCCAAATTCCATCTAAAGTTCCTGGGCTATAGGATGTTCGCGCACAATTTGTTGCTGTTCGCTTGCATGCACGACCGCAACAAACATTTGTATCGCACGCTGTGCCGCGCTGTGCGGCACAGTTTGGCACACTGGTGGAATCTTACCTTTATGGTTGGTAAAATTGCATTATTTTAAAACATTAGAACATTTTTAATAACAGGGCATTGAAACACAAAAGCAAGAAAACATAGAATTGCACATGTTATTCAGTATTCTGTGGTGTTAGACAGCTCTGTGGTAGGCAGGTGAGCCATATAGCATGTGTCTATGTCGTAAGCTAGTTTCTGCCCTTATGCTTTGTAATACTGTAATTTTTCTTTCACAATTGACTATAATCTATAATAAATATGACTCATCGGCCATAATACGAGGGCGGTTTGATAAGTCAGTGACTTTTTGAATAAAACAATTTTTTTTCGGCAAATAAACATTTTCTTTTTCTACATAATCACCTTTTAGCTCGATACATTTAGTCCAGCGTTTTTCTAATTTTTTTATTCCCTCTAAATAATAGGTTTGCTCAAGGCTCTCAAAATAGGCGTTTGTTTCGGTAATGACTTCTTCATTCGACTCAAATCTCTTACCCCCCAGCCATTTCTTAAGGTTTGGAAAAAGAAAATAGTCGCAGGGGGCTAGATCAGGAGAATATGCTGGATGGGGTAGAAGTTCGTAGCCCAATTCGTGAATTTTGGCCATTGTGACTAGACATGTGTGCACACGTGCATTGTCTTGATGGAACAGCACTTTCTTCTTCGCCAAATGCGGCCGTTTTTCCTTCAAATCAACGTCGAATCTATTCAAAAGGTTTGAATAATCTTCGCCGGTGATCGTTTTACCTTTCTCGAGGTAATCGATGTGAAAGACACCGCGTGCATCCCAAAAAACTGTGGCCATGACCTTGTTGGCTGACAGACACAGTTTGGCCTTCTTTGGTCCACGTTCACCCCGAGCTGCTTTGATTGTTCCTTGGTCTCTGGCGTGTTGTGATGGATCCATGTTTCGTCCACAGTGACAAAACGGCGCAAAAACTCGTTCTGATCACGGCTTAACATCGCTAAACACTCTTTTGAAGTGGTCACACGATTGCGCTTATGGTCGAGTGTGAGCAATCGCGGCACCCATCTCGCGGAGAGTTTTTTCATATCCAAATATTCGTGTAAAATATGATGTACACGTTCAGTTGAGATACTTACAGCATCAGCCAACTCACCCACTTTCATTCTCCGATCGTCCAATATCATTTTGTGGATTTTATCGACGATTTCCGGCGTGATCACTTCTTTTGGACGACCTGAACGTTCGGCGTCACTAGTACTGGTACGACCACAACGGAACTCCGTAAACCACTTCTTAACCATTGAAATTGATGGTGCTGAGCCCCCGTAGTATTTATCAAGTCTTTCCTTAGTTTCAGTAATAGTTTTTTTACGTAAAAAATAATGTTTAATCAACACACGAAATTCACTTTTTTCCATTTTCGTAGAAAATCACAAGGTTGTCTGCTTTGAACGGCTGTCAAACACCAACTGAACGACGTACCTTGATCAAAATTAGAATGTTGCCCACTAATAGATTACAGTTGACGGCAGCACTGTTGCATTTGAAGTAACTGCGCGGGAAATTCAAAATGTCACTGACTTATCAAACCGCCCTCGTAATTGCAACGTGTGCACACGTGTTCCACGCAGTTAAGACATTAAAGTACTGCAAACAATGCAGAAATAAATCTTACAACTGTACCTTTTGCCTGTTGACAGTGTGGTGAAGCTCAGAGTATTATTGCTCTCTTTCTAACTAATGAAGATTTGTGTTGAGGTAGGTTGAAACGAATATAGCGTCTACTTGCATCAAAATATTTTGACCCCACTATATTAATATTTTTGACCCCACTACATAATAATGTGGGCAGCCACATCTAAGCGTGATCACCTATTAGTGAACGGAGTACCACTCTCCATAGGAGGTAAGCTAATCCAGCCTTCTGATTCAGTGACACTTCTAGGAGTCTTACTGTATCGGAATCTGACACTGGAGAGGCAAAAAGATGCCACAATAGCTTCTTCTTTTTTTCACTACGCCAAATTAAGGCTATTAGAAAGTGTTTACCGTCAGATGCAGTCAAGACCCTAGTGGGCGCGTTTGTGGTGTCTCGGATTGACTATTGTTCGACGCTTTATAGTGGTCAGCCAAAGAAGCAGTTCAATCGCTTTCAATCTGTGTTGAATTCGGCAGCAAGGCTCATATTCGAGATACCCAAATTCGCTCAGTCACTCCGCTGTCAAAAACACTACATTGGCTTCGTTTCCCGGAGAGGGTGGTCTACCGTGTTTGTGTGATGGTATATAAAGCCATCAATGGCTTGGCTCCACCTTATTTGACTGACATGATGTTGCCTGTTGAGATGGGTGTAGGGAGGCAGACACTCAGATCCGCGGACGATGGAGTAGTCAATTTGGTTCAGCCACGCTGTCAGATTCGTACAAATTTCGGAGACCGCGCTTTCCGTGTTGCGGGTCCGGTGGAGTGGAACAGACTGCCACCCGGAGTCAAGAACTCCAAATCTGTGGATGTATTTCACGGAGCACTCAAGACACACCTTTTTAGAAAGTCTTATCCATGATCGGAGAGGGCCCTTGAGGTGTGACACACCCAAAAACGGCGCTCTCTTATCATTTGTAATTTAAAATAAATTATCCTGATAGTATTATTATTATTATAATTCAATGCTAAAATCTTTGTATTTCCATTCAAGGATGGAAAATTATTATGTCTAATCTAATCTAATCTAATCTAAGCTGCAAAGATATATATCATTTAATATTTATATTAAATGCATTCCCACAAGCAGATATGTATAATTTCGCGCTAACACATGCCGCATGTGGACCTACAATATAAAAACCCAATCTCAAATGAACATAAGCCTTGCAACTCTTGCCGTCCTTCCCTGAAACAGGGGTGACATTGGCAAAGTGAACCAATTTTTTACAGTATGGGTGGTCAGCCGCATAACAACCTATACGTCAAGGAACATACATGACAAATTACATTTTTAAAATCAATAAACAACAATATACCTATACATTGACATAAAAAACTAAATCACAAAACCAATTTTACTTTAACAAACCCCAGCCGCCAACATCACAGATCAACCGCCATTTCTTTCTATCCTTACATACTTCTTTCATTTCCTCCAGAGTCATAACCTTCTTCATACAAGCTCTTCTTTTATTATGACTCTGGATATTCCATTCATTCGCAATTTCGGATATTTTGTGCAGGAAGATAATGTTATAATTCTCCTCCTTCTGCTCAAATGGCTCTACAGCTCAAATCCAGCCTTGGCCTCTGTTATCCTCAGCTATTGAGTAATAACCCCCGTCATTGAATAATAACATAGAGGAGCAGAAACTAACTTACTGCATTGATACATACTATCTACCACTTCTGTCTCAGTCCTGTGAAACGTTGCAGTGCTGTAGTTTGTAACGAGATGAATTTGTTTTGTGGAAAGGAACATAGGGATTTGAATATTTGAAATAGAAAATGAAAACAAAAGAAAACGAAAAACAAAATAAGGAGATGTCTTCCTGGCTTCAGAGCCACAAGCATGTGAATTTGGTTACAATCAATATTTTTGTGTTTAATTATTATATATATATTGTGTAAGTGGATTAATAAAATGTTCTATAAATGGTTGGTTCATTATGTGTTATTATAAGTGATGTTATTCTAGTGTTCACCACCCTAGCAAGAGCCACAATTAGTGTAGAAAGAATTCTTTAGAGCGCGGCTAAACACCCTATTGAAGATCTGAATAGCATCGTAAATAACGTCACAGCATGTTTAAGTCTGAAAGAAAAACCCTCACAAGTTATACAAAACATGTTTTACTTGTCGAATTTATGTTTTCTTGCTTTCTCCATATTGTGTTTTGGCACCCAATTACAACACATGCCATAATGTCTTAAAATAATGCCTTTTTCCTTTAAATTTCCTCAATTTTATCGATTACAAGATTTGCATTGATTTGCAAGACCGCATGCATCTATGTTCAGACTGCTTCGGGCGCAGTACGTAGTACGCACATAGTACGCACGCGGCAATACTGCCACCTTTCTAGAAACATTTTTACAATCGCCCGAGTTTTATTGTACACATGGAAATGCATCTGTGAAGTCCTTTGTTATCTTTCTTACTAATGACCATTTTCCGAAGTAGGTTGAAACAGATATACGCAACTACGCAAACGCAACTGAGCTACACACATAGTGTAACTTCTTTCCGCGTTATCTTCGAAGGAGTCGCATGTGGCGAGTTAAACCTATGTATTTTTACAGGTAAGGGGGCCAGCCTTATGCCAACCACTTCAGTTGAAATGGGGGTTTCCCAGCTCCTGAGCGGGCCGGTACTCATTTCTTGTGAAGGCTGAGTAAACCTTGCCGGTATTTTATTTTGAGGTTTGAAATAAACACCGAAACGGGAAATCATTTCTGACACCCTCGGTGGGATTTGAACCCGAGCTCACGGCATGCAATGCAAGCACTCTACCAACTGAGCTATCGACCGGACTATATATGTATTATCTATTTTCGTTAAAGTAATTTCTAGTCCACAGATATTACATGTCAATGGCTTTCGTCGGTGTAATAATTACCTGTATGTAAGTGTGTATGGTGTGGTCGGATGGTCTGTCAGTGATGAGGAACTTCATGCCCTTGTACTCGATCATGGCAGGAGCCGGCCTGATGTCCTTCTGCCGCATGTTGATGCTCATGAAGTCACTCGCCACAGGAAAGCAGCGGCGCTGAACTACGGCACGAGTCCACAAAGCACTTACACAACACTCCACACACTCTCTCCAATGAAACGGGGGGCGTGATGAGCGCTACTCAGTCTTATGTTATTCCTGATATTCTATATATATTTTTATGTCAGTCCACACTTTTTGGAGGGTATCTTTTTAATATTCCAAAATTAAACTAATGTAAGCACTGTCACTTGTTTTCTTTTTTTTGTGTGTATCAAATAAAATCCCGTAAAAAAGTAGAAAATAAGAATCACTTAGGCACTGAGCATAGCAGGGGGTGTGCTGGCCTGGGAGGGTGTTGAGACAGTTTTCCTCTGGGACGAGGGCGGGGTGAGGCTGGTGAGATGCTGTATATGCTGCGGGCAACCCCTAGTGATTATGATATGCTTGTCTGAGGGAGGTGATGGCGATCTCGGTCCCCAACGGTAACTGAAACAGAAAACAGGCAATGTTACCAACAAATATACTAATATTTTGTCGCTGGTATGGTCAGGGGGAAAAGGCGTATTTGTGATTTAAAAAAATGTAATTTGTTGTGTATGTTCTTTGACTTATAGGTTGGTGTGTGGCTCACCACCCATGCTGTAAAAAATAGTTAATTTGCAAATGTCACACCTGTTTCAAAGAGGTCGGCAAGAGTTAATACAGGGTTTTTATGTTGTAGGTTCACATGTGTCATGAACAACCCCAAACTTTTACGTGTTTGCTTGTGAAAATGCATATAAGTACTGTGAATCCCCAATGTTACATATCTTTGCAACTTAGTTAGATTGACTCAAATTTGCTTTATAGAGACAATGGCAAGTTCGAGCCCTGCCTGTGGCATGTCCTCCGTGGTTCAACATATTATGTCATAGGGTAATTGTTGATCAATAATTCTTTAGATTTTGGGCAGTAACTTTGTGAAAGCACATTTTAATTAATTAAAATACTTTTTTAACTTTGTTACAATTCACTTGAGTTTTAAAAAAATAAAACTCAAGTGAATTGTAACAAAGTTAAAAAAGTATTTTAATTTTTAATTGATCAATAATTCATTTAAATATTTAAAACATGTATTAATGACTGATAAAAGTTAATACCTATTTCTGGCCAGGAAAAATAGGTTGGTGAATTGCACTCCTCTTCACAAAGCTGTTTAAGAATAAAAATATATGAAACAACTGAAGATGAGGGAGCTGCTGCTTTTCCCGAAACTGTTTACATACAAAATACAACTCAAAAATGTTTTTTTTATGGTTTGGTGGTTCTGGCATTGTTTATTTGTATACTGTAACTGTTACTCTATCACCATTACGCTAGAGGTGGCCAGAGCCGCTGCAGATTTGCCTCCATTTTTTCCTATCCTTTCATACTTCCATCAATTCATTCATGACATAAGAAAATAATGACACCACTGTTATTTGAAAAGTAATG
This sequence comes from Agapetus fuscipes, assembly GCA_951799405.1. Taxonomy (NCBI): domain Eukaryota; kingdom Metazoa; phylum Arthropoda; class Insecta; order Trichoptera; family Glossosomatidae; genus Agapetus; species Agapetus fuscipes. The sequence continues at coordinate 15,541,511 of OX637349.1, read as the reverse complement.
ACACAAATTAAACACTGTTAATTATTCATTGTGTGCTATTAAAGAATCATCCACTTTAGCAATTAATTAAGAGTGTAATTATTTCCAAATTGAGAAAATGATTGAAGTTAACTAAGTGCACACATTTACACTTATAATGATGACAAAATGTTTTCCTAACAAAAAAAATATTGACAAGCAGAAAACTGGACATTGATTTTGAAAATATTAAAGCAACTCCCACAATATCGTGTTTTGCGTTTTTTTCTTAGATCAGATTGTGCAGAATGTCATTCATAAGACCATTTCATTGAAAGGTCATCTTTGAATCGAATGGTAGATAAGCCAAAAAAGCACTGGGGGGACGAATTGTCCCCGCTACGATGGCAGCAGGTCATTTGACATATTTACAATAATAATTACAGTTTAATAAAAGTGTAAATATTCATGACAAACCTAATCATAATTACTACCTTCCCTCGAAAGTATGCCGTAATTTGTAACAAGTGTTTATAGAAAAAAATCAGTTCATCCTCAGTCGTCGTGCAGAGAGGGTGACTCCTGAAGACGTTAGCTACGTCGCTAACGAAACGGCGAGAATAATGTAAGTTCTCTTATAAAGGTTCGTCTAATATCCGAACTGTGTGGTTAGTATGATTGTAAATAGACAGTAGGTCATGTCGGAGCAGATGCAGGTCTCGTGTCGGAACTTGCAGCTCGTAGGGGGAGGGGGGGGGGGGAGGTAGAATGGGGAGGGGCACGGTGCAGGAGGGGTGGGAGGTGGATCGATAGACGGAAGCTCGAGTGGAAGGAAGAATAGGAGAGTTCAAAAAAGGGCGAAAGCGCTTAATCATAGGACAACAGAATGCGTAATCTATATAAAGATACCTCAAAGGTAAAACTGAATAAGTGACATCTTAAGCTAACATGGGTTTCTCAGATAAATGCGCATGTTTTCCTATTTTCTACGAGAGAAAACACTACAAAAGTGCGAAAATCTTGTAGTTTAGAAGTTTTTCACGAGTACTTCTTTATAATTAGTTCTCTTACTTTGAGAAGTTACACCCAATAAAACGTTGTATCCACGATTCCTCAAATCAGTGAATCAGCCCTTATTCAGTTTGACATTTATTCGGTGACGATTTGATCTTGGTCAAGTATAAGAAAGAGATACATTGATGTGAACATTTTCTTTGCATCATGCTACTCCATAATATGATGAATTTTAGACTGATAAGCCAGAGGAATCCATAATGCCGTCCAAAAAGGAAACTAAAATTGGCGATGCTAACATTCTAAGCGAAAGATCTATTGTTATCGTCACGTGTAACATTGTAAAATTACATTAAAAAGGTAGTCAATCGTAAGAATTTAGTTGAGGGGCCTATAATAATGTTAGGGTCAACTATCTTGGACAACAGATTTAATTTTAATTTTTATTAAAAAATAGATTTGTGAAGAGGAATGCAATTCACCAACCTATTCTGCCTGGCCAGAAACAGGTATTAATATCATCATTTAATAATTCATTATTGTTTATCTATAATCTAAGTTGCAAGGATATATTCATTTAAAGCTCTCAGATGTATGCCCACAAACCAACAAGTGTAGTTCGCGCTTACAAATGCTGAATGTGTACTTACAAATAAAATCCAAACCTCAAATGAACATAAGCCCCACAACTTTTGCCGACCTTCCCTGAAACAGGGGTGACATTGGCAAAGTGAACCATTTTTTACAGTATGGGTGGTCAGCCTCATACCAACCTATAAGTCAAGGAATATTAATGTTTATTATTAATGAATTATTAAATAATAATTACCCAATTTTGGCATGACAGTTCGGAGTCGATTGCAGTAAATGCTCTTCGCAATTATGGATATACAGTTTTTGACAAGGCCAGACCTCGCAGCCAACACGCTGAAGGCCTACTGACAACTAATCATGGCGGTGTTGCCATAGTCTGTAAATCAGAATTGCGCATATCCAACATCGCCCCCCTTGGATCATATACAACCTTCGAGTACGCGGGATGTAGACTTACCCTTCAGGGCTCATCATTCGTAGTCCTGACCGTTTACAGGCCTGGCTCGAATCCAGTAACTGCTGATTTCTTTAATGAGTTAACCACCATGTTGAGTCTTACATCTCACCTAAAGATACCTATTATACTGACTGGTGATTTCAATATTCATATAGAAAGGCAAGCTGATCCGCATGCAAAGAAGCTTAACAGACTGCTGGCTGACCACAGCCTCTCGCAGTGGGTCGTATCTCCCACTCACGATGCCGGAGGAACCCTTGACTTGCTCATCACACGCAGCGACTGCACCCCATCATCTACAGCTGTTATCGATGTGGGACTTTCTGACCATCGGCTGATCGTTGCTGGGTTTTGTCTCTCAATTCCATCGCCTCTCTACACTACTATTATTACTAGAAATTGGAAGGATTTCTGCCCCAAAAAATTTCGGTTTCGTCTTGAGAACTCTGTCTTGTGCTCTGACGCCATCTATACTGACCAAAACATAGACCATCTTGTAGGACAGTACAATTCTACACTCAACGACATCCTAGATGAGCTTGCTCCATTCACTTCGAAAACATTGCGAGTGCGTGGCATCTGTGGTTTGACTCCAACTGCAGAGCTGAAAAAGCCAAGGTCCGCAAACTCGAAAGGGTTTACAGGCGACTGAAGACCTCTGTTTCTAAGAATGCTTGGATTTCTGCCCAGAAGTTGTATGTACAACTCATTGAAAAAGTTAAATCTGCTTACTGGAGAGAACAAATTCACACTCACAAAGATAATCCAAGGAGATTATGGCAAGATTTACGGAATGTCATGGAGACACCTAATGCGTCGATGCCCACTAGCCTGAATGCTGAACAATTCAAGACTGCATTCAAGACGAAACTTGATGGAATATCTGCATCCCTTCCATATAGCACTGCGGCCATAGTTGCAACACCATGCTCGATCAAATTTAACACCTTTGCTCCTGTGACTGAGATTGAGCTTAAGAAGACCATCAGCAATTCTCCCACCAAGCATTGTCAGCTGGATCCCATACCCACACGACTGCTCAAAGAGAACCTTGATCTCCTTTTACCCCTGACTGTTAAAATTATGAATATATCTCTGATGCATGGAGTCGTACCGGCATCCTGGAAGATTTCGCATGTCACTCCTCTAATTAAGAAAAATACACTCGACGCTGACGACCCAACCAACTATAGGCCAATTTCAGGCCTCCCCTTTTTATCTAAAGTGCTTGAGCGTACCATTGCATCCCAGCTGATGACTCACCTCGAGAATAACATCTTATTGCAGAAATATCAGTTCGCTTATAGGAAGCATCATTCAACTGAGTCCGCCCTCACAAGGCTGACATCTGACTTAATTGTGGGAGTGGCATCAGGTGACATTGGTTTAGTAACGGTTCTCGACATGAGTGCCGCCTTTGACACTGTCGATCATGAAATGCTTCTTCATTGTCTGGAGTCTGAGTATGGCATCTGTGGTACTGTCATCGAATGGCTGCGCTCGTACCTGTATAATAGAAGGTGGTCCATTAGGCTTAAGTCTGACTCAACCAAAGAAGATCTTGTTTCTCAAGGAGTACCCCAAGGATCAGTCCTTGGTCCAATCCTCTTTATCTTGTACATTGGCTGTATTGATAATATTTTGGAGGAGTGTGGCATGCGAAGCTATGCATATGCTGATGATCGTGTCCTCGTTGGTTTTTGCAGTCACGACAAAAAAGACGATCTTTTGGCCAGGACCACCCATTGCTTGGAAAGACTCACAAATGTTATGGCCTATAGACGTCTCAAACTGAATCCAACCAAGACTGAGTTCATGTGGGTCGCCTCTCCGGGTCGGCAGCACCTCTTGGGTACTCAGCCAATCTTTTTCTCTGGTGCAAGCATAATACCATCCTCCACCATATCCGTCCTTGGTGTCTTACTAGACGGAGCACTATCGATGGAGGCACAAGTGTCCAGGACAGTGAGCACAGCTTTCTTCTATATCCGCCAATTGAGCCTCATCTCAAGATGTTTGCCTGTGGATGCTGTCAAAAGCCTCGTAGCTGCTTTCGTCGTCTCCCGATTAGACTACTGCAATATCATATATGCTGGACTACCACAGAAATTGTTTGATCGGCTGCAAATGGCTTTCAATGCTGCTGCCAGGGCAATTTTTCGACAGGGAAAGAGCTGTCATATTTCGCCACTGCTGAGAGAACTGCACTGGCTGAGGGTCCGAGAGAGGGTGGAATTTAAGTTGTGTCTCACTGTACATAGGGCCCTGAACGGCACTGCACCCCCATGTCTCGCTGAGCTATGCTCTGTCGATGGGACTTCAAAAAGACCACTACGCTCTGCCCTTACTGCTGTCAACAAGGTTATAGTGCCCAATAGAGCAAACACATCAAACTTTGCAGACAGAAGCTTTGCGGTGGCCGGGCCGGTGGCCTGGAACAATTTACCCATCGGTGTTCGCGCGAACCAGCCTACCACCACCTTCAGAAAGGAACTGAAGACACTACTTTTCTCGAGAAGCCATGGCGCCCTTGAGATGGTCCTGGACCATTAAATGGCGCCACAGGAAAGAAATCATCCATCATCATCATCATCAATAACATCTGTTGAACCAGGGTCAAAGTTAAAGTCAAGTGACCCAAGCGGGGATCGAACCAACGTTGTTCCATTCGAAACACGCTAGAAAGATCAGCCCTCTTGGCCCCCGCGGCTATTCAAATTGTCTTAGTTGTCACCTTAACGATTTGGCACTGGGCTCTATGCGGTCGGCGCTGTAGCTTGGTGCGCCCCTCTCTCGCTGGCGGCATGTGGCTCCTCGCCCTGGGAGTGCCTGGCTGGCTGCTGGCTGCTGACTGGCTGCTGGATTGGAGTAGCGTACACTGGAGCGACTGACTTGGGCAAGGCGGCCGCGCGGTGCACCGCCGCTCTATTTGTGCTGGGCCTGGCAGTACTCGCCGCTGTCCAACCTGAACTCCATCAATGTCGACAGGGAGCACACTTCCAACTGCAACAATACAAAATACAACAAATCAGCAACAGATTAACGTGACAATCGAGCAAACTCCAGAGGAAGAAAAGAAATCAGACGATGATGGAGCTAGAAATACACGAACATATGGCAACCTGAACTACATCGATGTCGACAGGGAGCACACTTCCAACTGCAACAACACGAAATACAACAAGTCAGCAACATATTAACGCGACAATCGAGCAGATTCCAGAAGAAGTAAAGAAATCAGACGATGATAAAGCTAGAAATACACGAACAGATGGCAACCTGAACTACATCGATGTCGACAGGGAGCACACTTCCAACTGCAACAACACGAAGTAAAACAAATCAGCAAGAGATTAACACGATAATTAAAGAAGTTCCAGAAGAAGTTAACGAAAATGGGCAGCATATTTATTTCTGCGATAGGCTTGACCGTACTTGCCGAGGTCCAACCTAAATTACATCAAAGACGACAGGGAGCACATTTACAACAACACGATTACAAAATACAGTAAATTAGCAACAAATTAACCCATATAGCAACTAAATAAAAAAGAAACATAAGACACAGACAAGGCATAAGAAGTCTAAAAGAAGATGAACAGATGGTTCAAATACTACATGTGGCGGAAGGCAATAAGGAAACTCGACTCCAAACAGTAACGAGGTGCTAGCTATCTAACAAGAATCAGCTGGATTCCAATGGAAATGAACTTTAACAGGAAAAACTCAAAGGTCAAAATGTCGACAGAGTTTTAGTGAACCTTGCAAGCTGAGAAACATAACAACTGTCGAGAATCGTAAAATGAATTTCAATAACAAAGTTGACACGATTGTTTCATTGAGGTTATAAATTTTACTACGACCATAGATTTTTGTTATAAATGAAATATGGCGCAATAAACAACAAGCAACGATAAACTCTCGACCTTAGAGAACGAGTCTGAATCATAAGCAGCATCAGCACGGGAAAGGTCAAAGGTCGAAACGCAATACCCAAATCTCTCAGCTGGATGAGTCGCCTCATTGTAAAAAGGATTTTTCACCAGTTTTCATTTCAAGCGCGCCAAAAGCAACCAATCAATCACTTTTACGAAATGCAACGAACATGAACAAAACAAAAATAGAATTCAATTGAATTAACACATTGTGGTTTTTGGGCGAGCTCTGCTGGCTCTCGGGTACGAAGCGCGCACATAAAAACCCAATGCTTAATTTTAGAACGGTACAAAGAACTGTAAACTGAAAACAAGCTTTTAAAGTCTTTCTTCGGGAATGCTGCCAAAATTTTAGATTATTTTCATAGCCTTGACTGTACCTCGCGGATCTCGGGGATTCGCTGAATAAGCAGTATGGAAACATATTGATCAACACAAACAACGCTGATTCTTTTAAGAAATCAACAAGCTGTTTAATCATTCTCATTTCTCAATGACAAACCTTTGACAAGTCAATTACCTTTAATTTTGAAAAACAACATGATAATATTGGTTGTAGTTCTATAACTGTGGATGCAAATTTGAAGGGCCTACAAATGCAAATTTGAGAAACCGCCTTTACAAAGCATTCGGAACCTTGAACGATTTCAAGACCAAGTAAACATATCCGTGATTTGATCGACAGAGCTTTCAGATTCTATTCAATAGTGATTCTTTGGCATTTACCAGTGCATGATTGAGAAGTTAATTTAGAACCGATATGATTGAGCAGAGTTATTTGGCAGGTCTTCAGCATAGCGCACGTCTTCCTGGATGGAGGCGCGGAACTGCATCCGAGGAATCCGCTCGTCACCACGATCAGAGTAAACAAGATGGATGACGCGCTGTGACAGCCGCAGCGGGAAACGTGATCTGACCTTGGACGGGCAAGGCATCGCAATGCAATGCAATACGCAGCACATGCCGTCCCCTTAGTGCTTGCTTATCGTATCTCCATCCGAGGTAATTTCACATGAGCAATGTGTGTATGTGTACTGGACAAATGTGCCTTATGAAAACTAGAAATTGATTGAAACAATATTTAAAACAATACTCACATTACCGTTTTTTTAGCTCAGATTGTGAAGAGTGTGATTCTAAGGCAATTTAATTGAACGGTCATCTTTGAATCAAATGGTTGATTAGCCAAACAAGCACTGAGCGGACTATTTTGCAGAGGCTCTGGCCACCGCTAGCGGCAGGCGATAGAGTTACAGTAACAGATAGAGTTACAATAACAGATTACAGGGACCTATTTATTTTTACAGGTAAGGGGGCCGGCCTCACACCAACCACTTTCAGTTGCAATGGGGGTTTTCTCAGCTACCGTGAGAGCTGGTTATCATTTCTTGTGAAGGCCGAGTATACCCTGGGATCGAAACCTTGTTCCCGGCATAAAATGGAAGCATTGCACCAACTGAGCAATCGACCGAACTTTTTACGAGCTTGGTCGTCGCTACAAAGCGCTAAGTCTCAAGCAAGACTCAGTTGCTGTAAGGCTGGATGGACCTTTTGATGACCGGTCTGTTGTAGAGGTTTATATAATGGTATATTTTATTGTGCTCCGCCGGGATTCGAACCCACAACCTTCCATTCACGAGTCCGAAATGTTACCACTGGACTACGGACCGGTCAATCCATCAGAGGTAATTTCACATGAACAATGTTTGTATGTGTACTGGACTGATGTGTCTTGTGAATGCTGGGAATTGATTTACAAATGTTTAAAGCAACTCTCACACATTCGTGTTTTACATTTTTTTTCTAAGCTCGGATTGTGTAGAATGTGATTCTTGAGACACTTCCATTGAAAGTTCATCTTTGAATCAAATGGCAGATAAGCCAAACAAGCAGTGGGGGGACGATGCAGCGAGCTTGTCTATTGTTACAACCTCTGTTGGAATGTAATCCTACAAGCTGCAGTCTCCACACGAGCCGTATTGAATTTCTGATTGTTGGAAAGATAATACCTCAGTTGCCATTGGAATATTGTGAGATTTAATTGAAAACAAGGATCTATCTATCTATAATCTAAGTTGCAAAAATATATTACACTTAAGATGAAGATCACATGTGTTCCGCACCCGCACTTTCACATGCCGCACGTGGACTTACAACATAAAAACCCAATATCACATGAACATGCTATAAATCCATCGTCAACCGCTTGTTTGATATTCTTCCTATTGCACCGACCACTTGCTTTCTCTTACACACTCTATTCAAGTTCTCGAAACAAAAAAGTTGGAAGGTCAACGTGTCTTCATTTTCTTCTAGCTTATTCCAGAGGTGTTACATTTTTGGGAGCTATTGGACATAGCCCTTCTCACAACGTCTGCTGCGCATGGGGAATTGTTTGCCTGTGTTGCGCTATTTTTAGGCCGGAGAGTTTCGGGATTAATCTATTTTTGCTTCAAGACGTTTTCTCGTGCAGTGGGCGGGAGATGGAGCATCTGAAGGTGGCCAATGGGGACGCGAGAGATGGACTGACCCCTCGTATACAATTAAACTACATTTCGCACCCTTAGTGCACCTTTTATACTTAAATGTTATTTATTACTCGTATTCCTTGACTTATAGGTTGGTATGAGGCTGACCACCCATACTGTAAAAAATGGTTCACTTTGCCAATGTCACCCCTGTTTCAGGGAATGTCGGCAAGAGTTGCAGGGCTTATGTTCATTTGTGGTTTGGATTTTATTTGTAAGTACACAATCAGCATTTGTAAGCGCGAACTACACGTGTTTGTTTGTGGGCATACATCTGAGAGCTTTGAATGAATATATCCTTGCAACTTAGATTATAGATTTATAGATATAGTGCTTGCTTGTCTGATGTCTATCAGAGGTAATTTCACATGAGCAATGTTTGTATGTGCACTGGACCAATGTGCCTTATGAAAACTGGAAATTGATTTTGAAAATACCAAAAACAACCCTCATACTATATGACGTCAATAACTCTCATTGAAGAAGTACAACGCCACTTCAAACTAATATCACAACCGGCCAGTAGTCTACTGGTTAGCGCTTCGAACTCAAAAATGGAAGCTCGTGGTTTAGAATCCTTGTGGAGAACTCCAAATCTACCATTTAAATTTTCAAACAAGCTCTGAGCTGGGTTAAACAATTCATATACCTTTACCTCAGACCGATCACCAAAGGTCCATCAAGCCTTACAACAGCTGGGTTTTGCTTGAAAAATGGCGCTTTCTACAGCGACGACTTAGCTCGCAGAGGGCGTTCCAGGTGTGATACACACAAAAACAGCGCTCACCAAATAAATCATCCTAATTTTATTATTATCGATGATTTTTAATTTTGAGATACCACGAAGGCTTCAGATTAGGCACAGCCTGTACAAGGAGCCCTTGATCCCAAACAATTGTTTACTAAGACGTAGATCACACAGATAAGCTGTACCGAGAAGCATTTGACCTTTTGTACAACACCATTTTCCTGTAATCGATAGTAATTGCTTCCCTGGATGAATGGAATTTACAAGGAAGGCGTGTGAAATCTATTTAATTATACAGGTAAGGGGGTAGAATACGCCAACCACTTGCGTTGAAGTGGGGGTTTCCTAGCTGCTCCCGAGGGGCTTAGTAAACCTTGCCGGTATTCTATTTAAAGTTTGAAATATACATCGAAACGGTAAATCATATCTGACACCCCTGATGGGAATCGAACCATAGCTCTCTGCAAGGTAATCAAGCATTTTACCAACTGAGCTATCAATCAGGACTAGATTTAAGTAGGAGCCTACATAAAAAGGTCTATAATCTATAATCCAAGTTGCAGAGATATACAAATTAACATTTAAAATTCATATTAAATGCATACCCACAAACAGACACGTGTAAGTTCGTGCTTGCAAATGCTGCTGCATGTGTACTTACACAATTAAGATCCAAACCTTAAATGAGCATACACCCTGCAACTTTTTGAACTTCCCTGAAACAGCGGTGACATTGGCCAAATTAACCATTTTTTTCGGTATGCGTGGTCAGCCTCATACCAACCTACAAGTCCATTATAAAATTCCACAACATATGGTTGGGATATTTTTTTCTGAAATGACAAAATTCAATCAGATATTTTGAGTAGAATTTAACGAGTAGGTTTGTTTGAAAAACAGAATTACACAACAAACAAGAAAGAAGCACTTGTTTATCTTGCCACTGTTAACGTCATACATAGATAACTGGAGAATTTAGTCTGTTTACTAATTGTGTCAGCTGACTCGTAAGGAAACTTACAATTACTATTTTTGTATTATTATCGCTCTGTAGTCTATACAATATAATATCCTCTGTGTACAAATACATGATGCCTTTCACGTATCGCCACCTCAAAGGTAAAACTAAATAAGTGTTGATTAACTGATTTGAGAAATTGTGGAGTGAGTAACATCTGCAATGTTGATTTATTAATTTGTTACATTTTTTGTATAGGAAACTATTGACTTTTTTGTATAGATTTCTGTTTACGGTTTTGGTATTTTTTTATACTGAAATGTTATTTATTATTTGTATTCCTTGACTTATAGGTTGGTATGAGGCTGACCACCCATACTGTAAAAAATGTTTCACTTTGCCAATATCACCCCTGTGTCAGGGAGAGTCGGCAAAAGTTGTAGGGCTTATGTTCATTTGAGGTTTGGTTTTTATTTGTAAGTACACATTCAGCATTTGTAAGCGCGAACTACACGTGTTTGTTTGTGGGCATGCATTTGAGAGCTCTAAATGAATATATCCTTGCAACTTAGATTATAGATTATAGACGTCTCATAGTAAGTGAACTAATTATAATCCCCTAGAGTCTTTAGAATCTAGGGAGTCTCCCGCACAGGATTTCTTAAAAAAAAATATATATAAGGGAGTGATCATGAAAACCTTTTAAACTACAGGATTTTTCCCACCTTTTCCTTGTGGTCTCTCTCGTAGAAAAGAGTGCATTTATCTGAGAAACCCATGTTAGCTTAATATGCCACTTATTCAGTTTTACCTTTAAGGTGTCGATATAGTCGTGTCAAAATAGTTTTCGACAACACATACGCCTTCAAGTTACTTTGTCGTATAAGTTATTCTTCAATAAACACCCATTTTCTAAATTTGATGAAAGTCCGGTCTATGGCTCAGTTGGAGTGCTTGCATTCCATGCCAAGAACTCGGGTTCGCATGCCTACAAGCAGACACGTGTATGCAAGTTCACGCTTAAAATTCTGTTTGCATACATACGAATCAATATCCAAACATCAAATGAACATAAACAATGCAACTTTTGCCGACCTATCCCGAAACATGGGTGATATTGTCAAAGTGAACCTTTTTTTACAGTACGGTTGGTAAGCCTCATACCAACCTACAATTCAAGAGAATGATTGAAATTGAATTAATAGGTTCGGAATCGACGCATCCTTCGGGGATAACGCAGGCAAAAAGTTACACTATTTGTGTAGCTCAGTTGCGCTTTTTTTTTTGCGAAAAAACGCACATAAACAAACAACGAAAAAGTGTTTTGAAAACTAAAAATTGTCTAATACACAGAATACTACTATTTTTTATAGATAAATACAAAACATTTGAAATCGGAAAAACAAAATTTTAAATTAAAAATTAAAATAAAAACCTACGCACTTTTGTGTCCTCATTTTCCTATGTAAACAATCCATCTGCGCGAAAAACAAACACAAAAACTCTTTCAAACAAAACAAAATAATTTTCTCTATTACTTTTTAAAATTCACTTCGACTGCAGTAAACAAATGTTTTATTTTTTTTATATAGACTTATATTGCAACAATAACAAAGTTACAAAAAATATTTTTTAAGCTTCGTTTACACACGCGGACGTGACTTTCTGTAGCGATGTATGATCTGAGACTGGCGGTTATTTTAGTGGGTGGAAGCTGCGACTCTGTGAAATTATTTCATCTTGACTTTGAAGTGTACATATATAATACGTTCTTGGGCGACTTCCATACGAACTCTTCGCCTCTAATGATAGAAGGATATTCTTTTTACTACGTGTGTTTTCATGTGTGCAAAGTGCCGCATTCAAACGAGACAGTAGGTAGCTGAAATCAGTGTGAAAAATCAAGCTTGTCCTATACTACTTTTAAGGTTTGATTATATTTTGAGGCAAGTAAGGTGTTGACATCACGTCCCCTCAGGGGTGGTAGTCTCATCACTACGGTAAGTCTTACCTCTTACCTATCGAACATTGGTAATAATATTTGTATGAAGACCTGTCAATCCAAGATGGCCGCAGGGGAACAACTGATTTGTCTTCATACAAACATAACCGATATTCGGTAGGTAAGAAATACCGTGGTGATGAGACTTCCAGCCCATTTCTAGTTAGGCTTGTTGGGTTTTTGTTGATACAAGTGTTGATAATTGTGACAGACTTAAACATAATTACTACCTTCGCTCCAAGGTACTCGTATGTACCTACTTAATGATTTGTGAGTTTTTTCTATTAAAAATCAGTTCATCCTCAGTCGTCGTGCAGAGAGGGTGTCTTCTGAAGACGTTGGCTACTTTGCTTACGAAACATCGAGAACAATATAAGTTCTCTCAGAACGGTCCGTGTACAATCCGTTTTTTTTAAACTTGTTTGGCTTATCTAGCATTTGCTTCAAAGATGACCTTTAAACGAAATCGTCTTTAAAAAAAATTAAAACGTGCTAAAAATTGTAAAAATCAATTTCCAGTATGTTCCTTGACTTATAGATTGGTACGCGGCTGACCACCCATGTTGTAGAAAATGGTTCACTTTGCCAATGTCACCCCTGTTTCAGGGAAGGTCGGCTGGAGTTGCAGGGTGTATGTTCATTAGAGATTTGGGTTTTTTATGTTGTAGGACTACATGCGGCATGTTTAAGCGCGAACTTAAACATGTCTGTTTTGTGAAAATGCATATAATGTGAATCGTTATGTACATAAAATGCATATAATGTGAATGTTACTTATGTTTTGCAACTTAAATTAGACTAGATAAGACACATTGGTCCGGTACAAATACCAACATTGCTCATGCGAACTTACCTCTGATGGACATAGGACAAATAAGGGAACGTGTTGTCTATGCCTGGATACTTCGGTCAACTTAATCGTGCTACTAGCCAGCTTTACTAAACAACTTATTCACTGTCTCAATGAGAACATGCTACTAAGCGCATGATTGATTTATAAGTGCGTCGCGGCGCTGACTTCGCGGTAGGAGTGACAGGCAAATGTTTAACAACAAATAAGTGATAGCACACCGTCCCATTAGTGCTTGTGTGTCTTATGTCCATCGGAGATAATTTCACATGAGCAATGTGTGTATGTGTGTACTGGACAAATGTGTCTTATGAAAACTGATTTAAAAACAATTAAAACAACTCTCACATTATCGTGTTTTACGTTTTATTTTCTTAGCTCAGATTGTGTAGAATGTGATTCTCAATTATTCTTATTATTACAACAGGCTAATTTATTTTAAATTACAAATGATAAGAGAGCGCCGTTTTTGTGTGTGTCCCACCTCAAGGGCCCTCTCCGATCATGGATAAGACTTTCTAAAAAGGTGTGTCTTGAGTGCTCCGCGAAATACACCCGCAGATTTGGAGTTCTTCACTCCGGGTGGCAGTCTGTTCCACTCCACCGGACCCGCAACACGGAAAGCGCGGTCTCAGAAATTTGTACGAATCTGACGGCGCGGCTGAACCAAATTGACTACTCCATCGCCCGCGGATCTGAGTGTCTGCCTTCTTACACCCATCTCAACAGGCGAAATCATGCCAGTCAGATAAGGTGGAGCCAAGCCATTGATGGCTTTATATAAGATCACACAAACACGGAAGACCACCCTCTCCGGGAAACGAAGCCAATGTAGTTTTTTTTTTTAACAGTGGAGTGATGTGAGCGAATTTGGATATCCCGAATATCAGTCTTGCCGCCGAATTCAACACAGATTGAAAGCAGTTGAATTGCTTCTTCGGCTGACCACTATAAAGCGTTGAGCAATAGTCAATCCGAGACATCACAAACGCGCCCATTGGGTCTTGACAATTTAATTTCAGACAGTTTCATTGAAAGGTCTTGTTTGAATTAGACGGTAGATAAGCCAAACAAGCACTGGGACGACGACACGGCAGACATCTTGAAATGTTTATCCCGCAGCGCTGTGCTTTTGTTTATTTACTTATCAACACGGCAAGCGAGCTCTAAGTAGGGTATAATATAGATAATCCCCCGTATTCACGATCAAAACTGATTTAAGTGCCTTACTCAAGCGCTACACTTACTCAAGGGTCGACATTCTGGAGCGTTTTGTTTCACAAAGAACACTCAAGCAGTAATCAGCGTAGTGCCCAACCCCCAGGAGACGTACGGGTTTGTCATTGGCTCTCGAAAAAACCCAGCTCTGTAATTGGTCAGTACCTTCCGACCGATATTCGGCGTACTTCACTCCATTGCCGCCTCTTTCAAATTTCAATGTCATAATATCAACTTTGCATAAAACTTGACAACAAATAAGTACGTATAACGCAATTACTACTTTAAGTAAACCGTAAGTACGAATTTGCTTGTTTACAATTTCTATTAGTTTTTAAAAATACATTTATGTAATATCCAATGTAAAGTGTTTTGATCGATTTCAGCGCCAAAAATATGTTGTTTTCTCCAGCGGAAAAGGAGCTGCTGGTGGCTCTGATTAAAGAAAAACCTGTAATAGAAGATAAAATAACAGATCGAAGAAATCGTTGGCTTTGCAACCCTCAATGAGCAACGGCAAAACTGTATACAGAACGACGCGTTTTTTCAATCAAAAACGTCTTCTAAATTCTTCCTCTTCGTAATACGTAAATGGGTCTTTACAGTCTCTGATATATTTTCTTGGGACACTATTTTTGAACAAAACAATGTTATTATTCTCGTTGAAGTCAACTGTATCGAAAGAATTCATTATTTTATGTAAATAATTCACAACCAAACAAAAAATGTGCTGATGAAATGCGGCGGAATATTTTGACAGTTCATCTGTCATTGCAGTATGGTCCTAGACCATACCGGAGAACAAACCCAATTCTGATGGTCAAGCAATGTAAATGAACTCGTCAAAACAATGTTAATACACTTGTAAAAATCATGTTTATAGTAAGAATTCATTTTTTCATGTAAATTCACAATCAAACAAAAAATGTGATAACAATGAAATATGACGGAATATTTTGACAGCGCTTAAGCGTTGGTTAATATACGTGTCGACCTTACTTACCTGAGTGCTAGTTTTTGGAGCGCTTAAGCGCTAATTTTACCTTAAGTATTGTTCTTGAAATGAATTTCCCCAATCTAAGCGCTGGTTTGCCCTTAAGGAAGTGCCAGTTTTGATCGTGAATACGGGGGTATGTGTTAGAATAACAAGAATGTCATAAACAAGACGCCATCTAAATACGATCATCATAACGCAATTAAGCTACACATACAGAGTATCTTCTTGCCGAGATTTTCTCGAAGGAGTCCATGTGGCGTGCGGAAACTATTTACTTATACAGGTAAGGGGTTAGAATACGCCTATCACTTCCGTTGAATTAGGGGTTTCCCAGCTGCTGCAAAGGGTCTGGTACTCATTTCTTTTGAACGCGTAAAGTAAGCCTTGCCGGTCTTTTTTTTTTAGGTTTGAAGTAAACACCGAAACGGTAAGTCATTTTTAGACAACCTCGTTGAGATTCGAATCCGAGCTCTCTGCACGGAATCTATCGTAAATTAAAACGCGGCAAGAAGTTACACTGCAAGTGTAGCTTAGTGGCGAGCGATGACAACATGCACTTGTAAATGTTTTTATCGGACACGAAGCCAAGAGTTGGCGTCAATCATCCACGCATAGGTACTTATATTTGGCGGGAAAACAAAAATGTTAGTCAGCCGTAAGAGCCCCGTGACACTTGTGTGTGTTTGTACAAATATTGTTCCCCTTACGCTACATTCAGGCTCCTAAGTCGTTTTTGTTTCTTACACTTTATGGTCTTAGCAAGAGTTACAGTAATGAAAAAAATCATGCATGCTTATTTATTTTTTTATCTTAATTATAAAGTTTGAACGATGACACTACGCTCTGTGAATGCGGCGCCCAACAATCCATGGTCATCTCCAGATCTGTCCGGCCTGCCCAACAAGCTGCTCACTGGCCGAACTAAAGGCTTGTTCGCACAAGGCGACTATTTTAGTCGAGTACCTACCGAGTAATTTAGTGGTGGACGGGGCCACAGAGTATATAGGTTTATAGAGAGCGATCTTAGAACAAAAAATGTAACCAAGTAGTATTATTTTTATATGAAACGATGTCTAGACACGTAGGGTAGTAACTGGCGCTATCCATCGTTTCATATAAAAATAATACTACTTGGTTACATTTTTTTTTGTTCTAAGACCGCTCTCTATAAACCTACATACTCTGTGGCCCCGCCCACCACTAAATCACTCGGTACTCGACTAAAATAGTCGCCTTGTGCGAACAAGCCTTAATGGAGGGTGACGATGGAGCGGTGGAGGTTGCCCGACACTGGGCAAAAATAGTGCAGCTTCTGACTTAACGAAGACGATATCTTTACGTGCGTATGGTAGTCTTAGTCCACACCCTGGCTGGTAGAACAATCTGGCTATAGTGTGATGGTAGTAGTAGGTATGGTACATGGAACGGCGATCTGGTATGAGCGAGAGATCGAATGATCTGGAATATGCAAGAATGATCCCTTTTGTACCTATATATACGGACTGAAAAGAGCATCAGGCGATTAGTCGCTTCAAGCATTTTACCGTGAAGACCAATAAGCAGTGATTGTTGATTGTTGTAAATTGTGAACCAAACCGTGTAATAAATTTTGAAAAAATAAATTCTGATAAATAATTGCAGTTTAATGAAAAGATAACCTCGGTAAGTAACAATATCCTCTCGACCATACCAGCGACCAAGATGAATCTGATTTCTGAACGGGGAATTTTCCCTCTTGTTACAGCGTCTCTTGTTACAGCTTCTCTTGTTACTCCGCGCGCTCCAGATCCCAGCTGACCCACATTTGTTGTCAAGAGCTGCGTTATAAATTCCATTATCCTCACTACCTCCCTGCAAGGGGACTCCTTTTTTAATTAGGGGGCGTTGGGTGGAAAGGTCATGCCAAGGGCTCCAGCTATAGTGCAGGGTTTAACATAATCCATACATCGACGGTTAAAAGGAAGTAGGTAGGTAGATCGTTTTGGTCAAAAACGAGTTATGAATGCTATCCTACTTAAAATTTTCCGCTCTTTCTAATGCTCTAACTCCCATGTTTATGCCCAAGCAAACTGCATTTTCGAAGTTGTTTTTTGTGTAATCAACAAGATTTTGGCCTTTTTTGTCCTAAAGGTGCTTGTGACATAAAAAAAAGTCGTACAACATTGTAAAACCACATTAATAGGAATGCCAATAAATGCCTTCATTTTTTTTTTAATTTTAGAGCTGTTTTGATTTTAACGATAGGATAAAAAATAAAAAAAGTTATGCCATTTTTCTGCAATCTCAATGTTTAAACTGTTATTCTGAACAATTTGATTTTTGTTGCTTATGCTCTATTGCCTTTTAGCCGTCGATATTTTTTTAATATTTCAACTACTTTCATACTTTTGATCGAAAAACACAAAAATCGATTAGGCATCGATTCTATCTCCCCCCCCCCCCCATAAATTGTAATCTTTGACTCTTCCGAGTCAAAAGGTTGCCGAGACCTAGCCTAGACCACACATATAAAAGTACATAGACACACACTCAGAAGGTCCGGTATATTAAAAACTACAGACGGTTGGCATAAGTGCGTCCTTTTCATTTCGTATAAAGTCGCTATTCTATTGTTGAAAATACCGGGCCTAAGTAAACATAAACTAATTGGTAACAGTATCGAGAATAAGCTAATGAATGGCCGGCTTATTTGTTTGATTTCCTGCAACATTGGCATTGGCTGTCGGCCAGCGCGAGCTGTGTGGTGGTAGGACTTTGTAATGGCGACCCACCGTCCAATGCTTTACATAACAGATGGGAGGTCAACAAGTTAAACAGGAAACCGGCAATGGCCGCTAGTATTGTGCGTCGTTACTACTTCCGATTTGAAAGTAATTGGGGTTTACAAAACTTCAATGGCAATTTATTTTCTGTGTACCTTTCAAACGTATTGTAATGAATTTCTAAGTATTGTTATATTTTCCTAGACTTATAGGTTGGTATGCGGCTTATCCCCCATGCTGTTTCAGGGAAGGTCGGCAAGAGTTACAGGGTGTATGTACATTAGAGCGGAGTGAAATGTTTTTTTGCGTTTTATCAAAAATGTATGGAGCAGAAAAGGTGCCTTTGAAGATCAAATTCACCAATTCAAAAATAAACTTGAGTAAAAATGAGAGGAACTTCCCGCACAACGCCATCGAATGTTCTATAAAAAAAAATTATCTTTAGCTCGTGTTTGACGCTATTTAAAAATATCAAAGAAAGTAAACTTTGCCAATTTCTTTGTTGTACAGTACCCTTAGTACGAGTTGCAAAACTTGAGAAAAGTTAAGTTTACGGAAAATATAATAACTCTTTTGCTAAGACCATGAAGTGTAAGAAACAAAAACGGCAGATTTTGGTATACATCACTCTTTAATACTTTCCATAAACTTTACTTTACTCAAGTTTTACAACTCGTACTAAGGGTACAGTGCCCAGAGTAAAAAAAAGTGCGTAAAACTCACCTCCATCGCGTTAATATTTTTATTTGGAAAAAACGACGGCCTCCACGAAATAGCGAATGAATGGGATATCCAGAGTCCTAATAAAAGGAGAGTTTGTATTAAAAAGGTTATGACTCTGGATGAAATGAAAGAAGTACGTAAGGACAGAAAGAAATGGCGGTTTATCTGTAATGTTGGCGGCTAGAGTTTATTAAAGTGAAATTTGTTTTATGTTTCAGTTTTTGATGTCCATATATATTATTATTTATTGATTTAAAAATTAATTTTGTTGTGTATGTTTCTTGACTTATGGGTTGGTATGTGGCTGACCACCCAAGCTACGCATATAGTGTAACTTCTTGCCGCGTCATCCCCGAAAGGTTTCGCATGTGGCGAGTGGAACATTTTTTATTTTCAGTGGTAAGGGGGCAACCACTTCAGTTGAAGTGGGGGTTTCCCAGCTACCGTACGGGCTGGTAAGCGTTTCTTGCGAATGCTGAGTCAACCTTACCGCTATTTTTTTGTTTGTTTGAAATATACACCGAAACGGGATTCGAACCCGAACTCTCAGCATAGAATGCAAGCACTCTCTACCAACTAAGCTATCGACGTGACTCTTTCATGTAAAAACAAAAAAAAGGCTCTACTCGTGGAAAAAATGCGTTTATCAAATGATAATTTAAAACAAATAAACACAATTAAATTTCTTGGATTTACAATGATTTTATATATTTTTATGTGTGTTTTTTATGGTTATGTGATGAAGGTGATGTTATGTAGTCTGGAAAGGATATGAAAAACAAAAAGCTTAACAAACAATAAAAAAAAATTACGAAAACAAAAACGAAAATTTAATTCAACATTACATATACTAAAAGAAAAAACATGTTTTTCTTTACGAAAAATATTTTAAAGAAAATATGATCTTAAATTCTAGGAGATTCTACCCACCTGTCGCTGGAAGGGCGGCTGGCTGGGTACAGCACAAAAACAAGGTCAACACGAATCAAATACAACCAAAATGAGAAATCTCCATCTCGGTACGAGAGCTCTATTCGGGTTCTACGCAGCAGATAATTGTATGCTACGCTTTCTGCGTAGCAAATATAAATTAAAGGGGTTGAAATGAAGGTAAGGAATGACGTCATTAGATGAGTTTTTTTAGATGTGCCTTGAGTGCTCTTTACGCTTAATAAACACCAGAAATTTCCATACTTGTTGAGTAAGTGAACAAAGATTTTCAACAGGGGGGATGGATTGGGTACTAACATATTATTTATAAGTGTATTAGGTGAATTTTTTAATTTGTGAATTTCGATTATTCACCATTTAGTATTAATTTATCCACCTGATGATGCGAACGGATGTTTGCGAAACCGGTTGTGGTATATAAAAATATACTCACGTAATCGAAAACAAAACTGTTTTTCTTTTATCATTAATGATGAACGATTACAAAGTTAATGCCTCTACAATCAATAAAAAAGATTTTCATTTCCATAGTAGTCCGGTCGATAGCTCAGTTGGAGTGCTTGCATTCCAAGCCAAGAAATCGCGTTCGAGTCCGAACGATGGTGTCAAAATTGTCTTTCCGTGAGAATTGGCAAACAACGAAACTAAGTTGCACATATAGTGCAACTCCTTTCCGCGTTGTCTTCGAAGGCGTATGGAATCCGTATATTTTCAAAAGTAAAGGGGACGGCCTTACGCCAACCTCAACTAAAAGAAAATGTTTCTTAGCACCCGAAGACGCTTGTTCTCATTTCTTGTTAAGGCCGAGTAAACCTTGCCGGTATTTCGATTTGAAATAAAATACTGAAAAGGGAAATAATTTCTGACACCCTTAGTGGGGATCGAATCCTAGCCCTGTCATGGCAAGCATTCTACTATCTGAGCTACAGACCGGGTGTTTGAATTTCTGTAACTGTAACTCTGTCGCCATTCCGCAAGGGGTGGCTAGAGTCTCTGCAGAACGAAGAGTGCGTCGTTTTCCACATATCTGGTCGACTCTTCATAATTCACACAAGTACAATATCACCAATCCGATCCAGCCATACATTTCTGGGTCTTCCCTTTCCTCTTTTTCCTTTCAAATTTCCATTTTTTTCTTTTAAATTCCCTTTGTACATCCCACTCTTTCACAATCACCTCAATCTGATTACTCTCATACTTTTCTCGAATTGTATTTGATTTATAATTTAGTCAAATTTTGTATGAATCCCGTCCGCGTATTATCTTTTAAACAATAATTAATCAGCGAACTATAAAACGTTAGGTACATATGTTGGCATTTGCGTACAAGACTCGCATGGCTTGCGGCACTTTAGCATTTAGAATAGAGCGATGCAAATTTTAGCAAAAAACTGACCTTCCATCGAGAACTGCATTCACTGTTACACAAACAACATCAAATGTGTGAGAAAAATATTCTGTTAAAGCTGTAATACGAGTATAATGTGACTCTCCAATGTAACATAATATCTTTGCAACTTAGATTAGAAAAAAAATATCACATGACAAAACATAACAAACATCACATAGGTATGTGATTTTTTGTCTTGTGATTTTTTTTCCAATAGTTTTGTGAAAGGGAATGCAATTCACCAACCTATTCTGCCTGGCCAGAAACAGGTATAACTGTCATAAATTAATAATTGATTATTGTTTATTTCAATGACTTATAAATTAATAATAACCCAATATCATATGTTGAACCAGGGTCAAAGTTATGGTCAAATGGTCAAAAAAAAAAAATATGGTCAAGCGGGGATCGAACCAACGTTATTCTATTCCAAATATGCTAGAATGATCAGCCCCATTGCCCCCCTCGTCCATAACACAGATGTTTTGTCATAGTGATGTTTTGTTATGTGTCGTTTTGTCACTGTGTCGTTCTACAATTTAGAACCGGTCCACATAGGGTCCAAAGTCAACATTACGACGACAAAAATACGATTTCGTTAAGTCTTGAACCTACCTAAAAATTATTATTTCGGATGCTTCATTAGACCATTCACTTAATCTAGATAATAAAAATCCTGGATAGTTACACAATAGCCCGCAAGGCGGCGCTATTCATTGTCCATTTTTTCTACGCTCAGACAGGTTAGTTGCACCCGAAAATTTGTCGGAGTAACACGCGAGTTTTATGTTCCTTTTGAAAAGTAATTGTGCAAAGTTTAACATGAATACTGAGGCGTCAGGTATGGTTTATTAAACGATATCTTATTTTCAATGTTAGTTTGAATATTTATCGTAGAAATTTTGCTTAACGTTAAGCCTTTCTTTAACGAAATAAAAGTTTAAAATCACTTATATGAAGAGACTTCAGAAAAAAGTTCCATAGAGTTCCACTATATTTCATTGTTTTCTAGATAGTATAACACATAAACTTAACAATGATGTAAAAATCCAGTCCCCCTAATTCCCCCTTTGTTTAAAAAATACTTTTTTTTCCAGGTAGTCGCTCTGAGCCCGCTCCGCAGGAATTGAAAGTGACACGATCAATGAACGATTACTTAAGTATGTGTTGGACAAGTTTAGTGTTGTGGACTCATCTGAACTTTTAATAAACAAGATTAAAAATGATCTGAAAGTGTTCGTAGCAAAAATTTTCATAAAATGGCGTGAATGCAGATACACACTTCAGCGCTTTAACAACCAGCATGGCCATTGGCTTTCTGAAGAGACCATTTTTAAGAAATTACCATCTACTTTGAAGAATATCCCTTCAGTGGATAAAAAACGTGGTCGACCAAAAAAGGTATTTAAAGCAAGTTCTGAACGTACCAAGCAAAGAAAACTGAAGTTATTGGTCTCAGAACTTTCTCCTGAAAGGTTATGCTCGGCAGCAGAAGCCACTCTCATAAAATCTGGCAAAAGATCAGCAGCACAAGTACTGAAACTAGCTGTTACTTCAACTCCGAAGAGATTGAAAAAAATGCCCTATAATAGTGTCAGAAATAACAGAGATATCTGAAGTATTAATCCAGAGATTTGCGAATATCTTAACTCTGTTATCGTGTGGACACCATATTCACGAAGACATGTTTAAGGAATACTGTTACAGTACTGCTGAAATGGCAATAAATCTATATGGATGGTATAGAATGAGTGCAAGTGTACATAAAATTTTAATACATGGTGCAGATATAATAAAGTCATTACCTTTGCCTGTGGGACAACTCTCAGAAGACGTAGGTACTTGAAGCAAGCCATAAAAATTATAAAATTCTTCGCAAAGACCATTCAAGAAAAACATCGAGAGTTGACACAAACACCGACATATTGCATTGGATGCTAATAATATCAGATCCAGTTATCTCAAGCCATAAAAACCTAACTAAAAAACAAGGGAAAAATTACAATGAAATTGTAAAACAAATGTTGAGAATGCCAACTTTCGACTATCGAAACGAAGATGACGATGAAGATGACGAGGACGGCCATGACTATGATGATGCTGAAGCCGTTGATACTTAAAAACCTATTTGATTATGTCGAAATTAAGTATGATAGCTTTTTATTTTACAACTTATTGGATTATGTATAAATAGAGTATGATATTAATATTTAAAAAATATAGGTACCTAGATAACAATCTAGGTACCTACCTATACATATAATTATGAATATATTTTAATGAGAAACCATATTTTAATCTTCTTTATTGAGTTAAAATTTTTTAAGAATAACTTTTTTGATAATATTCACATTTTCATCTTCAGTTTACTTTCATAACACAAAAGAGGTTATGAAAGTAAACTGAAGATGAAAATGTGAATATTTTCAAAAAGCTTAATTAACAAAATATATATAACTGAATAAAGTAAATAAAAACATGTTTTTTTATTTAAAAAAAAAATACATAATGAATGTCTACAGTGTTAATGAAAAAAGTATAAATAAAATACATTTAATTGTTCATTTACGGCTTGTAAATACACAAATTGAGTTGATAATGACTTTCTTTTACTTTATTATAGTTATAAATTGTAATAATACTATATTCCTAATCCTAAAATCAAGCTGTTACCCTAATTACATTTTTGTCGGCCTAATTTCCACTTTTGACCCTGTGTGGCGGTCCGTAGTCTGACAGTTAAAATGGGGCTTCCACACGCTTGCCAACCCATCACAAGTCAAGCGCACAGTGTGTCGTCTAGAACATGCTAGCTGGACAAATTTTTGTCTAATGGACTCATTTTGTCCTGCTAGCATGTTTTAGACGACACACTGTGCGCTTGACTTGTGATGGGTTGGCAAGCGTGTGGAAGCCCCATAACACTTCGGACTCGTGATTGGAAGGTACAGGGGTTCGAATCCCGGCGGAGCATGAAAACAATATTTCAATTTTCAAATTCTCTCTTCGCTGTTTTGAAAAATTAATATGCCTTTACCATAGACCGGTCACCATAGGTCCATCCAGCCTTACACCAACTGGGTCTTGCTTGAGAATTGGCGCTTTCTACAGCGACAACCAAGCTCGCAGAGGGCTCTTGATGTGTGATTTACACAAAAACAGCGCTCATCAAATAAATCAGCCTAATATTATTATTATTATAATTAACCGTTTTACCGGTAGTCTCTTGTCTCTACCAACTACTAAATCTAGGTCTGTGGGTCAAACTCGCTCAGATGGAGGGAAACAGTGCCGGGCGCCGTAGCAGTCGCAGCCTTACAGTTTATCGTCGCCTTAAAGGTTAAACTGAATATGAAAGTGCTGATTCACTGATTTGAGAAATCGTGGATAAAACATTTCATTGGGAATAACTTCTCATAGCAATTGAACTAATATTAAGGAAGTGCTCATGAAAAACTTGTAAACTACAGGATTTTCACTCTTTTTTTTTGTTTTCTCTCGTAGAAAGTAGGGAAAACGGTAGTTTGCCATGTCAGTTATTCAGTTTTACCTTCAAGGTATCGATGTCATACTGTGATAGGATGTTTTGTAAGCCGTGGATGGTGGTCAAAATAACGGCAACATAGCTTGAAGATTAACAAAAATATTGTCAAAGCAACCAACGCTTGTTTTATGTTTCAACAGGTTTCACATCTGTGAATAGTTCAGTTGGCAGACTACTTGCGGTCAAGGGTTCGATCCTAAAGAAGGGTGTTAGAACTGGTTCCTCGTTTCGGTGTTTATTTCGAGACCGCAACAACGCAACTAAGCTACACTTATAGTGTAACTTTTTGCCGTCGTATCCCAACAAAATACCGCAAATGTTTTACTCATTATTTGCAAGAAATGAGAACCAGCCCCACGGGAGTTAGGAAACCTCAACTTCAGTGAGAATAATAAATAAGTTGCACACGCCGCATGTGGTGACCTTTCAGGTATAACGCAATAAGATGAACTATATGTGCAACTTAGTTGCGATTAATCATGGTTATAAACATTGACGGCTCCAGGTAAGGTGCATCGGTGCATTGCACCCCCAGTAATAATGCCACGATCCAATACTTACAAATTTTAGGGGGGTTATTAATGACGGTTAGTATAAAAATGCACTGCTCGATGAAAAATCGACGAGCCGTCACTGGTTATAAAACCAAAGTTAGATAGACTTTTGCAGACATTTGGTCTGTTTACTTTTGAAGTCGTAATTCTTGATAATTAAGTAGTATTTGGAGGCAAATCTGCAGAGGCTCCTGCCATTTCTAGCGAAATTGCGATAGTTACAGTTACAGTATTTGTAATATATTCAGAAATTCTCTAATACTATTAGGGTTCTAAAGAAAACATTTTACAACGCCGCCAAATTTTACTTTGCACGGCTTTAATCACCAATAGGTGGCTTCGGTTTTACTAGCAGCCAGTATCGCCTTGTCAACATTTACCAAGCCTCTACCAAACTACCTGTAGACATATAGACCCCCTAGTGCTTGTTAGGCTTATCCACCATTTGATTCAAAGATGACCTTTCAATGAAATAGTCGCACATTCTGCACAATCTGAGCTAAGAAAAAAACGTAAAACACAATAATGTGAGAGTTGTTTTAAATATATAAAAAATCGATTTCCAGTTTTCATTAATTCCTTAACTTATAGGTTGGTATGAGGCTGACCACCCATACTGTAAAAAAAATGGTTCACCTTGCCAATGTTACCCCTGTTTCAGGGAAGGTCGGCAAGAGTTGCAGGGCTTATGTTCATTTGAGATTGGGTTTTTATATTGTAGGTCCACATGCGGCATGTGTTAGCGCAAACTTATACATGTCCGCTTGTAGGAATGCGTTTAATATGAATATGAAATGATATATATCTTTACAGCTTAGATTTAGATTTTTAGATAAGACACATTGGTTCAGTACACGTACAAACATTGCTCACGTGAAATTACCTCTGTCGGACATAAGACAAACAAGCTCAAATTTGACAACATCTTTGCACTCTATGGTCCCATAAAACAAGATAAACAAGAAAAGGTTAAACAGCCAAAAGCAGAAAAAAAACAACCACAAATGTTATCCTGTATTTCCATTCATTGAATGTATTCTCTCAATCGTTCAACGACCTTAGTCTGACCTTTTGAGTCGTAAAAAACAATACTCATCCATCATAAAGGTCATTTGAAATAATCTTGATACGTTCACATCATTTATTGTAAAGAATCGATATGAGAACACCACAGGATGGTTAGCATTCAGTTGATTTCAAGGACAGTCCCCTTAGTACGAGTTGCAAAACTTGAGAAAAGTAAAGTTTACGGAAAATATTAAAGCGTGATTTCTCTCAAAATCTGCCGTTTTTGTTTCTTACACTTTGTGGTCTTAGCAAAAGAGTTACAGTGATGAAGAAAATCAAGTTCAAACAAACAAAAACGTCAGATTTTGGGGGAAATCACTCTTTCATAATTGCCGTAAACTTTACATTACTCAAGTTTTGCAACTCGTACTAAGGGTACAGATATCTTGTATGGAGATATTGTAATGCGTAGTTTGTAATGGTGGGTACCTACACGGGCGATTGTTTTACCTGATAATATAAAAATAGCGTGCAAACAATGAAATACTGTCCATAGGAATACGATACAAACAAAGTTTGTTCAACAATTAAAGTAAGACGCATTTGAGGTGTGTAACAATTTGGTAGTCCCGGTAAAAAATATGTTTAAAAATGTAACACACAAATCTGTTTTTATACTGTTATAATAATATATAATATAATAATAATAATATAATCTAAGTTGCAAGGATATATTCATTTAAAGCTCTCAGATGTAAGCCCACAAACCAACAAGTGTAGTTCGCGCTTACAAATGCTGAATGTGTACTTACAAATAAAATCCAAACCTCAAATGAACATAAGCCCCACAACTTTTGCCGACCTTCCCTGAAACAGGGGTAACATTGGCAAAGTGAACCATTTTTTACAGTATGGGTGGTCAGCCTCATACCAACCTATAAATCAAGGAATATGAATAAAAAATTACATTTAAATATATAAAAGAACAAAACCTTACAAAGAAATCTATACAAAAAAAGTCAGAAATTTCCTATGCAAAAAATGTAGCAAATTAATACACCAACATTAGAAATCACCATTGCAGATTAGCCGCCACTTCTTCCTGTCCTTGCACACTCCTTTCATTTCATCCAGAGTCATAACCTTTTTCATGCAAGTCCTCCTTTTATTATGACTCTGGATATCCCATTCATTCGCTATTTCAGAAATTTGATCCATCCATACTTATCTCGGTCTTCCTCTACCACGACATCCATCTATTTTAGCAACATATACTTTCTTCGTCAATCTTTCATCACTCATTCTCTCCATATGCCCGAACCATCTTAACATACTTCTTTTAATCTTCACTTTCACACTTTCCCTTACACCACATTCTTCTCTTACAAAATCATTCCTCACTCTGTCACTTCGTTTTTTCCCAATCATACTTCTTAGATAGTCCATTTCTACTGTATGGACTTTACTAATTTCCCTTTCACTCACCGTCCAGGCTTCACTTCCATACATCAAGGTTGATGTATGGAATCATAATAATAAATTAATAATAAATTGACAATATTTTAGTGCCGTTTTGTGAATTCACTGCAAGGGCACTGCAGAGCCATAGCCCCTCCTGAACAAGCATGTCTTCAATCCTGACTTAAATGCACTTGTACTCTCCACAGCTCTCAGCTCGTGTGGTAAGGCATTCCACAGCAGAGGGCCAGCAATGCAAAAGGCACGATCTAAATAATTGGCCATGTTGCTTCTGCAGGGAACCCTGAATCTATTCACAGCAGTATTGCATGCAGACCTCAGGGTACCCCGCCTACCCTCTACTGTGTCCCCCACACATAGCTCTGAGATATACAGTGGCGCAATGTTCTGCGAGGACTTAAATACAATTAAGCAGACCTTGTACTCCACCCTCTCCTTTATTTTCAGCCAATGAAGCTGATCCCTGAGTGAGGGTGTGATGTGCTCACCCTCACTTTATGATATTACTTGGGTTTTAAAAATATCAAACTACGTTTTTTTTAAAGATTTATTTTGCACAATATCGGTTTCTCATCCCCCGACTCGTGAAGGAAGCAATCGAAATACACAGGCACCCCAACTTCAACAGAGATGACAGCTACAAACTTTCCAGTATATGGAGACCAGTAGGGTAGAGTGCTCTAAGAGTGCGCACTTAAGGTATAATTAATGATAACAATAAAACAAATGTTGTTATGAAAATGAAACTTCTTTATTCATAATAAACCGTATTTCATTAGCATAACTGTATAAAAAAATCAATGAAATTCAAACACTTAATGATTAAAATTAATTAATATTGGCACATAGTCTTTTGCGCACTCTTACATATACGGTACTTAAGAGTGCGCACTTGGAAACCTAAGAGTGCGCACAGGACACCTCGGCACAGAGATCACATTTGTACCGACCAATTCCAGAATAAACGGTGCATTTGTCATGCCACCATTGAGTACACATTATGCACTCTATCGAATCCTCAGATTTCGGTTCCTTTTAGACTTTCTTGCATCTTGGGCAGATCTACATCTTCTTCTCAGGTGTTGATTTGGGTTTCTTTGGATTTACCTTCGCCTTTTTTTAGTTTCTTTAAGGTTCCCCTCTACTTTTCTTTTACGGTTGGCTTCTTCGAGCAGTTGTTGCTTAAAAGGTTAGTTTGTAAGTATTTCTGATTTCTTACCTACCCGATTTGATCGATGTGTGACTGATTTTGGTAGTGGTGAACGGTCTATGAAGGTTAGTACAAATTTACTAGAAGTTGGATTACCTACCCTTGGTACGACTTGCAAAACTTGTGAAGAGTAAAATTTACGGAAAATATTAAAGCGTCATTTCTTCCGAAATCTGCCGTTTTTGTTTCTTACAATTTATGGTCTTAGCAAAAGAGCTACAGTGATGAAGAAAATCAAGTACAAACAAACAAAAACGGCAGATTTTGGGGGAAATCACTCCTTAATAATTGCCGTAGACTTTACATTACTCAAGTTTTGCAACTCGTACTAAGGGTACAGTACTTCTATGATCCACCCTTTCATAAAACGGACGATTTCACACGAGGACATAATATTATCGTCCTTCTGTACAAGTGGAGCTATTGCGACATCTACGAATGCATCACCGAAGGTCAATAAATGTACCTACAACCTTCGACCTCGAGCAAACAACAATAATTCAACAGTTGGTGTTTCTTCCTTGTAGAAGACACACGTCTCCTGAAGACGTCGGATATGACTCCGACGAAACGTAGAGAATATCGTTCTTCTTTTTACACACGGTCAGTAACATCCGTTTTTTTCACTCTATCAACTGAGCTATCGCCTTAATTATACGACTAGTTTTTTCATCATTGTCATGCTGCTAATTTCTTTTGCACACATTGTGATAATGATGGGTGCTGGCTTCTTCTGCGGGGAAAGTGGTTCCGGCGGAAATCGAAAGTCGCGCATCGCAGTCGGGTTCCGTTAATGAAGCAGTGTTCTCAATTCGTGGGTCAACGTAGACGCGACATGAATGCGTATTATAATACAAGTTAACACTATTAAGCTACACATATAGTGCAACTTTCTGCCGCGTTTTCCCCGTAGGAGTCGCATGTGGCGAGTGGAGCCTTTCTATTTTACAGATAAGGGACTTATAGGTTGGTATGCGGCTGTCCACGCAAGCTGTAGAAAATGGTTCACTTTGCCAAAGCACCCCTGTTTTAGGGAAGGTCGTCAAGAGTTGTAGGATGTATGTTCAATTGAGATTTGTGTTTTTATGTTGTAGGTGAACATGCGGCATGTGCAACCGCGAACTTATATACGTGTTCGCTTGTGAAAATGCATATAATGTAAGTCCGCATTGTTACATATCCTCACAACTTAGATTAGATTAGAAGACCTGTCAATCCTAGATGGCCGCAAGTGAACACCTGATTATTTTTCATACAAATATAACCGATATTCGGAAGGTAAGAATTACCGCACGTGGTGATGAGACTTCCAGCCCAGGACTTCAAATAAATGCATGGGTGCGTTGAGTCAATAGTATATCGGTGCATAGAAAATCATTCAGGTTTTTTAATTTGCATTCAAAGGACTTGTAGGTTGACTTATAGGTTTGTATGATGCCTTGACTTATAGGTTGGTATGAGGCTGACCACTCATACTGTAAAAAATGGTTCACTTTCCCAACGTCACCCCTGTTTCAGGAAAGGTCGGCAAGAGTTGCAGGGCTTATGATCATTTGAGATTGGGGTTTTATATTGTAGGTCCACATGCGGCATGTGTGAGCGCGAAACTATGCGTGTCTGCTTGTGGGAATGCATTCAATAATATGAACCTCAAATGATACATATTTTTGCAGCTTAGATTTAGATTAGATGTAGATATGCCATTCATTCGCGATTTCGGAAATTTGGTCCATCCATACCTTTCTCGGTCTTCCTCTACCACGACATCCATCATTCAGATTTTAAATTTGCATTCAAAGGGCGGGAGATCCGACAGCGTTGTAGATTGAGTCGAGAAGCACGTGGACGTTAGTTAAAGACGTACATACAGGTAGGTGCTGTGAATAACGTTGTGTGATTATATCCACGATAACGCTAAATATGTTTCATATACCCGCTGATAGCTGCGTACCGTGACCTTGTGCGCTGATATTAATGCTGCAATCATCATATCGACGGTTAAAAGGAAGCAGGGAATCCGAAATTGCGAATGAATGGAATATCCAGAGTCATAATAAAATAAGAGCCTGTATGAAGAAGGGTATGACTCTGGAGGAAATGAAAGAAGTATGTAAGGACAGAAAGAAATGGCGGTTGATCTGTAATGTTGGCGGCTAGAGTTTATTAAAGTGAAATTTGTTTTATGTTTCAGTTTTTGATGTCCATATATATTATTATTTATTGATTTAAAAATGTAATTTGTCGTGTATGTTCCTTGACTTATAGGTTGGTATGCGGCTGACAGCCCATGCTGAAGAAATGGTTCACTTTGCCAATGTCACCCCTGTTTAAGGGAAGGTCATCAAGAGTTGTAGGATGTATGTTCATTTGAGATTTGGTTTTTATGTTGTAGGTTCACATGAGGCATGTGCAAGCGCGAACTTGTACGTGTCTGGTTGTGAGAATGCATGTAATGTGAATCTCCAATGTAACATATCTTTGCAACTTAGATTAGATTAGATTGGTCAATAATGAGTTATGAATGCTATCCTACTTAAAATTTTCCGCTCTTCCTAATGCGCTAGCTCCCTAACTCTACTATGATTTTTTTTTAATGTTTTTGCCCAAGCAAACAACTGCGTTTTCGGAGTATGGTTTTGGTGTAACCGACAAGATTTTGGCTTTTTACGTCCTAAAGGCGCTTGTGACAAACAAATCGAAAAACATGGTAAAACCACATTATTAGGAATGACAATAATGCCTTTATTTTTTTTTATTTTAGAGCTGTTTTGATATTGACGATATGATGAAAAATAAAAAAGTTATGCCATTTTTCTGCAATCTCAATCTTTAAACTGCTCTCCTATAGTTTTTTTTTAAATTTAGTTTTTGGCGCTTATGCCCTATTGCCTTTTAACCGTCGATATTATTCTGCACGATTTACCTATTATAATTTTTATGTGACACATGTGCATTCTGAAAATATTTCGTTCTATCCGTGTACGCTACTCGTGATCTAGCAACAAACCCGCACAGGGAGCTTCCCAAGGTATTGTTATGATTTTACTGAATTCTCTTTTAATAAAACTGCAATTATTTATTTTACACGGTTTGGTTCACAATTTACAACAATTGATAATCCCTGCTTATTGGTCTTCACGGCAAAATGCTTGGAGCGACTAACTGCTCTCCGCGCCATTGCAGTCCCTATATATAGGTACATAAAAGATCTTTCTTGCATATTCCAGATCATTCTTCGATTTCTCGATCACACCAGAACGCCGTTCTATGCGCTACTCCCACACTATCGTACATGTATAGGTATATAGGTACAAAATAGATCTTTCTTGCATATTCCAGATAATTCTTCGATTTCTCGCTCAAACCAGAACGCCGCTCTATGCACTACTCCCACACTATCGTACATGTATAGGTGCGCGTGTGTACTTTCATTTCATAGTTCGTAACACTACCACCATCACACTAGAGCCAGATTGTTCTATACCTTATGTATGCATTTATAGGCGCACGAAGGTACTCCAAGTTCGTAACAGTATGTCATTAGCTTCAGTAACATCGAACCACTCCCTTTTAGTCAAGGGCACGCCGCAGACCGAGATGTTTAATTTTTTGTTGCTTCTATTTCATGGGAAGATCTTCAGCCACAGGGGAAAATATATAGCTTTGTATGAGCGTTCATATGATGTGGCCCTTCTGACACATACATACATGAAGAGGGTTTTGTCATTAGTGAACTGATTACGCCAAGAGACCCGAAGCGTTTATCCGTAGACACACATCTCGAACGCTTCAATACACAGATTATCTGAAAAAATATACATTTATCCGTAACTGTGACTTTGTCGCCATTCCGCTAGGGGTGGCCAGAGACTCTGCAGAACTGCCTCCATTTCTTCCTATCCTTACATACTTTTTTCAATTTATTCATATCCATCACCTTTTTCATGCATTTTCTTCTTTTACGCTCACTTTGTATATCCCATTCTTTCACAATCTCCTCAATCTGATCACTCCATACTTTTATCGGTCGTCCCTTCCCTATTTTTCCTTTCACACTTTCTTTGTATACATACTTTGTCAGTCTATCATCATTCATTCTTTCCACATGCCCAAACCATCTCATCACATTCTTTTGTACCTTAACTTTCACATCCTCTTTCAAATTACATTCTTTTTTTACACATTCATTCCAAACTCTATCCCTCAGAGTTTTTCCTGTCATGCTTCTCAAATGCTTCATTTCCACCGTACATACTTAACTCATTTCGCTATCGTTTACTATCCATGCTTCACTTCCATACATCATACTTCCATACATCTGAAAATAATCATTCTTGCATTCTTAGAAAAGTTTTAAGGCTTGGTTGGTTTCAGATGATGAAGATTCCTCTTTGTGATCCCAAGAATCGTCCCTTGGACAAATTATTTTTCTACAATGAATGAAAAACTGAGTGAATCAGCGAATTTAGCATTTTCACTGGGGTCACATTGAAATCTTAAAAAAACATCTTATTTTCTGGAATTTCATTACAAGTGTTTACATGTATGTGTGGCGGTGACATTGCAAAAAATGTATATATGTAGGTACTCGTATTTTATATTATTTGTGTGCTGTAATAAATCAAAAAGAGAAAAAAACAGCCGCATCGAAATGAAAAGTAAAGTTTTGCGAGAGAGTTTCAAAAGAATTGAGAATAAGTCGATAGCTTAAAGGTAAAACTGAATAAGTGGTATATTGAGCTAATTTGGGTTTCTCAGATAAATGCATTTTCTTTATATTTTTTACGAAAGAAAACACTGAAGAATAGTGAAAGTCTTGTTATTTAGACTTTTTCATAAGCACTTCCTTGCAATTAGAAATAATTCTACATTCACGATTTCTCTTCAAATGTTGAGGTAAAGTAGGTTTTCTCTACGTTATGAGTTTGTGGTTCCTCTTTGTAGAGGACACACGTCTCCTGAGGACATCCGATATGACTTCGACGAAACGTAGTTCAGAGAAAATCGTTCTTCTCTTTTGCACGGTCAGTAAAATCCGTTTTTTTTTCATGCTTTAAAGTAGGTACAGCTGAATACGTGTTGATTAACTAATTTGAGAAATCGTGGATAAAACATTTTATTGGGTGTAAGTGAACTCATTATAAGAAAGCGTACATGATAAACTCCTAAAGGATTTCACACATTTCGCTCCCCCAGTTCTTGTTTATCGTATACGCCAATCTTGTCAAATATGACTTTTTCATGCAGTTGTCTTATGAATCAAATTCTACACAATCTGAGCTAAAAAACCGTAAAACTCGATAATGTGAGAGTTCTTTTAAATATTTTGTAAATAAATTTCTTGTTTTCATAAGACACATTGGTCCAGTACACATACAAACATTGCTCATGTAAAATTTTCTCAATGGCGTATACGATAAACAAGAACTAAGGCAGCGATTTGTAGTGTCTTTTCTCGTATAGAAAAAAGGTGCATATATCTGAGAAAACCATGTTAGCTGAATATGTCACTTATTCAGTTTTACCTTTAAGGTACCGATACAGTTTTATGCTAAAAATTGTCAATAAATGCTTAAACTATCATCTACGAGTAGATTCTAAATTCCTAATCCATCTACTTGATGAGACGCACACACAAAGCTAGATATTTTTACATGCGGCACGGCATCAGTAATGCCCATGTACAACAGAAGTATAATTACACACATTGTATGGATTAAATATAAATAATGTTAAAGCGAGTGGCAGGCCAAGTCACGCAGCCCTCCCCACAGCAGAGACTCATTACAATAATCCACAGAGCCAAGGTCGGGGAAGCCGAGCACTGGCTGGCGATGGTGGTTACGACAATACTACTACAGAAACGACCTTGACAACAATCGAAAGACCACCTTCCCTTCAAGATCACCATAGTTTGATCGGATATTATTGCTATTGATCCCTTGACTTATAGGTTGGTATGAGGCTGACCCGCAACCTTCATTCATCAACGAGTCCGAAGTATTGACCACAAGGCTATACACCGGTCTAAAGGTGGCTAGTGGAACCTATTTATTTTACAGGTAAGGGGGTCAGCTTTACACCAACCAGTTAAGTTGAAGAGGGAATTCCCCAGCTGCCGGGTACTCATTTATTGTGAAGGCTGAGTGAAGATATTTTGGGTTTGAAATAAACACCGAGACGGGAAATCATATCAGACACCCTCGGTGGGATTCGAACCCCAGCTCTTGGCATGAAATGCTAGAACTCTACCAATTGACCAACTGAGCAATCGACCGGGCAATGATAAAGGAAAACCAATGCCTTATGCAAACACAAGTAATCGTGTTGTCCATGTACCTAAGTAATGTAATCCTACACGTGCCAGCTGGGTGAGGAATGCAATCACGTAGATTTAAGTCTATTATCTATAATCTAAGTTGCATCGAAATATTAACATTTAAAATCCATAATAAATGCATTCCCACAAACATTAGTCAACGACGTTACCATGTTGAAAGCACCGGTTCCCATAGATCACCGAAGTTAAGCAACATTGGGCGCGGACAGTACTTGGATGGGTAACCGCTCAGGTACCTACACCGCGTGTCGTTGGCATCTTGGACCGGTCCGTAGTCCGTAGTGGCAACACTTCGGACTCGTAAATGGAACGTCGTGGATTCTAATCCCGGCGGAGCCCAAAAGTATACCATTTATATTTCCAAATGTGCTCTTCGCTGGGTTGAAAAATTCATAAACCTTTATTAAAGACCGGTCACTGAAAGGTCCATCCAACCTTACAACAACTAGGTCTTGCTTAAGAATGGGCGAAGATATACAAAGTGAGCGTAAAAGAAGAAAATGCATGAAAAGGGTGATGGATATGAATGAATTGAAAGTGGTATGTAAGGATAGGAAAAAATGGAGGCAGCTCTGCAGAGGCTCTGGCCACCCCTATCGGATTGGCGACGGAGTTACAGTTACAATACAGCGACGACCAAGCTCGCAGAGGGCTCTTGAGGTGTGATACACACAAAACAGCGCTCACCAAACAAATCATCCTAATATTATTATTATTAAGAACCCAGTCTCAAATGAACATGAGCCCTGCAATTTTTGCCGACCTTACCTAAAACAATAGCTACATGCCAGTCCCATTGAAATTTTCTTGATGACCTTACTGACACTTTGTTAAGGACTTGGAATATATGCAAATACATGCAATATATCCAAGACTGATTGTCGTGGGGTTTATTTAATTTGAAGAGTATTGTTTGAAAACGACACGTGCTAAACCTTGCTCGGGTTATAAACAGATTGCAAGTAACAATAACATATTATGTGAGAGGGTTTCATGGTCGAACGAGACAGTGACAAAACGACACATGAGAGAACGACACATGACAGAATAACACATCTTATAACATCATAATGACAGTACATCACAAGACAAAACATAACGGCACGGCACCCCCGTGTCTCGCTGAGGTATGTTCTGTCGATCTAATCTATAATCTCTAATCTAATTGACAATAGACATTCACATTATACGCATTCTCACAAAACAGACATGTTTAAGTTCGCGCTTACACATGCCGCATGTAGTCCTACAATATAAACACCCAAATCTCAAATGAACATACACCCTGCAACTCCTGCCGACCTTCCCTGAAACAGAGGTGACATTGGGAGCCTTCAAAACGATCACTACGCTCTGCCCTCACTGCTGTTAACAAGGTCATAGTGCCCAAAAGAGCGAACACATCAAATTTTGCAGACAGGAGCTTTGCGGTGGCCGGGCCGGTTGCCTGGAACAATTTGCCCGTCGGTGTTCGCGCGAACCAGCCTACCACCACCTTCAGAAAGGGACTGAAGACACTGCTTTTTTTCCAGAAGCCACGGCGCCCTTGAGATGGTCCTGGACCATTAAATGGCGCCAAAGGAAATAAATCATCCATCATCATCATAACATAATAAAACATCACATATCGAAAACAGGCCATACCTACCATCACCGGCACATGTTTTAGGTATGTGATGTACATCATTGTGAAGTTCTGTCATGTGTCGTTTTGTCACTGTGCCGTTCTAACCTGTCACCATGTGAGAGAAGTCCCTCTCGCCCAGAGCTAATAAGTTAACAATACAGCCATAATTGTTTTGTCCTCGACTGTCCGCCATATTTTCTGTTGTCGCCATCTTGTTTATATCAGCTGTTGGCGTGTAATGTTTCTGTCTGGACGATCTTATTACAACATAATTAATTATTAAACAATTCGATTTTTATATCATTTTCTTTTGATGGTTCCTTGAATAATAGAATGATAATAACTACACAGTTAAATTGTTTACTCTTATATTAGACGAACCGTTATAATAGAATTTACATTATTCTCGATGTTTCGTTAGCGACGTAGGAAACACCCTCTCTGCATGACGACTGAGGATTCTTACAACGATTCGTCTAATAACCGAGTATTTTTTTTAACTGTGTAGTTTTTACCATTTTAAATACGTCAAACGAAAGTACTTCCACCCTAAACCTAACAGGTTAGTATGAGGCTGACCACCCAAACTGTAAAAAATTGTACACTTTACAAAATATGTCAACGTTGTTTCACGGAAGGTTGGGAAAAGTTGCATTGTCTATGTTCATTTCAGGTTCTGATTCCAATTTAAAAGTGCACATGCAGAATTTGTAAGCGTGAACTTACACGCGTCTGTTTGTGGGCATGCAATCAATAATATGAATTTTAAAATGTTTATATATCTTTGCAATTTAAAAATTATAAATTATGATATAAACAAATTCAAAAGGAAAATCCCTTTTCAGTATTGCGTCACTTTTAGTTTTACAATTATTGTGACTGTTGTGATCGAGATGTGTGCCAGATGACCGAGAGATTTGATGACGTCACAAAATAGGAGACGTGTGATGTCATGGGAGACCTCATGTGCCATGTCTTCATTCACTCCGCTTCCGGCAAATGATGGACAAGCGTGACACAACGCCGCCATTCTGGATACCAACATTTTAAACGAAACGTCTCGAGCGTATTTTTTTAAATTAACAAATAACATTTCGTAATTACAGTCCCTGCTTTGTAAATCATTGATACAGACAAAATTGTGACTTCATACGGCCGGGTTGCTAAGCAAAAGTTAAACAGCGAAACTAAGCTGCACATATATTTCATGTGTTTCTTCTTTTTTGTATTTTCTAGCATATACGAGTATTTTCTTTCCCCGTTTTATTTTTCTTTTCTTTAACTTATTTTTCATCTATGTGTGCTATTATATTGTTCTCCTTTGTTTCCCATGCATTGATTTTTAAAATTTAATATGGCTAGTTACGTATTGCACCCTCCGCGTGACTAGGCTATGATTATTTTTATTACCTACTAAATATGGAGAAACTTCTTCTTCCATAATCCCCTGAGGAGTCTCATGTGCCATGTGGAACCTACTTATTTTAACAGGTAAGGGAGGCTACTTTGCGCCAACCAATTCAGTTGAAGTGAGGGCTCCCAGCTTTTAAGAGGGCTGGTTATCATTACTTGTGAAGGCTGAGTAAACCATGCCAGAATTTTACTATTGAAATTCACACCGATACGGGATATCATTTCACACCCTCTGTGGGCATCGAACCCTAACTCTCGGCATGGAATGTAAGCATTTTACCAAATGGCCCTCGGCCGGGCATAGTTTGTGACATGCCCAATACGAATGTGACGTTTGCCCGCCAGGATAAAAGTTATAAAATATTGATTAAAAAAACGCAACTAAGCTACACATATAGTGTAAATTATTGCCTGCGTTATCCCCGAAGGAGTCGCATGTGGCGATTCGGGGCCTTTTAGGGATTTATTTTTACGGGTAAGGGGGACAGCCTCACACCAACCACTTTTAGTTGAAGTGGGGGTTTCCCAGCTCCCGAGGGGGCTGGTTGTCATTTCTTGTGAAGGCTGAGTGAACCTTGAGATCGAACCCTTGCTCTCGGCATGGAATGCAAGCATTCTACCAATCGGAATTTTTACGAGCTTGGTCGTCGTCGCTACAAAGCGCCAATTCTCAAACAAGACCCATTTGATGTACCTAAAGTTGGATGGACCTTTAGTGACCGGTCATTGGTACAGGTTTATGATTTTTTCAACCCA
Organism: Agapetus fuscipes; assembly: GCA_951799405.1. Classification (NCBI taxonomy): domain Eukaryota; kingdom Metazoa; phylum Arthropoda; class Insecta; order Trichoptera; family Glossosomatidae; genus Agapetus; species Agapetus fuscipes. Next base: position 15,502,495 of record OX637349.1, on the reverse strand, counting down.
GCGAAGAGCAAATTTGAAAATATAAAAGGTATATTTTTTGTGCTCCGCCGGGATTCGAATCCACAAGCCTCATTTCAGATTGATTGAAATTTGATAATAAATAATATACAAAATCGCGGCGTACCTACTCGTAATCCGCCCATGATCTTGCGTTAACATTGACGGCTCATAGAGAAAAATAAAGATGGCCGCCACTAGAGTGGGTACCAACCGCGCGGCACAACAGTGTTCTAAATTTGAAAGCACCTTGACATGACACTGGCGCCTTTACATCACAAAGGAAACTTTATTTTTAAATTTGCAACAATGGGAAACCGATTTCGACAATAAATAAAATTTGCTACGTTATTTTAAAATGATAAGCATATCTGTACATACGTTAATTCTTGTCTGGCAGTCAATATTTTAAGTGCGCTTGCACTCCATGCCGAGGTTTCGGGTTCGAATTCTACCGAGGGTGTCAGAAATTATTAGACGTTTCGGTGTTTATTTCAAGCCCAAAATAAAGTACCGGCAAGGTTTACTCAGCCTTCACAAGAAATGAGTACCAGCACCCGTAAGGAGCTGGGAAACTCCCACTTGAGTTAAATGGTCGCAATATGCGACCCCTTCGAGGAGAACGCGACAAGAATTTACACTATGTGTGTAGCTTAGTTGCGTTATATTGAGTTCTTCAACTTCATATAAAAAGATTTTAAGCTCTGATAAACACAATCTCTAATCTAAGTTGCAAAGACATATGTAGTTACATTTAAAATTAATATTAAATGCATGCCCATTTACAGACTCGTGCGATTTCGCGGGTACACATACCTACTACATGTGTATACATACAAAATAAACCAAACCTCGCATGAACATAAACATTGCAACTCTTGCCGCTCTTCCCACAAACAGAGGTGATGTTTGCAAAGTGAACTAACTATCTTTTACAGTATGGGTAGTCAGTCTCGTACCAACCAACGTACTAAATTATTTAATCGGCTTCCAAAAAGTATAAATGAAGAAAAAAATATAAATAGATTTAAAAAAAACATTAAGACCCACTTAAAGTTTAATGTATAAGGGTTTAAGAAACCAACATGTAATGTAACCTGCAGACAAGCCTCGGCTTTGCGGGAACAAATAAATACATGTAGGTATGTATTGTTAAAAATATTAAGATAATAAAGGAAAACTATAAAAAAAAAAAAAAAACCTATACCTACGTCAAAGAAAACAAATAATAAATAACATTTAAGTATATTAAAACAATAGAAGCTTAAAAATAAATGTAGGGGAGCGGAGGGTATTACCGTACAGCGGTTAATACCGTACATCAGATTCTGAATGAAACGCAACTAGTTTCATACGTCTGTGATCGTCTTACCCGAAGCTTTAGCGATCTACAGACCTCAATCGGAGCGGCTCGTCAGTCGGCCCACAAACGGCGACATAAACGGTAGTGGAGTGATTTTGCGCTCCGTCATAGTGATTCCGGGAATCGAGAAATGAGCTGTGAGTAAATATTTTGACGTATTTCGTTACTGATTTATATGTATTTCTTTTGTTAGATATTTTTATTAACAATTCAGGTTTGTAGTACAACTTAATAGTGCATGGTTTTGTGACACAAAGGCAAAAATATCTTAAGTTGCATTTCGGGTAATACCGTACAATGTACGGTATTACCCGAAGTCATTGCTGGTGCTACATGAATTATTTTCATATTATTTCAGATGGCTCCGAGGACTAAATGTTCGTGGTCACCACGAAAGATGAAGTGCGCTACCAGGGCCATACGCAGTGGGGCTAAATTAAGGGCAACAGCTGCGTTGTACGGCATTCCAGTGATGACACTTTCAGATTATGCAAGAAAAGATGATTTGAACTTCATCACTCACATGGGAAGAGCCCCGGTGTTTACAGCTGCTCACGAAGACAGTATAAAGGAGCACATAATTATTCTGGCGAAGGAGTTTTATGGTATAACCCCAAATATTTTGCGACGTTCTGTTTATGAGTACGCAGAAAAAAACAAAATAAAGCATCCCTTCAACAAAACCAAAAAGCAAGCTGGCAAAGATTGGCTGTATGGGTTTCTCAAGAGGAACCCTGAAATAAGCATTTAATGTTACTGAAGTCAAACTGTTCTTTGAGAATTTTCTTTGACGAAGCATAACTTTGCCCCATGCAGAATCGTTAACGTCGACGAGACAGGGATAAACACTGTGCATAAGCCTGGGAAGATAATGGCTCCTGCAGGAGTGAAACAAATCGGAGCAGCTACAAGCTGGGAACGAGGAAAAAATTTAACAGTTTGTTGTTGTGTGAGTGCTACAGGACAGTACATCCCTCCCATGATAATATATCCTTGGATTCTTCTGAAGTAGACGATAATTATCTGTGCGATGATGAAGAAGATTGCGACGAGTATTCCTATAATGAAGGCGAAATAGGAATTGAAGACATATGTGTCACATGTGGAGAATTTGGAAAAAGCAGAGAGATGTGGTTCAGATGCGTTGCATGTGGAAAATGGACACATGCGCTATGTAATGGCGTAGACTCTCCTGACAATTATTTATGTATCTACTGTGTGTTTGAAGAATAAGCCAAACTAAAAAATAATTTGTTGTATTTGATATTGCATTCTTATTTGTATTAATCATTGTATTCCAATAAAAAAATCACGACAACATTTTTTAATTATTTGTAAAATAACACAAAATATTATATACAGCGTAGTCTAGGAAAAGTGTACGGTATTACACGACTGGTTCGGGTAATACCGTACAAACAATTTTCAAAAATAAAATCGATTACTCTTTACCTATCCGTTCAATTTTTATAAAATTCAAAAGATTAAAACTAGACTAATTTCGAAATGATTTGGGGTATAAAGCTTTAGTTTGAGTGAACAAATAAATTTATTACAGCTGCTTAAAGTTAAGTGTACGGCAATACCCTCCGCTCCCCTATGCCAAAATGTCAAATCAAAAATTATGAAAGCATAAGCCGCCAACGTTACATATTAACCGCCATTTACTTATGTCTTCCTAATTATCGTTTATGCCAAAAACACGGAGGAAAAGCAGACCGGTCGGTAGCTCAGTTGGTGGAGTGCTTGCATTCCATGCCGTGAGCTCGGGTTCGAATCCCGGTGAGTGTCAGAAATGATTTCCCGTTTCGGTGACTATTTCAAACCAAAAAAAAATACAGGCAAGGTGTACTCAGCCTTCACAAGAAATGAGAACCAGCCCCCCCGGGAGCTAAGAAACCCCCACTTCAAACTGAAAGTGGTTGGTGTGCGGCCGGCCCCCTTACCGTAAAAATAAATAGGTCCCGAATCGCCACATGCGACCCCCTCAGGGATAGCGCAGGCAAGTAGTTACACTTCATGTGTAGCTTAGTTGCGTATTTTTTTAAATGCTTTTAAGCAAGAGGCGGTCAGACTTACACCAACTTTATGTATTGCAGATTTGTTTAGAGAGGCCGGAGGGAACTTGTTGCTCGCCTTTCGTGTGCACGGACGCGAAGCTGGCGGACTATTTTTACACACGAGGGTGTCTCTCTCACACTATGCAATATTGCCAACAGCTGTTTCACACGATGACGTCATACGTGGATACGCCCCCGGAGAATAAAAACAAAATAAATAAAAACATAATCTACAATCTAAGCTGCAAGGATATATTAACATTCAAAGCTCATATTAAATGCATATCCACAAACAGACACGCGTAAGTTCGCGCTTACAGATGCTGAATGTGTACTTGCAAATTAAAATCCAAACCTCAAATGAACCTGCAACCACCCTGGAACTTTTGCCGACCTTCCCTGGAACAAGGGTGACATTGGAAAAGTGAACCATTATTTATAGTATGGGTGATCTGCCTCATACCAACCTATAAGTCAAGGAATCTAATCTAAGTTGCAAAGATATGCCACATTGGAGATTCACATTACATGCGTTCTCACAACCAGACACGTACAAGTTCGCGCTTGCACATGCCTCATGTGAACCTACAACATAAAAAACCAAATCTCAAATGGACATACACCCTGCAACTCTTGCCGTCCTTCCCTGTAACAGGGGTGACATTGGCAAAGTGAACCATTATTGACATTATGGGTGATCAGCCTCATACCTACCTATAAGTCAAGGAATGCAAATAAGAAATAACATTAATGTACCTATACAAAAACAACAAAACCTTAAATAGATGAGAAAATTGGTAATAGCGTTTAAACAAATAATAAAGACAATATTTATAATGTCGTTTTGTGATAAACCACTGCAAGGGGGCAATATTCAACTGTAACACCTCCCAAACAAACATGTCTTCAATCCCGACCTAAACGCACTTGCATCTCTAGGAGCCCGTTCCCACTTGTCGGGTGTCGGATCCGTATATTCATCGGAGGTTCCAGTGGCAGAACATTATGTATGGAGCTATTCACACTTGTCGGAAACCGATTTTGTCCAAAAATGTTCTGCCACTGGAACCTCCGATAAATATACGGTCCGACACCCGACAAGTGAGAACGGGCTCTCAGGCTCCACAGACGACGCTATTTACTGTTGGCAAGAAAACATCTGTGTCTCTGTACAAACTTTAAAATTTTGTAATTTGTAACTTCGGCTCTTCCTACTCAAAAGATTGCCGACCCCTTGGTTAGTGCATACCACTACACAGGGCCAGACATGCAAAAGGCACGATCCAACAAGGCAGTATAAAACGATTTTTCTTTCAAATAAATCCAAGAATAGGCGCGAATTTTACCAATTTAACTTGACCAGACACAAGTTTAACAATGCAAATTAATAATGAATCATTAACCATTCTGCTCCTGAAGATGCCTCATTAGGCGAAAATGTTCGAGCTCAATAAAATAAAAAAATAAGTGAATTAAAACTATGTTTTATCCATTTACATTTTTAAATAATTAATCATTTATTTAATATTTTTTAGTGTTGATCTGTTAACACAGTGAAAGTCCATTTTTATAAATATTTATAATCATTTATATTTTTAAATATTTATAATCATTTATTTGTTTTTCGAATCGAGAAAATAAACTAACTCGTGATATGAACATTGTTTTTATTTTTGCATTATTTTTATTTATTTGTTAAACGACACAGTTTAAATAACCATTGGGTAGCAACATGTTAAAATATAAATAAATTAAAAATAATATTTTAATAAATGAATAGAATTTATGATTACCTTATTTTTATTATTAATTTAACAATTTATTAAGTTATGCTAAAGATAAGCACTATAATCGTGCACTAGAAAAAAGTGCAATTGAAAAATTCAACTCTAACGAAGCTATTCCTAGACATTTTAGTCGTCCGTTGAGCCCACGCTTTGACAAACTAATGATGCATATTTTGTATGAAGACCTGTCAATCCAAGATGGCCGCAAGTGACCAGATGATTAGTCTTAATACAAATATTACCGAAATTCGGTAGGTGAGAATGACCGTGGTGATGATACTTTTAGCCCAGGCATCATTTTTTCGTCAAAGCGTGGGCTCAACGGACGGCTAAAATGTCTAAGAATAGCACCGTCAGTCATTAAATTCCTACGTATAATACTAATCTACAACAAGAGTGGACTTGAAAATAAGTTCAATGAAATAAAACACGATAAGATAAGAACTAACATCCGACTTGTGTGTGTTTTTTTAAGAAATATAAAAATTGACATTCGATTTCAATTTAATGAATCCATAATCTAAGTTGCAAATATGTACAGATTCCTGAAGTGCTCCTTGACTGAAAGGTTGGTATGAAGCTGACCCCCCGTGCTGTAAAAATTGGTTCACTTTTGTCAATGCCACTTTTTCAATTTTGAAAGGCGGCAGGAGTTGCAAGGCATATGTTCATGTCAGGTTGTATTTATTTGCATGCACACATGCAGAATATGTAGGCGCGAACCTACATGTGCCTGTCTGTGGGCATGCATGTTATAGAAACATTAAATGTTAACATATCTTTGCAGCTTAGATTATGGATAGATTTAGGGGTCATATTTAATGCATGCCCACAAGCAGCACATTTTCCAACCCTCCTCCATGTATGTATGTGAAGGACCCACGGGCCACAGCAAATGGACGCTCATGCAAAGCTATATATTTTCTCAAGTGGCGGAAAGCCTTCCAGTGCACATGAACGTTTGCCCTTACACATGCTGCATGTGCACATACAAAAAAAAACAAAACTCGCATGAAAATAAACTATGCTTTCCCTGAAACCGAGTGGCATTGGCAAAAGTGAACCAATTTTTTTTAAAGCATGGGAGGTCAGCCTCATACAAACATATAAGCCAAGGAATAACAAATAACATTGTAAAAACTGAAACATTTTTAGTGACAACATTTTGCACACGGTTCTCTCTTAATAAATTAGATAGCATTTGTATTGAAGTAGATAATAGTAGCCAATTTGCATTTAAATTAAAAAAATAACAACATTCTTGTGGAGTTATTCACATCACCTTATAGACCACTTCAACTTTATTGAAATCAACTGATAATTTGATGAGAGAGAAAATGTCTAGTCCTTCTATAATCAACAATCTAAAGATATCGCCACCTTAAAGGTAAAACTGAAAAATTGACGATTACCTGATTTGAGAAATCGTGGATCAAGCATTTTATTGGTGGCTACATACTAGCGTTGAAAATACTGGGCCTCAATGTCATGGACAGAAAGAGATGCAACAAGTACCTATATTAAATATCAGTACCTTTAGTATGAGTTGCAAAACTTGAGTAAAGTAAAGTTTACGGAAAATTTTGAAGAGTGATTTCCCCAAAATCTGCCGTTTTTTGTTTCTTTGAACTTGATTTTCTTCATCACTGTAACTCTTTTGCTAAGACCATAAAGTGTAAGAAACAAAAACGGCAGATTTTGGGGAAAATCACTCTTCAAAATTTTCCGTAAACTTTACTTTATTCAATCTTGCAACTCGTACTAAGGCTACAGAAAGCAGCTCCATACATACATAATATGTATTTCTGTCCTGAGATGAAAGTTTAAGTTCGATTCCAATTTACGTCTAAATCTAAATCTAAGCTGCAAAGATATGTATCATTTGAGATTCATATCAAATGCATTCCCACAAGCAGACATGCATAATTTCGCGCTTACACATGCCGCATGTGGACCTACAATATAAAAAAAACCAATCTCAAATGAACATAAGTCCTGCAACTCTTGCCGGCCTTCCCTGAAGCAGGGGTGACATTGGCAAAGTGAACCATTTTTTACAGTATGGATACGTAGTGTATGAAATTTCAAGTTAAAAGCTAGTCTGACTAATACAAGGAAAACGAAGCGTAAAAATAAGAAGGTTATGTTTGTTTTCATTGCATAATCCACTAACGTGTTTTTTTCAATAATAATCTAAGTTGCAAAGATAAATTAACACATCAAAATCATATTAAATGCATGCCCACAAACAGACACGTGTAACTTCGCGCTTACAAATGCTGCATGTGTACTTCACAAATTAAAATCCAAACCTCAAGCGCTGCAACAGTCAACTATTTAAAAAAAAAAAAAAAACAACGCATCTATAATTGAAGTAGCAAATATATATTCCCTTTACGATTCATATTAAATGCATTCCCATAAGCAGACACGTATAAGTTCGCTTACAACATAAAAAAAAACAATTCCAAAGGAAAATAAGCCCTGAAACTCTTGCCGACCTTCCCTGAAACAGGGGTGACATTGGCAAAGCGAACCTTTTTTTTTTTACAGTATGGGTGGTCAGCCGCATACCAACCTATAAGTCAAGGAACATACATGAAAAATTACATTTTTTTAAACCAACAAATAATAATATATACATAGACACAAAAAACTAAATTAGCATTATCCGAAAAAATACCGGTTGAACTGTAATGCAGGCGGCTAAGTGTTTTAATTTTCATTTGTTCACATTTATTGTAAAATTGTATTTCCTTGTTTTTTTTTCATTCTTATTTTTGCTGTTATTTTTAGAAACCTTAAACGAACATACAAAGCTGCAATAGTCAAAAATACACGTTTAAAAGACACAACTCATAAACAAAGAAAACAAAAATTAATAAAACTATATATTTACTTCTCTCGTGTCAAATAATTATTCTAATCTATTGCCACGTCATCGTGTACCTCAAGATATATTTTTTACTAGTTTTGCGTTTAATTTCTAGATAGTGACGTAGGTGTCTGTTACTCACCATGAGATATCGTCCAAAACGTTGCCAAAAAAAAAAACTCCAAACTCCTAGATTCAGGTGTTGTGTGAGCGGTTTTTTTGAGTGATTTTTGCGCACTGGTATAGCAGGATTTCACGTATATTTTTTTTTGCACTTTATTTTTGATTCACAAGTTGGGCGCACGAGCGACGGGCGAATGGTTCACATTTCAGACGGGCCGGTGCTTACAGGCCGGCGGTCGCAGCGAAACTGAGCGCCTCTGTGGGTTTTCACATCAGCTGAGAAGGCTGGAGTGGGGGGTGGAGGGGGAGTGACGTATAGCCTCCCACCTCCCTTCCCCCTGCCCCGCCCACTTGTGGTAGGCGGGTTATCCTATGAGACGGAAAATCTACAGTTTTTTACAGTAAATAAAAAATGGCTAACGCAACTAAGCTGCACATAATAGTGTAACTTCTTGCCGCGTTATCCTCGAACGGTTTCGGATGTGGCGAGTAAAACCTATTCATTTTTACAGGTCAGGGGGCTGGCCTTACGCCAACCATTTCATTTGAAGTGGGGGTTTCCCAGCTCCCGAGGGGCTGTGGAAAACTCATTTCTTGTGAAGGCTGAGTAAACCTTGCCGGTATTTTATTTTGGGGTTTGAAATAAACACCGAAACGGGAAATCATTTCTGACACCCTCGGCGGGATTCGTACCCGAGCTCACGGCTTTGAATGCAAGCACTCTACCAACTGAGCTATCGACCGGACTACCAATGCAATAAATAGGCAACTCACCCCTCCCCCCCCCGTGCTTGTTTGTCTTATCTACCATTTGATTCAAAGATGTTCTCTAAATTAAATTGTGCTAAGGGGCTGTCCATATTTGACGTCATTCGCATTAAGGGGGGGGGGGGGGGGGGGAGTCTGGTCTGCGGATGATGGCAAATGATGTACGAGTACCAAAAGTGACGTCGTTCTTGTAAATACCAATTTCTACAAAATATACAAAATATTATGTCAGTAATATAACATTATTCATTAGTAAGCTCATCCATTATTACAGCAAGAGGGGGGGGGGGGGTCATTAGATAATGACTATAGGATGATTGTAAGGGGGGGAGGGTCGAAAATCGGCCAAAATCGATGACGTAATTTATGGACGGCCCCTAAGAATCACATTCTACAAGCTTACGTTGAAACAACAGACCTACATATTGCACAACACTTTTCAAGTATTACAAAAGAAACCAAATTCTTTCATAACACAAAGTCCTAATCTGAAAATATATTAAATTGTTTTTTTTTTTATACAAAAACAAATTTGAGAGTAATTTATATAACATGAAAAAATATACCGAAAAATGATGGTGCAATACGCGTGAAAAAACAACCCTCTAGAATGACGTCATTAAGACGTATCCCATAGTTGCTATGCGTTGACTTCCCCTATACGTAGATTAATTAGTATCAGGGCTATTCACAAAACATTCAATCCATAGTTAATCTATGGATCATCGTTTAATCCATGGACCGTCTGGTCCGTGTCCGATAGACGATAAATTTGACATTGGTCCAACAATACATCTATAATCTAAGTTGCAAGGATATATTCATTCAAAGCTCTCAGATGTATGCCCACAAACAAACACGTGTAGTTCGCGCTTACAAATGCTGATTGTGTACTTACAAATAAAATCCAAGCCTCAAATGAACATAAGCCCTGCAACTCTTGCCGACATTCCCTGAAACAGGCTAATAATTGATTAACCATTCATTACATTATATAATAATTAATTATCAATTTATAATGAAACTCCATTCATCATTTCCCTCCGCCGAATAAGGATGTGTCTCCTGATGATGTTGGATAAGAAGCCAACGAAACGTCGAGAACACTGAAATTCTCTAACTAACGATTCGTATAAATATCCTGTCATTTATTTTATTTTAAGTAATTTTACAAATAGTGCAACCTGTCTCTGGCCAGGCAAAACTGGTTGCTGAATTGCATTATTTTTCATTTTTTTTTTAAATACGCAGGTTAATTCCTATTGATTTTATTCACACACAGCAAATCCATGACTGAACTGTGTGAGGTTGAGGAGATTGTTGGTAAGCAGTGCACCCTTCGCTCAGCGGGAGGTGATGCTATCAAAAGGCTGAAAATGCCACCTCGACGGAGCAGAACGGGCTTTGGGGATAGGGCGTTTGGCTCAGCAGGACCGTTGTCCTGGAACCAGCTACCTCTGAAGCTGAGGACGGAGACCGGTGGGTGGCGTTTTAAGAAGGAGTTGAAGACGTTCATGTTTTCCAAGAAGCAAGTGAAGGATGGGCGCCCTTGGGGTGGCTAGAGCCACCAAACAGCGCCCAAGAAGAAAAAAAAAACAATTGACTGGTCTGTAGTCCAGTGGTAACACTTCGGACCCGTGAATGGAAGATTGCGGGTTCGAATCCCGGCGGAGCACAAAATAAACCATTTATATTTTCAAATTTGTTCCTCGCTGGGTTGAAAATCACATAAACCTTTAACTAAGACCGATCATCAAAAGGTCCATCCGGCATTACAGCAACTGGGTCTTGCTTGAGAATTGGCGCTTTGTTGCGACGACCAAGCTCGTATAAAGTCAGGTAGATAGCTCAAGTTGGTAAAATGCTTGCATTCCATGCCAAGAGCAAGGGTTCGATCCCAAGATGTGCTCAGCCTTTTACAAGAAATAAGAACCAGCCGCGCCGGGAGCTGGGAAACCGCACTTGAAATGAAAGTGGTTGGTGTGAGGCCGGCCCCCTTCCCCGTAAAAATGAAATAGGTCCCGAATCGCCACTTGCGACCCCTTCGGGGATAACGCAGGCAAGAAGTGACACTATATGTGTAGCTTAGTTAGATTTATCCACCTATCTATGTGTATCAAATGCGTTGTGCATAACCCTGTATGTATTTTCTCGGAATCGATTCTAGATGTTGTTAGGGGTTGGTGAGATTCGTGGAAAGCAGCGAGGTCTGACTCATACGAAAAAGGTTTTTCGGGGAACACAGCCTACATGAAAAATATGCGCCTGGAAATATTATAAGATCAGATATGAAGTAAATACCAAATTACCTCATCAAACAATCTAATTTAAAGTCCTGAAAAAGACATGTCCAGCAAAGGCTTTATTATTTCCAAAGGAAGCCCATTAGTCTTATCAAATTGCTATCTCAGGCAATCCCTTTTTTTTTTTTAAGGAAGCCTATACGGGAGACTCCCTAGATTCTAGAGACTCTAGGGGTCCATGACACTTGTTGTAGTGCCGCAGAGGTGTTGGTGATGTGGCAGTTGATGTCAAACAAAATAAAAATAAACAAATCTCAAATGAACTTCCAGCAATTCTTGCCATCTTAGCATGAAAAAAGGTTGTATGTCTCTTAAATGTATACTTTTTTTGGGGCAACGATATTGTATAACTTTTTAAACCTTAAAATTTAGATTACAATAAATAACCAGGCCTTATTTATTTTATTTATGTCAATATCATACTAAGAACTTACAGTCTAAAAATCGTCAGAAAAATCATGTTTCATTTCAATTGGCAATGTCACCCCTGTTTCAGGATAGGTCGGCAAAAGTTGCAGGGTTTATGTTCATTTGAGGTTTGTATTTAATTTGCAAGTACACATTCAGCATTTTTAATCGCGAACTACACGTGTCTGTTTATGGGCATGCATTTGATATGAGCTCTAAATGTTAATATATCTTTGCAACTAATCTAATTGAAGTTGCAAAGATATGTTACATTGCAGACTCACATTATATTCATTCTCACAAGCAGACACGTACAAGTTCGCGCTTGCACATGCCGCATGTGAACCTACAACATAAAAACCCAAATCTCAAATGTACGTACACCCTGGAACTCTTGCCGTCCTTCCCTGAAACAGAGGTGAGATTGGCAAACTGAACCATTTTTACAGCATGGGCGGTTAGCGGCATGCCAACCTATAAGTCAAGGAACATGCACCACAAATTAAATCTAATCTAAATCTAAGTTGCAAAGATATGTATAATTTAAGATTCATATTAAATGCATTCCCACAAGCAGACACGCATAATTTCGCGCTCACATATGCAGCATGTGGACCTACAACATAAAACCCAAAACCTCAAATAAACATACACCCGCAACTCTTGCCGTCATTCCATGAAACAGGGGTGACAAAGTGGCAAAGTGAACCATTTTTACAGCATGGGTGGTCGGCGGCATGCCAACCTATAAGTCAAGGAACATACACGACAAATTTCATCAAGGAGATTATTATAGACGAGTTGGTTCTATGCGTAATGCCAGAGAGCAACAAAACAAAAGTGTTTGTACGCTCTTTGTAGGACAATGACGTGTCGATGACGTCACAGCGCCTTTCTACGTCATCGCGTACACAGCACGGGCCTCGGCAACAATAACTCCGACACGAGTCCATGCAAATCGCGTTAGAAATACCGACGCACTTGCTTTATTAAGCAGACAAAACAGCGACCAACATTCAAACTCAACAAATACAATCACCATAATTCACGTTTAAAAACACAACCGTTTACTGTCGCTAATGTGTAAGAAAACAAAACGCAACTAAGCCACACATACAGTGTAACTTCTTGCCTGTGTTACCCCGAAGAAGTCGCATGTGGCAATTCGGGACCTATTTATTTTTACGGGTAAGGAGGCCGGCCTCACACCAACCACTTTCAGTTGAAGTGGGGATTTCCCAGCTCCCGGGGGGCTGGTTCTCATTCTTGTGAAGGCTGAGTACACCTTGGGATCGAACCCTTGCTCTCGGCATGCAATGTAAGCATTCTACCAATTGCGCTATCGACCTTTTTACGAGCTTGGTCGTCGTCGCTACAAAACCTCAATTCTCAAGCAACACCCAGTTGCTGTAATGCTGGATGGATCTTTGGCGACCGGTCATTGATAAAGGTTTATGAATTTTTCAACCCCAGCGAAGAGCAAATTTGAAAATACAAATTGTATATTTTTTGCACTCCGCCGGGATTCGAACCCACAACCTTCCATCCAGAGTCCGAAGTGTTACCACTGAACTACGGACCGGTAACTCGCCACATGCAAACCCCTTCGGGGACCACGCGGCAAGAAGTTGCACTATATGCGTAGCTTAGATGCGTTGCGTTTGCGACTACGGACCAGTCCAAGATGTATACGTGGAGCTCATCGCGCCGTTGTTTTAGATCGCTCAGTTTACCAACAATGTGTTTGCCGCCCCCTCCCCTGTCTCATCAGCCCCGTGACCGGTTACATGACGGAGCTGCCACAGTAGCTGTTCCTGTGCCGCGTCATTGTTGGCGCTGGGCGTCCTCACGTGTCGTTACGACGCACCTAACTTAGTTGCGATGTCACGTGGACAACCATTATGTGATTGGTTAAGGGCCCTAACTCACCGGGATGCCATGGCGACGTCGCCGGCTACGTATCCAAACAATTCATATTACAATGTATGACAGGTAACTCACTTGGCGACGGGTTGGCTACGTCGCCAATTTGGAAGCGTAGCCACGACTGTCGGCTCCCTGTGTGGAGACTGGCGACCGTGGCGACCTGGCGACGCGACGTCGCCAGTAAAATGTACACGAGCAAGCTGCGGCCCACTCACTCAGTGTCCAACCAGCCGCCAAGATGGACGCAAAATGAGTTTCAATACAAAAAGATTCATTGTAGAAATACAAAATCGACCATGTTTATGGGATTCCGCCATAAAAAATTGTTCCGATCGTAATTTAAAAATAAAACGAAAAAGTTAATTTATTCAAGAAAAAGACGAGATGACGGTGGTTTTGAAAAAACACCACTTCGGCTTCGATCTGATGACCTTTTTTCTGATTCGTTTGTTAATAACATAGGTCACATTCGAATAACTCAATCTGAAGCAAATAAATACTTAAAACAAATAGATAAAAACAAAGGATTCGGTAATGACGAGATTAGTCCATACTTTGTGTTTCAATGTGCTGACCAGCTGAGTGAACCATTCTCAATTCTTTTTAATAAATCAATGGATAATGGTAAATTCCCAACGAAATTTAAAGATGCCTTAATAACACCCATTCATAAATCTAAATCAAAAAATGACATCGAAAATTATCGCCCCATTTCCATCCTGTCTGTATTTAGCAAATTATTTGAAAAAATTGTACTAGATCACATCTACCCAACAATCTCCCCCTATATTAGCAATCACCAACATGGATTTTTGAAAAAACGCTCAGTTCTCACTAACTTGCTTAACTTCACAGAATATGTCTCGCATAGATTAGGTGATCGCTTGCAAGTTGATGCTGTATACACGGATTTTTCAAAGGCGTTCGATAGGGTAGACCATAGTATTCTTATTAACAAGCTGTACAGTGTAGGAATCCATGGTGACCTACTCCGATGGTTTATTTCCTATGTAAAAAACAGACAACAGGCAGTGGTTGTGGGCGGCTGTAAGTCCAATTTCACTCGTGTCCCGTCGGGTGTACCCCAGCGCTCACACCTAGGTCCCATTCTTTTTAATATTTACATATATGACATACAATTTTGCTTCCAATCCTCACACTTTTCAGGTTTCGCTGATGACATGAAAATTTACGCAACAATTAACAATATAAATGACTGCATTAATTTACAAAATGACATCAATAGACTAAGTGTGTATTGCTATAAAAATAAAATCGACATCAATGTGTCCAAATGTGCTCTTTTAACATTTTCTCGCAAAAACACCCTTATAACACACTCTTATTCCATAAATGGTTTGTTATTGAAAAAAGTTGATAGTGTGAGAGATCTGGGAGTTTTATTAGATTCCAAATTGACGTATGACAAGCATATTGACTCAATTACCTCCAAAGCTTACCGAATGTTGGGTTTTATCATCCGCACCGGTAAACAATTTAATAATATCAACACTTTAAAAACACTATACCTTTCACATATACGCCCTCATTTAGAATTTTGTACTCCAATATGGAATCCGCACTACAAA
The DNA here is from genome assembly GCA_951799405.1 of Agapetus fuscipes. Taxonomy (NCBI): domain Eukaryota; kingdom Metazoa; phylum Arthropoda; class Insecta; order Trichoptera; family Glossosomatidae; genus Agapetus; species Agapetus fuscipes. The sequence continues at coordinate 15,487,296 of OX637349.1, read as the reverse complement.
ATTCACACTAACCGTATTGAAAATATTCAAAAGATTTTTGTTAAATATTTAGAGAAACGACAATACATTGAACACACCGACTACAAATCTTCCATAGAATTTTTCAATATTAACACACTACAAGATAGAAGGACCTACTTTGATCAATTACTTTTGTACAAAATATGCAATAATACAATTGACTCCCCTGATTTATTATGTAACATATCTTTTCTTATACCAAACAGACGTACCCGCTCGCAAAATTTATTTCACCTAATAATAATAATAATAATTGGACAATTTGTATACAGCGCCGTTTAGTGGCACTAGCCACCCCAAGGGCGCTTTTATGTGTTGAAGCTTCTGTTAAACAAATGTGTCTTAAGCAACTTCCTGAAACTGCCAACACTGGTCTCTGTTCTCAACTCCAGAGGTAGACTATTCCAGCAGGATGGACCAGCCGAACTAAAAGCCCTGTCTCCGAAACCAGTTCTGTTCCGTCGAAGAGGCAGTTGAAGCCTGTTTACGGCGTCACTCTGTGCAGAACGAAGAGTGCATCGTTTTCCACCTATCTGGTCGACTCTGCACAATTCACACAAGTACGATGGGGCAACTCCTCTGAGGGCATTAAAAACAGAAACACATATTTTGTACTCAATCCTCTCTGGGACTCGCAGCCAATGAAGGCGCCGCAACAGAGGAGAGACATGGTCAGTTTTTCGTCCTCCTAAAAGTAATTTGGCTGCAGCATTAAAGACGGACTGCAGTCTAGACTGCTGAAACCTTGGAAGACCCCAGAACAGACCATTGCAATAATCCAGTCTCGACACAACAAAGGACGCAATGAGAATCTTAGCAGCTTCGGATGTCAAACAGTTTCTGACCCATCTCAACTGCCTCAGGTGAAAAAAACAGGAGCTCACAGTCGAGCTTATTTGCGTACTCATGGAGAGAGTGTTGTCAAGATGGACCCCAAGAAACTTAATTGAGCTAGATGGATATACATCCAGGCCCATTACTTTAATTGGTGAAGAGCCAAGCAAGTGTTTCCTACCAGGAGACGACATCCAGATGAATTCTGTCTTGTCTGGATTCATTCTAAGGCGACACCTTGCCATCCACTCAGCCACCACTTCAATGCACCGGACCATCTCAAGACTACAGGCATCTGTCATAGATGGCTGACAGAAACGACAAAGTAGAATATCATCAGCATAAGAATAGTAGCTGGTGCCGTTCATCAGTACAGTGCTCTCAAGATCATTTGTGTACAGGGTAAAAAGTAAAGGCCCGAGCACAGATCCCTGAGGCACACCACAGTCCATGGGCATACCTGATGACTCACCATCAACATCCACAGTCTGACATCTGCCTTTCAGATATGAAGATAGCAATTTAGATACTCCTCCTCGGACTCCGTACAACCTATCAAGCTTAGTGATGAGTATACTGTGATCAACAGTGTCGAAGGCAGCGCTCATGTCAAGTACTGCCACCATGGCAAGAGCACCGTCCCCAACCGCAGCTATCACATCATTCACAATGCGAAGTAAGGCAGTCTCAGTGGAATGAGCTTTTCTATATGCTGACTGAAACTTAGACAGATATCCGCCTCGCTCCATGTGCTGAGTGAGTTGCCAAACAACGGCCTTCTCAATAATTTTCGATATAAAAGGAACGGACGACACAGGTCTATAATTTTCCACAGAATCAGCTGGAAGGCTTGATTTTTTGAGAATTGGTGTAACAATTGATTTTTTAAGTTCCGTGGGAAAAATACACTCTGTAGTGAGAGACTTGTTGACCAATGCTGACAGAATAGGTGCCACCTCACTTAAGCATCTTTTGACCAGCCATGTTGGAATTGGATCTAGTTTACATTGCTTGTTTGGACATGTGAGTACAAGCTTAACAACATCATTCAACAAGACAGGCTTAAATGAAAAAATAACCTACCCATTTGTCATACCAATTACCGATACCATTCAACTTTATTCAGAATACAGCGTGACTATAACCAAAATTTCAAAAATTTAGATATTTTCCATGACTCATTAACAACCTTTCGCAATAAATTGAGATATTTTTCAACTCTGTCCCCTAACTCCCTCAATCAAGCTCCTTCACTTACGTAATAATCCCTCCTTTTCCTCATTCCTTTCCACTTTACTTTTACTTTTAATTTCTTTTCTTACACCTTGTTTCTTTTTTTTTTTCTTTTTTGTTGCTTGACAACTTGTGTCTTTTTTGCTTTTTGTTTTTTGCTTTTTGTTTTGCTCTCCTTTTCTTTTTTATTTTCTTGTCTTCTCAATTTTCTATGATATGTCAATACAAGCTCAGCATACTGATCAAATTATTATTCTATCTCTATAATTTTAAATAGAAGAAACAATTTTGGCTTATATTAATTTTAAGAACACCATTGTAATCACTTTTATAAAGCTGTAGTTTTCTCAAATAAATAAATAAAATATAAAAAAAAAAGGATGGACCCATAACTTCTTAGGTTTTTTCTTTTTAAACTTTTTGCGACGCACATAATAAATAAGTGCTATTTATTCTGTGCACGAAGCGTCCATTCTCGATTTGAAGGAGAACTGAACTGACAGAGGGTCGCCACTGGCTACTCCATTTGGCGACCGTAGGTAGTCAGAGGTAGCCATGGCTACGTAGCCGGCGACGTCGCCATGGCATCCCGGTGACGTAGGGCCCTAACGGTTAACCATTTCGTCACTCCAGTGCTTGGTTGGCTTGTCTAAGTTTTTTTCTACGTAAATTTCCCGTTTTCATACACGTTGGTCCGGTAAACATATACAAACATTGCTCATGTAAACCTCTGTTGGAGATAAGACAAACAAGCACTAAGGGGACGATTTGGCATTCCGCGGTTTGCGGTTAAAAAAAAATTTTGAAATCATTGTTAAGTTTTTAATATACACCCATATTCAGGTCCGTAGTCTAGTGGTTAGCGATTCAGACTCAGACGTGGGTTCGAATACAAAAATAAACTGTATAATAATATTTAATCTAAGTTGCAAGGATAGATTAACATTCAAAGCTCATGTCAAATGCATGCCCACAAACAAACACGTGTAAGTTCGCGTTTACAAATGCTAAATGTGTACCTACTTACAAATTAAAACAAAACCTGAAATGAACAGAAGCCCTGTAACTTTTTGCCGACCTTCTCTGAAACAGGGGTGGCATTGGCAAAGTGAACCATTGTCTACAGCATGGGTGGTCAGCCGCATACCAACCTATAAGTCAAGGAACATACACAACAAATAACATTTTAGACATAAACAAATGGATAATCATTAAAATCAAACACAAAATACAAAATTCTTTCTACAAAAATTTGGAAAACTTGCGAAACCCTAGCCTTGGCCGCCAGCATTACAGATCAACCGCCATTTATTTCTGTCCTTCCATCCATAATCTATAAAATGTAATTATCTGTTTGTGGATGATGTGATTGTTTTTGTAATTAGACGTGTAGATTTCATCACTCCCATCACCTTTACTATGTAATACTGGGAATTGCTGGACTGACTCATTGTGTGTGTGACAGATGACACACTCCCCCTTATCACGCATTCTCAATTAACTTGATTAAAGCTGATGGATAATAATCATAATAATAATAGGATGATTTATTTTTTTGTATGAATTACCAAGAGCCTTCTGCGTGCTTGGTCGTTGCTGTAGAAAGCGCCGATTCTCAAGCAAGACCCAGTTGCTGTAAGGCTGGATGGACCTTTAGTGACCGGTCTTTGGTAAAGTTATGTGAAATTTTCACCCAGCATCTCTGCTAGGGTTCGAACCCACAACCTTCCATTAACAAGTCAGAGTTTTTAACTACTAGACTATCAAGAATAGAGTTCAAGACAAAACTTACGGTTTTGTCTTGACGGGATCCAAGTGGAAATTCAAGCTGGTATCTGCGTACAGGAGCTTTGATAAGAGTCGGAAAGGGTTGAGGAGGAATACCCGGCTAGTGATGAGTGGACAAGATAAGGCTGATGGCACAGCTGGAGCCGACATCTGTTTATCAGGCTGGCGAGACGCCAAACGTAGATGGTCTGCGGGTGAAGGCAGGCCGGCCAGATAACGCCATAGTACCAGCAGATAGCACCTTAGTACCAACAGATAATAATAATAATATTAGGATGATTTATATGGCACCATCGCCCGCGCATCTGAGTGTAGCCTCCTCACACCAATCTCAACCGGCGAAATCATGTCAGTCAGATAAGGTGGAGCTAAGCCATTGATGGCTTCATATACCATCACACAAACACGGTAGACCACCCTCTCCGCGAAACGAAGCCAATGCAGTTTTTTTAACAGCGGAGTGATGTGAGCGAATTTGGATATCTGTATGTAACGTTGCTTGAAAGCTTGTAGAGTTCAGTAGCCACATGCATCCTGCTAACCAGTTTACCATGCAGTACCGCATCCGTTGGCATGCCAGCTACATTGAGGTGTTCACTGTACAGGGGTGGGTTGTGTTGGCTGAGGGAGGGGGAGATGCGGATCGATGCCCCGGCCTGGAAACTGGGTCGCTGGGGTGCGCCCTAGACTAGGCACAGACCCCCCCCCAGGGTGTGCTCCCTACCCACACAGCTGACCAAACTGCCATCTACCTATCCACTGCAGATCAGATACTAATTTCGGCAGAAAATGAAACCTTACAAGTCGCAGACCACTGGGCTGGAAGTCTCATCAATAATCTATATTCTAAGTTTTTTTTTTTTTTTTTTTTAAGAAATCCTGTGCGGGAGACTCCCTAGATTCTAAAGACTCTAGGGGTCTATGACACTTGTTGTAGTGCCGCAGAGGTGTTGTTGCAAGGATATATTCATTTAAAGTTCTCAAATGCATGCCCACAAACAAACACGTGTAGTTCACCCTTCAAATGCTGAATGTGCACTTACAAATAAAATCCAAACCTCAAAAGAACATAAGCCCTACAGCTGTTGCCGACCTTCCCTGACACAGGGGTGACATTGGCAAAGTGAACCATTTTTTACAGTGTGGGTGGTCAGCCTCATACCAACCTATAAGTCAAGGAATAGAAGCAATTAATAACATTCAGTTATAAAAACAAACACTAGAAAATCTACAAAAATTAAAATTGATTCTTGACCTTAGCCGCCTGCATAACAGATCAGCCGCCACTTTCATCACCACGGTAATTCTTATCTACCGAAAATCGGTAATATTCGTATGAAGACCTGTCAATCCAAGATGGCCGCAAGTGAACAGCTGATTAGTCTTCATACAAATATTACTGATATTCGGTAGGTGAGAATTACCATGGTAATGAGACTTCCAACCTGGGGCTGGAAATTTTACCTTGCTACCGAATATCGGTAGTATTTGTATGAAGACTAATTAGCTGTTCACAAGACCGGTCCGTAGTCCACTTCAGACTCGTGAATGGAAGATTGCGGGTTCGAATCCCGGCGGAGCACAAAAGATACCATATATATTTTCAAATTTGCTCTTCGCTGGGTTAAAAAATTCATAAATCTTAACCAATGACCGGTCACCAAAGGTACATCCAGCCTTACAGTAACTGGGTTTTGCTTGAGAATTGGCACTTTGTAGCGACGACCAAGCTCGTAAACAGTCCGGTTGATAGCTCAGTTCGTAGAATACTTGCGTTCCATGCCAAGAGCAAGGATTCGATCCCAAGGTTTACTCAGCCTTCACAAGGAATGAGAACCAGCCCCCCCGGGACCTGGAAACTCTAATTTCAAATGAAAGAAGTTGGTGTGAGGCCGGCCTCCGTACCGTAAAAATAAATAGGTCCTGAATAGCAGGCAAGAAGTTACACTTGCGTTGTGTTAGCGACAGGGATTGTCAGCCCCTGTGCGCTACTGCAAGTTTATCATTAGATTCATACGAAACCATCTTTTTTTTTTCTCAGTACCTTCCCCATTAAATACTTCCATGGCACATACTCTTGGAACACAATACGCCTTGCTATATTTAGCCGGAGTGTTGCTTTTGTAAAGTGCATCGAAGAGACAGTCTGTTATATATGTAGGCATAGCCGCAACTATGAATGACCTATTTTTAGATGTGCGGGGGCGCTACAAGCTCTACCTAGAACTACGCGATACCGTAGGTACTTTATATACAAAGATAGATTATCTACGCTATCTATGAAAATTTTATGTTTATAAGAAATGCTGATTACGCTATCACATATTGATATCACAATACGGTGCGTAACACTCGTAAAGGTCTATCTTTTTTTTTTAAGAAATCCTGTGCGGGAACTCCCTACATTCTAGAGACTCTAGGGGTCTATGACACTTGTAGTGCCGCAGAGGTGTACGAGCTTGGTTTTGCTTACCCAGCGAAGATCAAATTTGAAAATATAAATGGTATATTTTTTGTGCTCCGCCGGGATTCGAACCCCCAACCTTTCCATTTAGACGACCAAGCTAGTACACCTCTGCGGCACTACAAGTTTCATAGACCCCTAGAGTCTCTAGAATCTAGGGATCTCCCGCACAGGATTTCTTAAAAACAAAAAGTAGGTTTTGTAATAAAAACCGAAAAACGGGGAATCATTTCTGTCATTCTCCGTGGGATTCGAACCCGAGCTCTCGGCATGGAACTGAGCTATCCACGGACATCCTCACCCATGAAATTCTATACGCAGTCGTTGCATGTAAAGAAAACATGAAGTCTATTTCAGCGGTAAGGTGAATTAGTCTTTATTTTGTATATAAAGTAGATGTATATTAGCTTCCACGGCGGCATTATCGATCTTATCTATAAATAGGGTCTAACGGAGGCCTAATCTACTCCATCATCTTTATTTTAAAACATCCCCCACAATAATATCATACAAACAGGGGCGGTTACTGTGTCAGCAACGCCCTCTGACTAAAGGGATGGTATGAGGGTGACCACATGAAGGAACTGTAAGTTGTTAACACGTATTCCTTGACTTATATGTTGGTATGAGACTGGGAAAACAATGGTTCACTCTAACAATGTCACCCCTGTTTCAGGCAAGGTCGGAAAAAGTTGCAGGGTTTATGTTCAATTGAGATTTTTTTCTTAGTACGCAAAATGCGCAAGCTCGAATGCAAAATGTGTCTCATTTTCATACACGGTCGTTGCATGTAAATAAAAGTCTATTGAATCATAAAAATGAATCAAAAGAAAGTCATGGAAGACGAGGTAAATTAGCACCCCTGCTTCGAGGAAGGTCGGAAAAAGTTGCAGGTTTAGATTTTGATTTGTAAGTACACATGCAGCATTTGCAAGCGCGAAGTTGCACGTGTCTGTTTGTGGGCATGCATTTTATATGAATTTCAAATGTTAACATATCTTTGCAACTTAGATTATAGAGATACACTTTGGTGATGTTTCTTAGAAAAACGTTAATTTTCAGATGAAATATTTTTAAAAGGCTCCCACATATACAGCATCTGAATGTTGACAGGGATGCATCCTCTCCCCTGACCTGTTTAATATCTATGGGGAATACATAATCCGCAGGGCTCTGTACCAATGGGATGGAGGAGTGTCTATTGGTGGCGTAAAGCTGTCCAATTTAAGATATGCGGATGACACAACACTTTTGGCCAAAAACCCGAGAGAGATGGCAGATCTCCTTAAACGAGTAGAGACCGAGAGCAAGGCACTGGGACTCGAGATCAACCAGAGTAAAACCAAGATCATGATCATAGATCGATCAAAAAATTTTGGTGATCTGGGAAACTCATTTCAAGGTTTGGAGATCATAAACGAGTTCCAGTTCCTTGGATCTCAAATTAGTAACGAAGGATCTTGCGAAGGAGAAATCAGACGCCATATCGCCATTGCCAAAAGTGCCATGTCTAAGCTGGACAAAATATGGAAAGACCGGGGTGTGAGTAACAGCACCAAGATTAAGCTTGTCAGGAGTCTGGTCCACTCTATTTTTCTCTATGCTGCTGAAACATGGACCATAAAAGCAGCAGAAAAAAGAAAAATTGACGCTTTTGAAATGTGGTGCTGGAGGCGCATGCTTCGAATCCCATGGACGGCTAGACGCACCAATGAGTCCATTCGTCGGGAGCTGCGTTTGGATGGCTTGACTCTGGCCAACATGTGTACACGCCGTATTCTTCAGTTCTTCGGACACGTTGTCCGTGGCAATGAGGATAGCCTGGAACGACTGGTTGTGATCGGTAACTTGGAGGGGAAGAGAGGAAGAGGTAGATCCCCCACACGATGGACCGATCAAGTGAAGACAGCAGCAGGCACCTCGGTAGTTGGAGCGTTGCGGGCAGCGCAGTCGAGGGAGAGCTGGAGAAGATTGGTTGCTTCCACAAGGGTCACAACCCTCAGTAATGAGGAATAGGATGAAGAAGAGATATACAGCATCTGAATGTTTTAAACCTACCTGTGACTTCATTGAGTAATGCACAAAACAGAGGCTATGAAATGGACATACCATTTAGAAATATATCGACACCTTAAAGGTGAAACTGAATAAGTGACATAGTAAGCTAACATGGTTTCCTCAGATAAATGCATCTATAATAATATAATCTATAATCTAAGTTGCAAGGATATATTCATTTAAAGCTCTCAGATGTAAGCCCACAAACCAACAAGTGTAGTTCGCGCTTACAAATGCTGAATGTGTACTTACAAATAAAATACAAACCTCAAATGAACATAAGCCCCACAACTTTTGCCGACCTTCCCTGAAACAGGGGTAACATTGGCAAAGTGAACCATTTTTTACAGTATGGGTGGTCAGCCTCATACCAACCTATAAGTCAAGGAGTCATATTTATCTTATTTTCAACGAGAGGAAATACAACAAAAACGTGAAAATCCTGTAGTGTAGAAATTTCTCATGCGCACTCCCTTATAATTAGTTCACTTACTATTCCTCGACTTATACGTTGGTATGAGGCTGACAACCCATACTGTAAAAAATGGTTCACTTTGCCAATGTCACCCCTGTTTCAGGAAAGGTCGGCAAGAATTGCAGGGCTTGTGTTCATTTGAGATGGGGTTTTATATTGTAGGTCCACATGCGGCATGTGTTAGCGCAAACTTATATATGCCTGCTTGTGGAAATGCGTTTAATATGAATCTTAAATGATATATCTCTGCAGCTTAGATTTAGATTTAGAGTATGAGAAGTAACACCCAATAACATGTTTTATCCACACTTTCTCAAATAAGTGAATCCGCATTTATTCCGTTTAACCTTTTAGGTGACGATATATCTTTAACTTAAGTTGCAGAGATTAATTAAAATTTATGATTCCAATAAACTGTACAAGCACAAGGAGATGCGTCGTGTCAAATTGCCCCCAAAGTTGGGAGCCACTGTTCTAACCAAACATGGCGTCTCATCTGATACATTCATAGTACATCATGTACAGAGCAATATCTCACAATATCCGGCGACCTTCCAACTTCTTGTGCTGGTTTTGTTCTGGAACATTCTGCTAAAAGCCTTTGTGGGTAAAAGCAAAACCTCTCACTAATGCTCCTCCAGTGGACCATCACTCTCGAATGCCATTTTTGCATGTGATTCAAGGGGCAGCACTCCATAGAGTCAAAAATAGACAATAGACGACGGCAACAGGTTGGAAAAAAAAGTCCAATAAACTAACGGATATATTCATTAGATTTTTTAAACAAAAAATCAGAAGAACCTACTTAATTGTATTGAAAAACTGACTTTCCAACGGATAAAGAATTAAACCTTTTGTTTAAAAAGGTATACATTAAAAGGACTATAATTTATGCTGAAATTTATGAAAACAGCATTCCATGAATAATAGATTGGTATGCCATACTGTAGAAAATGGTTCACTCTGCCGATGTCACCCCTGTTTCAGGCCAGGTCGGCAAGAGTTGCAGGGTGTATTGGCGCTTGGTAGCGAAGGCCAAGCTCGTAAACACCTCTGCGACACTACAACAAGTGTCATAGACCACTAGACACTTGTTGTACCTCCCGCACAGGATTTCTTAAAAAAAAGAGATTAGCTTAAAAAATGCTACGAAAGCATGTTGAATGTTGAGTAATAGTTTATGGACGCTTAAGCAGTTTACCTCACGGGAAGTATGTGTAGTAGAGGGAAGTATGGTAGTAGAGGGAAGTATGGTAGTAGAGGGAAGTATGGTAGTAGGGGTAAAAGGTCGTCCTGCCGCTAGGTAAAGAACAGAAAAAGTATGCGGAATGCCCGGAACTGCGCATGCATGGTTGTGATGTTGGTAAAACTGTTAACCCATATAAAATTATGGTAAAATAGAAAAAAAAAAACAATGCCTTGATGATGGTTCAGGGACCGATAAATTGTGTATTTTTTTTCATAACAAAAATTTAAAATAATCAGAGTTACGACTTAAGAGTACAGAATAATTTGTTATTTTCTGTAAATCTGTTTCAAAAAGCAATGAATTTTCAGTGATTGATTTTTTTTCTCAAAAGGCAGTGAAATAAAGATTTTTCTTTTAATTCACGAGTGACTTGTTTACTGCACTACCTCATAATAATTATTATGATTACGAAAAAAACATCGTGTTCTAAAAATAGACATATGATATTATTATGAATTAGGTACCTAAATGTTACACAGTATTAAAGCTTTGTAATGTAACCAAAACCTTATTCTGTTACGTGTGTGTGTTGTGTAAAAATAAATGAGAATTTTGTTTTTTAACTCGTCAGTCTTGAAGGCCGACTTCATTTTTTTTTTAAATATTCTGTAACGAAAATTAATTAATTGGGTTTATTGATAGGTAGTTTCATCCAATAGGAGTATGGTTAACGATTTTCGATCTTATTGCCGTGTAAAAACTATAGTAAAATAATAAAAAAAAGCAATCAGGAATATGAGCGCAGATCCACGTCTCGGCACTCAGGAGGTTAGAGAAATATCTTCTGTGAAGCTATGGCATTTTAACCCTAGGAGCTTAGCTAGCAGATATACATAGTGTGGGTGCATTACCTGTGGCCTAATACCTTCCGGGCATGTGCTCTGGTCAGGCGAGCTCGTTTGGGTTTGTTCAGATCGAGTGACCCCGATACGCTGAAACAGACAAAAGACAACACACAGTTAGAACAATACGTAGTAACAAAAACAGACCGACATGCACAGAATTTCAAGCAAAAATAGATGAAAATATGGATTTAGTCCGCTTCCCAAAATACCTGCATAACAATTATTAATAATGATAATTTGACAATGTCCGGACATGTAGCACGTGCAGAGGACTCCCGGATCATCAGAGCTGTCTTGGATGGTGCCCCCTCAGGTGTTAGACCACTCGGACGTCCCAGGATGCGGTGGGCAGACAACGTTGAAGCCGACGCCGAAGTTCTGGGAGTGAGGGGACCATGGAGGGAAGCAGCACAAGACAGAGAGTCCTGGAGGATTGTGGTGCGGGTGGCCCTGAGCCTTCAAGGCTGATGAGCCGAACAAAGTAATAATTTGACAATATTTTTAGTGCCGTTTTGTGAGTTCACCGCAAGGGCACTGCAGAGCCATAGCCCCTCCTGAACATGCAAACAATTCATAAAATGTTTCAGCGGAAACATTGTAGAATTACATTTAAAATATATATATAATAAAACCAACAATGTTTAATTCTATTTATTTAATTTCTATAATAATGTATTATCTAAGTTGCAAATATATATTGAAAGGTCCTTTCGTAACTAAGCTACACATATGATATAACGTCTTGCCTGCGTTATCTCCGAAGGAGTCGCATGTGGCGATTCAGGACATATTTATTTTTACGGGAAAGGGGGCTGGCCTCACACCAACCTCTTTCAGTTGAAGTGTGCATTTCCCAGTTCCCGGGGCGGGGCTAGTTCTCATATCTTGTGAATGCTGAGTACACCTTGCCGGTATTTATTTTGAGTTTAAAATATACACCGAAACGGGAAATCATTTCTGACACCCTCGGCGGATATCGAACCCGTGCTCACGGCGAGGAATGCAATCATTCTTCCAACTGAGCCATCGACCGGACTTTATACGAACTTGGTCGTAGCTACAAAGCACCAATTCTCAAGCAAGACCCAGTTGCTGTAAGGCTTAACTTAGATTATAAATCATATAGGTAAATTATTCAAATTATAAAAACGTCAAACCATTTTAACCAACGTCGTCAAAACTTCAAATTAACATCAAACAAACTTCATCTCTAGTAATTTCACAAGACATTTAAACAAAAATAAAAACCTTCACAGAGATTGATCAGCTGCTCAAAATTAATAAGCAATTAACTTTGGAATGTTCTCTGGGCAAATAATAAAGAGGTTAAAGTTCGCTTATCGCCCCCTCAGGGGGTGCAAAATTATTTCTCCCGCCAACATTTAACGATATTAATTGCTCTGAGAGATTTTCAGATTCTTTGCAAGTTCGCAAAAAAAAAGAAACTTGGCGATATTGATTTAAAAGTTGACGCCAGGAATTTCGACAGAGAAATGGAATATTAAATTCTCGATAAATTTCCGATTTCAGCGAAAAAAATAATTAAATAATTGGTTCTGGAATTTATGTGGAGGATAATCTTCAAGCGCAAATAAATAAGTGCTGATTAGCTGATTTGAGAAATTGTGGATAAAACATTTTATTGGGGGTGACTTCTCATAGTAAGTGAACTAATTATAAGAAAGTGCTCATGAAAAACTTTTAAACTACAGGATTTTGACACTTTTGTAGTATACCGTTTCGTAGAAAATAGGAAAAAAGGTGTATTCATCTGAGAAACTCATGGTGTACAAACTGAATATCAAGAAGATTTTAGGTGGTAAAAAGATGATTACATTTCATACCATGAAGACTCTAACAGGTAACAAGATGATTTAAGTTGGTACCAAGGTGATTTCATATGGTAACATGATGATTTTACTTCATACAATGAAGTCTTCCTTACGTACCAAGATGATTTTAGTTCGTACATGGATGCTTCTACCTTGTATCAAGTTGGTTTTACTTGGTAATAAGATGATATTACTTTCTACCAAGATGATTTTAGTTCGTACCAATATGATTTCAGTTGGTAAAATGATGACTTTACTTCATACCATGAATACTTTCGTAGGTACCAAGATGATTGAAGTTGGTACCAAGATGATTTCACTTCGTCTCAAGATGATTTTAGTGGGTACCTGGATGTTTTTACCGCGCATCAAGTTGATTTTACTTGGTAAAAAGATGATGGTACATTCTACAAAGATGATTCAGTTCGTACCAACATGATTTTATTAGTTACCAAGATGACTTTATCTGGCACTAAAATGATGTCACTTACTGTAACTGTAACTCTGTCGCTATTCCGCAAGGGTTGGCCAGAACCTCTGCAAAGCTGCTTCCATTTCTACCTATCCTTACATGCCTCTTTCAATTCATTCATATCCATCCCCTTTTTCATTCATTTTCTTATTTTGCGCTCACTTTGTATATCCCATTCTTTTCAAAAGCTAAGAGGTGATTTCAATTCAAGTACAACCAAACACAAATCAACCCTTATATGATTCCTTCTACCATAATTTTGTCTGGCTTGCACATTAGTGAAATAGGACAAATCGATACGGAGTCCCCTCCCAACCCACCGCATGCTATACGCCAGCCGAGTATTGACCTGACAGCTGCTGGTAGACCCGAGGCTCTCTGCATGGCACGCTGAAACCGCAGGCTCCATGATGGAACGACACAGTGACAAAAAATCGCAAGACAAAACATCACAAGACAAAACATCACAAGACAAAACATCTTATGACAAAACATCACTATGACAAAACATGGCTATGACAAAACATGACTATGACAAAACATCACTATGACAAAACATGGCTATGACAAAACATCACTATGACAGAACATCACAAGACAAAACATCACATACTTAAACAGAAAATACCATAAACGGCACATGAAAAAACATTATAAGTTCTATTTTAGGCGTGTGATGTTTTGTCATTATGATGTTTTGTCGTGTGATGTAGTGTCATAATGACGTTTTGTCATGTGATGTTTTGTCATAATGTCGTTTTGTCCTGTGATACATCACATGATTAAACAGGAAAGTACATCACAATGACAGAACATCACAAGACAAAACATGTAGTTCCGTCATGTGGCGTTCTGTCATGTGTCGTTCTGTCATGTGTCATTCTGTCATGTGTAGTTTTGCCACTGTAACGTTCTGTGATTTCAACGAAACCGCAGCTGCAGTCACATGCAGAGTCGACGCTAACCTCAGTGACCGCAAGCTGACTACATTCTACAATATCACGATAACCAGACTGGGAGGGAAAATGAAAATAACACCAAATTAATTCTGCAATACTTAAGCGAATTTCAAGCAGCCCGCATATTTATTCACATAGACAAAAAATTGTGACCAATTTTCTGGGGAAAAGTAACAAGCATTTTGGAGTCAAATGACGTATGCCCTTCGAAACTTTTATTTTAATTCGAGCCCCACCAGCAGACACGTAATGTAAGTTCGCGTTAATGCATGTGGACCTACAACATATAAAAATAATTTCAGATGAGCATAAGCCCTGCAACTCTTGTCGGCCTACTCTGGAACGGGGGTTACATTGGAAAGTAAATGATTTTTTACAGTATGTGTTGTCAGCCTCATGCCAACCTATAAGTCAAGTGGGAAAACATAAAGCATATTTGCCCTTAAGTTCGGCCTTGACGGCAAGCTAAGCGACTTTATAGTGAATGAAAAGGACGCACTTATGTCAAACGAGTGAATGGTTTTTTTGATCAGTCAAAAGTCACATATATTACATATGTACAGTGGAAATGAAACCCTTGGGAAGTATAACAGGGAAAACTCTAACGGGGCTATTCTTAGACATTTTAGTCGTCGGTTGAGCACACGCTTTGACAAACTAATGATGCATTTGTATGAAGACCTCTCAATCCAAGATGGCCGCGAGTGAACAGCTGATTAGTCTTCATACAAATATTACCAAAATTCGGTAGGTAAGAATGACCGTGGTGATGAGACTTCCAGCCCAGGCATCATTAGTTTGTCAAAGCGTGAGATCAACCGACGACTAAAATGCCTAAGAATAGCCCCGTAAGAGACAGAGTTAAGAATGAATGCATGTCATGAAAGGCAAATGCAAGTTGAAAGAGGGTGTGAAAGTAAAGGTACACAAGAATGTGATGAGATGGTTTGGACATGTAGAAAGAATGTATAATGAAAGACTTGCAAAGTGTGTACTGAGGAAATGTGGAAGGGAAAAGAGGAAACGGAAGACCGAGAAAATATGGCTGGATCAGATTGGAGAAATTGTGAAAGAATGGGAATGTATACTAAGCTAATGTAAAAGAAGGAAATATATGAAAAAGGTCATGGATATGAATGAATTGAAAGAGGTATGCAAGGATAGGAAAAAATCTGGCCACCCCTAGTGGAATGGACACAGAGTAACAGTAAGCTGACGATGAAAATATCGGGCTTTAGTATAATAGCCCATATGCTTTCTTCTCCGAAAGCGATGTAGGTACTATAAAATATTTTAAGGCCTATTTGTGAAAAATATTTTCTCTCGGGTACGACCCTATTATTGGCGGAGTTTTGGTGCGCAGTTATTCATCGTTACAGTGCTTGTTTGGCTTATCTACCATTCGATTAAAAGATGACCTTTCAATGAAATAAGACACATTCTACACAATCTGAGATAAGGAAAAATCGCACAACACGATAACGTGAGAGTTGTTTTAAATATTCGTAAAATCAATTTCCACTTTTCATAAGTTCCTTGACTTATAGGTTGGTATGCGGCTGACCACCCATGCTGTAAAAATGGTTCACTTTGCCAATGTCACCCCTGTCTCAGGGAAGGACGGCAAGAGTTGCAGGGTGTATGTCCTTTTGAGATTTGGTTTTTATGTTGTAGGTTCAAATGAGGCATGTGCAAGCGCGAACTTGTACGTGTCTGGTTGTGAGAATGCATGTAATGTGAATCTCCAATGTAACATATCTTTGCAACTTAGATTAGATTAGATAAGACACATTGGTCCAGTACCAACACATAACTTTTTTATTTTTTATCACATCGTTAAAATCAAAACAGCTCTGGAATTACAAAATAAAGGCATTTATTGGCATTTCTATTCATGTGATTTTATATTGTAATACGAGGTATGTCACAAGCGCCTATAGGACAAAAAAGGCCAAAAATTACGTTGGTTACACCAAGACCATACTTCGAAAACGCAATTTTTTTGCTTGGGCATAAAAGACAAAGAAAGTTCATCGTAGAGCCATGGGAGTGAGCGCATTAGAAAGAGCGGAAAATTTTAACTGGGATGGCATTCTTAACTGATTTTCGACCAAAACGTCGCTTATGCCCTATTTCCATTTAACCATCGATATAAAATTACCTCTAATGGAGATAAGACAGACAAGCAGTAAGGGGATGTATTCCCGTATTTCAGCCCGAATTCCTGGTAGACGTGAGGGAGGGGATAAGGCAGAGTTACGGCTGAAGGTTTTATACGCAGCGCGGCCCATGAGGAGGCTCTACAGGGGGAGCGCCGAAACAAAATTCCTACCCTTTAACCTTCATCCACAAATAAATACAGACGTATTAGTAAAACGTAGCAATGAAATATGTTAATTGAAATTTAGTGAGTTTCAGAAAAAAAGATACGCGGTTTTCGAACGCGGAGCCTTTGGAAAGGAGTAACTCATATATTTTTACTGAACTAAGACATTCCTCGACTAATAGGTTGGTATGACACTGCCCACCAATAATGAAAAAAAAAGGTTCACTTTGCCAGTGTCACCAAATGTAATTGGTTGTGTATGTTCCTTGACCTATATTGGTATGCGGCTGACCAACAATGCTGTAGAAAATGGTTCACTTTGCCAATGTCACCCCTGTTTCAAGGAAGGTCAGCAAGAGTTTATCGATCACAATATTTATACCGCATGCGTCTATCTTCGGACTGCTCCGGGCACAGTACGCACGCGGCAATGCAGCCACCTTTCTAGAAAATTTACATTCCCCCGAGTTTTTTTTACACATGGAAATGCAACTGTGAAGTTCTTTCTTCTCTCTCTTACTAAGGCCTATTTTCGTAAGTAGGTTGAGACAGATACTGTCTATTTTCGTTCAATGTACAGCCCACTGCGTCTGGTAGCGTGCTAGGCGGTATTTTTAGCCGCCCCCCGTCCCAGAGGGCGCCAAGTAATGGAAGAGGCCAGCAAAAAGGGGCAGGGGTTCAGAGAGACAAGTGGGCGGGTTTCTGTGTTACCAGGCGACTGTTGCTTCATCAGATATCTTTAGAGAGTTATCATTTTTTCATTTTTTTTCATCAGTTAAAAATCATAGTTTTTCTTTCTTAAGAAATTTAGTAGTTTCAGTTTTACCATGTTTTCTCAAATACTATTGTCATTATAAAAAAAACATCGGCTGATACTAAACAATGTATATTATAATTCTGTAATCAAAAACAAAATAAAAATATTTGCAAAACACATACAAAAAACGTGTTTTACCATATTTTAATATTATTTTGTGGTGACAATTTTTAAGCTATGTATATATTTTTTAACCTTTATGATTTAAGCCCTGGTTCAGAGAATGTCGGAGTTGCAGTTCATTCGTTCATTCGAGATTGTATTTTTATATTGTAAGTCCACATGCGGCATGTTTAAGCGCGGTACGTGTATGCTTGTGGGAATGCATTTAATATGAATCTCAAATATTATATATCTTTGCAACTTAGATTATAAATTTTGACAAAAAAAATAATAATACACACGCCTGATTTTTTTCATTACCATCACTCTCTTACTACGACCATCAAGTTCAAGAAACAGAAACGACAGCTTTAGGTTATATAACACTCTTGATTGAAAATTCAATGTAACATTGCAGTATATAAAACATTATTTTTATGATGCATGTAATCCCATAATGTCCATAAAGAAAACAGTTTATTTTTTATAACCGCTCTATCGTAAATACACGGAATTACATTATTATAGTACAACGTAATTTAAGAATATTATGTCAGATAGGATGTACGAATATTAACGCTTCGTCAAACTGGAAGCGTTTTCGGTTTATAGCGTAGCGTTGTTTTGTACTGAACATGTCTACACGTCCTGTCTAAAAGAGCAAACGCGCTACCAGTATCCTTAGTACGAGTTGCAAAACTTGAGAAAAGTAAAGTTTACGGAAAATATTAAAGAGTGATTTCTCCCAAAATCTGCCTTTTTTGTTTCTTACACTTTATGATCTTAGCAAAAGAGTTACAGTGATGAAGATAATCAAGTTTTAACAAACAAAAACGGCAGATTTTGGGGGAAATCACTCTTTAATAATTGCCGTAAACTTTACAATACTCAAGTTTTGCAACTCGTACTAAGGGTACTGAACATGTCTACATCTAACGTACAGAGCAAACGCTCTACCAGTGCGCTACGATCTGTCACTGCAACCGGACGTCGCGTCGCGTAGTATTTTGTAACAAAATTGCATTTGACGCCGGGCGTTTTTTTTTGTCAGAAGTTAAAACTTTAACTGAAAAATTGAATGTGTTTGTGATATGTTGTCTTGCGAGTAGTGGGTATGCTTTTTGTCTATGGGCCACAGGCTATTTAATTCCTTTCTCCTCTAGCCATTTATAAGACTCCATACTTACCTACTCACTATGCAACAACATACCTGCGTGAGGTTTAGTGCTTGTTTAATTCCGAATGAGAAGAGACGTGTCTTGTCTCTTCGACTGCATCACAAGTCGCGCGCGATCGACAGGTAGAACCACATAAAAGCAGATCATTCGGGAGTGCCGTGAGTCCTTTCTGATTAGTCCTAGACTCTTATCCTTGTTCCCTGATGGTCTGCGACTCTTTGCCTGTAAACCTGTGTTAAATTAAGACACATCTCTCAATCTCCCTCTCTCCTCGCACACAAGTTGAAGTCAAACTTAGCTCCACCAGTGTTCGTAAACACCGTTGCTTGCATTCAAGCAACAGCGTATTTAAAAATGTTTCCACAAATACAAGATTTTGCTAGATAATACGTAAACCAGCAACAACTCACTTCTTTATTGCAGCGTCTTCACTGGCTGCGTGTCCCGGAGAGAGTGGAGTATAAAGTGTGCCTTATGGTATTCAACTCTCTCAGAGGAGCGACCCTGTCTTATCTGACTGAACTGTGTGAGGTTGAGGAGATTGTTGGTAAGCGGTGCACCCTTCGCTCAGCGGGAGGTGATGCTATCAATAGGCTGAAAATGCCACCTCGACGGAGCAGAACGGACTTTGGGGATAAGGCGTTGGGCTCAGCAGAACCGTTGTGCTGGAATCAGCTACCACTGAAACTAAGGATGGAGACCGGTGAAGAACGCTTCAAGAAGAAGTTGAAGAGTTACGTGTTTTCCAATAAGCAAGCGAAGGATGGGCGCCTTTGGGGTGGCTGGAGACACTAAACGGCGCCCAAAAGAGAAAACAAACTATCCAACATCCTCATCTGAGTAGTTGGACATCGTGACCAGTGACGACGACTGAATAGCGTCGAAGTCTTTCAAATACTAAGTACGCGACGTTGACGCGCGGTAAAAACGCTTTCTGTTTGACGCAGCCTTTATCCAAGTTGTGGAACGTCCACTAGGGAGAGATGTTTTTGCATAGGACACGTTTAGTGGGTACTAAAATTTATGAATTACACCGCCCGTGTAGAGACGGCGAGCTTTGCGGCCGTAAAAACAGATATGTTCTTATCGAGAATACCCATTGATACTGCTGCTGCCTATTTTCAGTGGAACCTTAGTGCTTTCTTACAAAAAAACTGTTACAGTACTAATTTGTGGTAAAATGAATTAAATGTATCATCTCCGTTTTATTCCAGTGCCTGTTTATTTAGTATGTAACATACTTCTACGGAGGAAAAAGAAATAACTAGATAAAAGTGATAATTATTGCTACATACTGTAACTCGGGCGCCATTTCGCTACGGGTGGCCAGAGCGTCTGCAGAGCTGCCTCCATTTCTTTCTATCTTACATATCCATTTCCATACCAATACCAGGACACTCAATGATTTGTGTCAATTTTTGTAATTAAAAAATCAGTTCATCCTCAGTCGTCGTGCAGAGAGCGTGTGTCCTTAAGACGTTGTCTCCATCGCAAACGAAACGTCGAGAATGATGTAAGTTGTCCTATACCGGTTCGTCTAATATCCGAAAAGTTTTATTAACTAACTGGGTAATTATTTAAATTGTGAATACGCCAAACGACCGTAATTACAGTTTAAACTTAACAATAATCGGTATTATGGTCAAGGGAGTCAAGTGGCTGATCTTTCTAGCGTATTCGGAATAGAATAACGCTGGTTCGATCCCCGCTTGGGTCATTCAACAATAACTTTAATCCTGGTTCAGCAGATGCCATTGGGTCTATAAATCTATAATCTATAATCTAAGTTGCAAGGATATATTCATTTAAAGCTCTCAGATGTATGCCCACAAACCAACAAGTGTAGTTCGCGCTTACAAATGCTGATTGTGTACTTACAAATAAAATCCAAACCTCAAATGAACATAAGCCCCACAACTTTTGCCGACCTTCCCTGAAACAGGGGTGACATTGGCAAAGAGAAACCATTTTTTACAGTATGGGTGGTCAGCCTCATACCAACCTATAAGTCAAGGAATATGAATAATAAATTACATTTAAATATAAAAAAGAACAAAACCTTACAAAGAAATCTATACAAAAAAAGTCAAAAATTTCCTATGCAAAAAATGTAGCAAATGAATACACCAACATTAGAAATCAACATTCAGATTAGCCGCCACTTCTTCCTGTCCTTGCATACTTCTTTCATTTCATCCAGAGTCATAACCTTTTTCATACAAGTCCTCCTTTTATTATGACTCTGGATATCCCATTCATTCGCTATTTCAGAGATTTGATCCTTCCATACTTTTCTCGGTCTTCCTCTACCACGACATCCATCTATTCTAGCAACATATACTTTCTTCGTCAATCTTTCATCACTCATTCTCTCCAAATGCCCGAACCATCTTAACATACTTCTTTTAATCTTCACTTTCACACTTTCCCTTACACCACATTCTTCTCTTACAAAATCATTCCTCACCCTGTCACTTCGTTTTTTCCCAATCATACTTCTTAGATAGTCCATTTCTACTTGATTATCAATAAATAATTCATTAAAATATACACCAATGAATTTTTAATTGATGATATTAATTCGTTTTTCTGGCCAGGCAGAAAAGGTATTATTAAAGGAATATTTAAAAAAAAACAAAGAAAACTATGATCAACGCCACAATATACAGGTTAAAATTATTGGTATTTAATAATCGTTCTAGCAAAAACATCACAAAATGTCTGTGATCAGCACAGGTGCGTCAAAGTTCTGACCTCTTCACATGTCTACGAAGTTCGCTTAAAATCCAGAAGATTCGACAGTAAGAGCGGGAGAAAAACTTTCTCAAGAGATTTTCAATTTAAAACTCGATGGTAAAATTATTCCAAACTCCAGACTCTTACGATGTTATTCGCACACATCAAATCCATGGCTCAGCCGCCGCATAATGCGAGTTTTTCATTCATGAAATCGATGATCCATGGGTCAGTTACGGATCAAACGTGATGTGAATAATCCTGTTAACAAATTTATTTCGTAAGTTTGGTTATGTAGAATTATAATATTTGAAATTATTGCAAATTATCTATCATCCACCCACTTTCTGCCATCTAGTATCAAAGTTGCAAGGATGATTCATATTACATGTATTCTCACAAGCAGACACTAAAACGTTCGCGCTTATACATGCTACACGTCGACTAACAACATAAAACCCAAAATCAAATTAACATAAGCGCTGTAACTCTAGCCGACCTTCTCTAAAACACGGGTGTGACATTGGCAAAGTGAAACATCTTGGACCGGTCCGTAGTCCGTAGTGGCAACACTTCGGACTCGTAAATGGAAGGTTGTGGATTCTAATCCTGGCGGAGCACAAAAATATACCATTTATATTTCGAATGTGCTCTTCGCTGGGTTGAAAAATTCATAAACCTTTACCAATGACCGGTCACCAAAGGTCCATCCAGCCTTACAGCAATTGGGTGTTGCTTGAGTATTGGCGCTTTGTAGCGACGACCAAGCTCGTACACCTCTGCGGCACTACAACAAGTGTCATAGACCCCTAGAGTCTCTAGAATCTAGGGAGTCTACCGCACAGGATTTCTTAAAAAAAAAAAAAAAAATCTTACAGAATGAGTGATCAGCCTCATACCAATCTACAAGTCAAGGTAGGACACTGCAACAATTGCGTATTGCAATGGTTAACGGTGCATCGCCACCTTAAGGGTAAAACTGAATAAGTGCTGATTCACTGATTTGAGAGATCGTGGATAAAACATTTTATTGTGTGTAACTTTCCATAGTAAGTGAACTAATTATAAGGAAGCGCTCATGACAAACTTCTAACCTAAAGGATTTTCAAACTTTGTTAGTGTTTTCTCTCGCAGACGCAACGCAACTAGGCTAGACATGCAGTGCAACTTCTTGCCGCGTTATCCCAAAGGGTTGCGCATGTGGCGAGTAGAACCTATTTATGTTTACAGGAAATTACAGTTGAAAAATGTGTGTTTCCCAGCTCCCGAAAGGGATGGTAGGTACTCAATCATTGTAAAGCTTGCCAGTATTTTATTTTGGGGTTTGAAATAAACACCGAAATGGGAAATCATTTCTGACACCCTCGGCGGTATTGGAACCCGAGCTCACGGCATGCAATGCAAGCACTCTACCAACTGAGCTATCGACCGGACAGAAAATACTCAATACTAAGGAAGAATAGCAAAGAACAAGCGATTGACGATGGATCTGAGAATGGCGGTACACAATGGCATATTGTTACCGACTTTGATGTATGGAAGTGAAGCATGGACAGTGAACGATAGCGAAATGAGTAAAGTATGCACGGTGGAAATGAAGCATTTGAGAAGCATGACAGGAAAAACTCTGAGGGATAGAGTTAGGAATGAATGGGTAAAAAAAGAATGTAATTTGAAAGAGGATGTGAAAGTTAAGGTACAAAAGAATGTGATGAGATGGTTTGGGCATGTGGAAAGAATGAATGATGATAGACTGACAAAGTATGTATACAAAGAAAGTGTGAAAGGAAAAAGACGGAAGGGACGACCGAGAAAAGTATGGAATGATCAGATTGAGGAGATTGTGAAAGAATGGGATATACAAAGTGAGCGTAAAAGAAGAAAATGCATGAAAAAGGTGATGGATATGAATGAATTGAAAGAGGTATGTAAGGATAGGAAAAAATGGAGGCAACTCTGCAGAGGCTCTGGCCACCCCTAGCGGAATGGCGACAGAGTTACAGTACAGTTACAGTAAGTGCTCTCGTAGAAAATAGGGTAAAAGGTGCATTTATCTGAGAAACCCATGTTAGCTTAATATGCCACTTATTCAGTTACACCTTGATATTAAAGTAATCATTCCGCCTAGATACAAGCGCCTCTCAGAGCGGAAATGGGAGGGCGGCGGTGCTGGTATGGGCGGGAAGTAATTACTGAAGAATCCGCAGCCGCCCACCTAGCATACATAATTCATACCCCTTGCGCGATCTCTCCAGCCCTCTTATCTATTCTTATCTGTGTTTATGCTAGATGTAGCGATTATTATTAAAACAGCCCTTGAATCTCAACACCAGCGACGTTAGAAAAATATCTACCGTGTGGCACGTGGACTTACAACATACAAACCCAATCTCATATGAGCATAAGCCCTGCAACTCTTGCCAACCTTCGTTAAATTAATCTCGAACAAATACAACTCATTATAAAGTACCTACCTTAGCAATATATTCAATAGAATCGGTAATTAAATAACAGTTTGGTTAGGTATATTTTCTTGTAAACGAAATCTCTCTAAGTCGAGCCCTAGCTCCCTGGTATGGAACACAAATATTCTATCAACTTAGAGTTAGAGATTTCATAGACTTTCTAGAGATTTCATAGACTTTTAATTAACTATCACACACGAGATGGTTTGGGCATATGGAGAGAATGAATGATGACAGACTGACGAAGAAAGTATAATATGTTGCAAGACTAGATGGATGTCATGGTAGAGGAAGACCGAGAAAGGTATGGATGGACCAAATTTCAGAAATTGCGAAAGAATGGAATATCCAGAGTTATAATAAAAGGAGAGTCAGTATGAAGAAGGTTATGACTCTGGAGGAAATGAAAGAAGTGTGTAAGGACAGAAAGAAATGGCGGTTAATCTGTGATGTTGGCGGCTAGGGGTTTTTTTTAATTTTAAATTAGAATTTGTTTTCTGTTAGTTTTTGATGTCCATACATGTTATAATTTGTTGATTTTAAAAATGTAATTTGTTTGTGTGTGCTCCTTGACTTATAGGTTGGTATGCGGCTGACCACCCATGCTGTAGAAAATGGTTCACTTTGCCAATGTCACCCCTGTTTCAGGGAAGGTCGGCAGGAGTTGCAGGGTGTATGTCCATTTGAGATTCGGGTTTTTATATTGTAGGACTACATGCGGCATGTTTAAGCGCGAACTTAAACATGTCCATTGCGACACTCTGATCGGGTTGCGCTCCTTGCTGCAGTACGGCCGGCCATTGGCCCAGTCGGTTACGCAGACTTTGTTGCTACAAAATCAAATTTCTCCGCTTTTGAGCGATTTTGCGCTTCATTTTGCCAAGCTGCATCCGCAGCGGATTCACAGTAATCCTAGCCTTAGATTAAAATTATTATTATTTCGTATTATGTGTATCATTATTCACGCTACTCGTGATCTAGCAACAATCCCACAAGGAGTGCCACCCGAGGTATGCTATTAGCTTCAGTAACATCGAACCATTTACTTTTAGAGTCATGGGCACGCCTCTGACCTAGAGGTTCTTGTTTCGTCACTTCACGGGAAGGCCTTTCGCCACTTGAGAAAATATATAGCTTTGCATGAGCGTCCATGTGCTGTGGGTCCTTCCGACACATACATACAGGACGGGTACGAGGAGGGTTTGAGTTGATGTCTGTTTTGTGAAAATGCATATAATGTGAATCTCTAATGTCACTTATATTTTGCAACTTAGATTAGATTAGACACACAAACAAAACAACTTGTAATATTTAACATGTTTGTAACAGTATGTATCAATAGCGTATGTTAGTTCCTACTCTATATTATACGGAAATGCTTTACACTCTTGCACGAGGAGTCAGTGCATTTATAGCAGAAGAAACCTCACAAGGAGCGAGCGGACTTCTACAAGGAAACCCAACAGTCACATCGCCGATATTTCATTACCAACTCTATTGCATTTACGAAAGTCCCGTCGATAGATCAGTTGATAGAATGTTAGTGTTCCATAACAGGGAGCAAGGGTTCGAACTAGACTTGTGCAGTCTAATCTAATCTAAATCTAAGCTGCAAAGATATGTATAATTTGAGATTCATTTTAAATGCATTCCCACAAGCAGACACGCATAATTTCCGCATGTGGACCTCCAATATAAAAAAAGCCCAATCTCAAATGAACATAAGCCCTGCAAATCTTGCCGAACTTCCCTGAAACAGGGGTGAAATTGGCAAAGTGAACCATTTTTTACAGTATGGGTGGTCAACCTCATACCAACCTATCAGTCAAGGAATGCAGTGCTATTCTTAAATATATTAGTCGTCCGTTGAGCCCACGCTTTGACATAGGTACTAATGATGTATTCGTATAAAGACCTGTCAATCCAATGGTCGATGGCCGCAAGTGCTTAGTCTTCATACAAATATTACTAAAATTCGGTAGGTAAGAATGACCGTGGTGATGAGACTTCCAGGCAAGGCATCATTAGTTTGTCAAAGCGTGGGTTCAACGCACGACTATAATGTCTAAGAATAGCCCCGATAGAGGTCTCGTTTACAATAAAGTATAACGAACCCCCTCGGGAGCTGGGACACCGCCACTTCACGTGAACTGGTTGACGTAAGATCCACCCCGTTACCTGCGAAAATACATAGGTCCCACGCACCACATAGGTACGACCCCTTGGGGATCAACGCCATACTGTAACTGTAACTCTGTCGCCATTCCGATAGGGGTGGCCAGAGCCTCTGCAGAGTTGCCTCCATTTTTTCCTATCCTGACATACCTCTTTCAATTCCTTCATATCCATCACCTTTTTCATGCATTTTCTTCTTTTACGCTCACTTTCTATATCCCATTCTTTCACAATCTCCTCAATCTGATCACTCCATACTTTTTTCGGTCGTCCCTTCCCTCTTTTTCCTTTCACACATTCTTTGTATACATACTTTGTCAGTCTATCATCATTCATTCTTTCCACATGCCCAAACCATCTCATCACATTCTTTCGTACCTTAACTTTCACATCCTCTTTCAAATTACATTATTTTTTTACCCATTCATTCCTAACTCTATCCCTCAAAGTTTCAAAACTTCTCAAATGCTTCATTTCCACCGTACGTACTTTACTCATTTCGCAGTAAGAAGCCGACTTATAAGCTGGTATGAGTCTGACCACCCATGCTGTTAATATTAGTACACTTTTCCAATGCCACCCTTGTTTAAGAGAACGCCTAAAGGAGTTTTAGAAAATCGAGGTAATTATTATATTCCTATCACAGAGCTGGGCACAAAGACTCACCCAGCCAAATAGCAATTGGGTCTTGGATGGAAAAAATGTTAGACAGATAGATTTATTTTCACATTAAAGTACATGACAGGTTTTAAACCTAATGCATACAATAATTAAAAACACAAGTAACACAAAAAATCACAAGTAACCGAAATCAGCTAAGGAGAAACGGAAGCCTCTGTCTAAGCTGATTTTCACTCAGGTGGAAGATATCAACCGAAGAAGAGATTTCATTGAGCATAGCCATTGCCCTCCCCACAGTCATAACCCTAGGTAGGTTAGTCCTGCATCTTGGGAGTAGCAATAGTCTATGCTCACGTTGCCTACAATAATTGTCGGGAACATACAGATCAATTTGTCCCAGAAGAACGGGATTACAAATCTCACCACGAATCAAGCGGATAAAATGAACTATCAAAAATTCATTCCTTCTTGCCTCCAGGCTACTGAAACCAAGCATGCCGAGTACAAACGCACTTGGATATAGCCAAGGATAATATCCATACGTCCTCATGTAGAGAAATCTCAAGAATTTTTTCTGAACCCTCTCCAGCATGAGAACATCTTTGGCACTATTTGTTCACACCCATCAATTTTTTTTCGAAATTGTTTCTATAATCTAAGCTGCAAAGATACATTGACATTAAACGCTCAAATTCAATGCATGTCCACAAGCAGGCGCGTGCAAGTTCGTGCATCAGAAAATAAACAAAACGACACATGAACATACAATTTGCAACAATCTGCGGTACAGTTACTCTCTGCCAAAATGCTCTGACGCGAAATTACCATACCATTGTCGTGAAACCGCATCTCTATGCGAGACGGAGAGTACACTGAAAAGTTTTTCGCTGACAAGCTGGTTCCCCATCCACATTCAGAATTATTCTAAAATATTCCAACTCTCCGAAGTATCAAAATTTACCTGTAAACTCAAAAATGGCGTTACCAAAAAATGGTATCGAAGCCTCTATATTCCAGACTCGAGAGAGTTTTGGTTTCTTGGCATTTTTTGGGAAAACGCTTTGATCGAGTTTAAATGTAGTTTTGTACTTAGAAACAAAATATATCCTCCCCTCAGTGCTTGTTTGTCTTATATCCGTGCTTTCCGGTTTGCGGGCCCAATGGAGTGGAACAGACTACCACCTAATGTGAGGTAGGCAGAAACTGTTGGTGTCTTTAAAGGAGCACTAAAGACGCATCTTTACAACAAGTCTTATCCGTGATTTGAGAGGGCCCTTGAGGTGTGACACACACAAAAACGGCGCTCTTTTATTATGTGTACCTTATAAATAAATTATCCTTGTATATATATTTTTATATATATCTCCAACAAAGGATATTTCACGTGAACAATGCTTTTTATGTGTACTCGACAAATGAGCAGTAAAAATTGGTGCACTTTGTCATGGGGCTTCCACACGCTTGCCAACCCATCACAAGTCAAGCGCACAGTGTGTCGTCTAGAACATGCTAGCTGGACAAAATTAGTCCATTAGACAAAATTTTGTCCAGCTAGCATGTTCTAGACGACACACTGTGCGCTTGACTTGTGATGGGTTGGCAAGCGTGTGGAAGCCCCATCAACGTCACCCAAGCCCCGGGGATGGGTTTCCCATGAAAGTAATTGTTTCTATTCCTTTGAGATTCAAGTTTTAAATTTTATAAACTGGCGCATCTTAAATGTCATATTAAGTGCTAACTTATACGTGTCTGCTTGTGAAAATGCATATAATGCGAATCCTTAATGTTACATATCTTTGTAACTTAGATTAGATTCGAACGAAACGTCAGGAAGGTGCATGTTTTTTGCGTCGCTGTTTACTTGACTGGGTTATGCACCCTGCAGCCTGGCGCAGAGAGTGCATCAGAGTCGAGGGTTTGGGGAGTCGTTGACCCCGCGGTGTGCGCATGCTCCTACCCCCTATAACCCCCCCCCCTCCCACCCCCTGATCTCCAAGTGGATGCAGGTCCCGGACGTGCAATAGAATGCATGCCTAAGATGGGCCAACAGTGAAAATATGATATCGTGTATAAAATATATTGATAGTTTATCCGGTCGATATTTCAGTAGGTAGATGACTTGCATTCCATGCCGACAGCTCGGGTTCAAATACCACCGAGAGTGTCAGAAATGATTGCCGTTTGGTTGTTTGTTTCAAACCCAAATAAAATACCGCCAGGTTTACTCAGTCTTCACAAGAAATGAGGGGAAGTAGGAGCCCCCACTTGTTGGTGCCCCCCTTACCTGTAAAAATAAATAGGTTCCACTCGCCACATGGGCGTCCTTCACGGAAAAAGCGGCGAGAAGCTACACTATATGTGTGGCTTAGTAGCGTTAGCGTTGACCTTTTCAACTTAGATAATATAGCATGGAAGCAATGTTTTATAATGGGGGTACACGGGGTTTGACCGGTCCGTATTCCAGTGGTTAACACTTCTGACTCGTAAATGGAAGGTTGTGGATTCGAATCCCAGCGGAGCACAAAAAAAATACCATTTATATATTCAAATATGCTCTTCGCTGGGTTAAAAAATTCAAATACCTTTACCAAAGACCGGTCACTGAAAGGTCCATCCAACCTTACAGCAACTGGGTCTTGTTTGAGAATTGGCGCTTTCTACAGCAAGGACCATGCTCGCAGAGGGCTCTTGAGGTGTGACACACACAAGAACAGCACTCACCAAATAAATCATCCTAATATTATTACACTTATCTATTATATTTATTTTCATTAGATCTATTAAACCCACTCTTCCCCTAAATTTATTTTATCCGATCTCATAGTTCACAGATACATTCCATATAGGCAGCATTCATACTTGACTCCTCGTGGTGTGCTATAGCTGCATGTACAGCTGTTCATGTTTACATGAGGATGGAGGGCGCAACTTTATCGACCGCTCCCTACCAACAGCTGACTGCCAAATATAGCAAAATGCACAAAACACTACCTTGGCCCCAAGTATGAAATATTGCGTTAACTCCCACCTAAAAGAGAGATAAGGGACGACCGAGAAAAGTATGGAGTGATCAGATTGAGGAGATTGTGAAAGAATGGGATATACAAAGTGAGCGTAAAAGAAGAAAATGCATGAAAAAGGTGATGGATATGAATGAATTGAAAGAGGTATGTAAGGACAGGAAGAAATTGAGGCAACTCTGCAGATGCTTTGGCAACCCCTAGCGGAATGGCGACAGAGTTACAGATTACAGATTGCATAAATAAAAAATACATGGAAGATAAAACAACACTTCTAATGCGAGAATAAGTTTTCATACAATTTTTCTATTTACACATTGTTGATTGAGTTTTTATATTGTAAGTGCACATGCGGCATGTGTAAGCGCGAACTTTACATGTCTGATTATTGGATCGCATTAAATATTAATTTGAAATGTTAATATATCTTCGCAACTTCGATTATAGTTTAGTAACAGTAGGTATATTACTAGACCTAAACACTGACTACTCTTTTACAGTAGCTCACTTCTTGCATTCACGGTCCATCAATCAAATTTGTCGCCTATAACTGGAATTCATCAGATGTGGCAACCTCGGTTGCAGATTTCATTTCTGCAAGCCGAGCTGCATAGGAGGAGTTGCATCAGAATTTGCAATAAATATCAAAGCCCCAAGTTAATAGTAAGCGTTTAAACTCAAGCATAGCATTTGAACAAAAATGATGGAAAATTAAAACCTTCATCAGTGGTGCAGTTTTAATTTTCATACATTATTTGGTTAACGTTAAGTTTTACACTCAGGAATAAAGTTTTTTAAAATCGATCGATACTTCAGTTTGGTCTGAATTTAGCCTTACATTTGTCAAACTAGAACGAAAGCTGTAACGGCCATCAGAAGAAGAAAATAAAGAGGTTTTCGCGTCTTCTGTCATTTTCGTTATTTATTTTCTAGCATTTATTATCGACTTCACGGCTCAATGTTTCAATCGACATCAACTTTGCCCTCTTTACCATTGCGGCTCGTTAGTATAGGTACGAAAGGGACGATTCTTGCTTGTTCTAGATTTTTCCGTAGTGGATTGTACCAGAAACCTCTATACTGTTCGATAATTTTCCAGTTACGCATACCAGCAAACTAAGTGCCAAGTCACATGCACACGCACACGCACAAAATCACAGTAGACTATACAGAGACACACACACAAGCAAACGTCACGAACTCGTACGTTCGTAACAATATAATGCTTGCATTCCATGCCAGTGGTAGGGTTAGATCCTCACCAAGGTTGTCAGAAGTCAATTACCGTCTGGTAAACTTTGCCAATGTCACTCCTGTTTCAGGGAAGATCGGCAAAAGTTGCAGGGTGTGAGTTCATTTGAGGTTTGAATTTAAATTTGTAAATACACATGCAGCATTTGTAAGCGCGAACTTATACGTGTACCTACTTATGGGACTGCATTTAATTTGAATCTATATACATCTTGCATCGTGCAACTTAGATTATAGTGGGCAAGCCTGTATAAGTCAAGGAACTGACGATGACAATGTGGCAATTTTGTTTATAAACACAAACATGGCGTATCACAAAGCAAACAAACAACGATAAGTTAAAGTTAACAATCACTTCTCGATACGGCCCAAACAATGGATAAACGCATCGTCTGTTGACACAAGATATCTCATAACACCATTCCAGACTGCATACGCACGTGCGTTACATTGCTTCTTACCAGTCGTTCTTAACCGGTGGCCTGCGTACCGCCAGTGGTCTTCGACAGATCGTCCCCTTAGTGCTTCTTTGTCCCATGCCCATCAGAGGCAATTTCACATGAGCAATGTTTGTGTTTCTACTGGAACAATGTGTCTAATAATGTATAATCTAAGTTGCAAGGATATATTCATTTAAAGTTCTCAAATGCATGCCCACAAACAAACACGTGTAGTTCGTGCTTACAAATGCTGAATGTGTACTTACAAATAAAATCCAAACTTCAAATGAACATAAGCCCTACAACTTTTGCCGACCTTCCCTGATACAGGGGTGACATTGGCAAAGTGAACCATTTTTTACAGTTGTCTGGGTGGTCAGCTTCATACCAACCTATCAGTCAAGGAATACAAGCAATTAAATAAATTCAAATAGATAAAACAAATAAACACTAAAAAATTAAAGAGTAAAAAATTAAAACCTACAAAACATATTTTAACAGCCTCAGCTTTAACCGCCAGCATTACAGATCAACCGCCGTTTCCAAGTCAAGGAACTCACAAGATTCTCGGCCAAAATAAAGGTGTAGTACTGAGATTTTTTACCTATGGAATTCTTTCGCAAGCGCTAGCGAGCTCCGACTTGGATTTATATCCAAAGCGTAAGGAATTCAGCAAAATAGCGCTTCTGGATGAAAGGAAACAATGACAATAGTCCCTGGTTGAAAAATGTTTGAGGTCTAAATGTTTCTACTGCATAATTCTCGAGTTACAATAACACACGTACTTCACAATATGTTTGAACAGAATAAGTCTTGAGTTACAATCGCACCCATTGTACAACAGTGGGCGCACAGCTCCCGAAGGGCGATGACCCCTCGGCTGGAACAGACGATCCCGTTCCAGCATCTCGATATTATATCTCGAGTCTCATTCATGAGACTCGAGATGAATCCTTAGACAAGATAGCTCATGATATAATCGTATAATTAATTTCAACAGACGAAGATACAATAAGTTGCAAAGATTTGATATTCACATTAAATGCATGTCTACAAACAGGCATGCTTGCATGTGTACTTAGGAGCAAAATCTATAATCTAAGTTGCAAAGGTACCTATACAACATTTCATATTCATATTACTACATGTGTAAGTTCGCGCATACACATGCCGCATGTGGACTTACAACATAAAAACCCAATCTCAAATGAACATATCAAGCCCTGAACTCTTGCCGACCTTCCGTGAAACAGGTGTGACATTAGCAACGTGAACGATTTTTTATAGTACCTATAGGTGATCCGCCTCATACCAATCTTCAAGTCAAGAAACGAAAATAAAAAGCCCATGTCTCAAATGAACATGAGCCTTGCAACTTTTTTCCGCGTTATCCCCGAAGGACTATACATGATGCTATTTAAATTTTGAAAGGTTGGTATGAGGCTGCCCACCCATACTGTATGAAATGGTTGACCTTACCAAATTCACCCTTGTTTCAGGGAAGGTCGGAAAAAGGTTTCAGGGTTCATGTTCATTTGAGGTTTGGATTTCAATTTGTTAGTGCACATGCATTTTATATGAATTTTAAATGTAAATAATATGTTTGCAACTTGGATTACAGCCCACGGCTGACTCTGACTCACTGCGAGTCTTGAGATGAATTGTGGTCTCGGCTTCAACACATTTATATTTACGAGTTGGTTACTCTCAGGCCGACCTAAAACTGCCGACTTTCTCTCAGCGGAGCGAGTGCAGCACAATTGCAATTTCTCCTTCGACATATCTCGAACGGAGATCTTATCTTACCATACAATTGAATGGAATATTATTCATCGTGTATATATTTTGTTATTTAATTGCTTGTACTCCTTGACTTATAGGTTGGTATGAGGCTGACCACCCATACTGTAAAAAAATGGTTTACTTTGCCAATGTCACCCCTGTGTCAGGGAAGGTCGGCAAAAATTTGTAGGGCTTATGTTCATTTGAGGTTTGGATTTTATTTGTAAGTACACATTCAGCATTTGTAAGCGCGAACTACACGTGTTTGTTTGTGGGCATGCATTTGAGAGCTTTAAATGAATATCGACTGCTCCAAGGAAGACAGCACTAAGTCAAAAAATATAGTTTTGCAGGAAAGCCAATTGAATGTTATTTATTCCATGGAGCCAAATGCCTAAACTAATTTTTACATCCATTTATTGACGAATTTAAAAGAGATAGAGACACGGCTGTCATCTTAGAATGAAGATAATGATTTGTTACCTTCAGAAATGGAAATAAGTCAAAGACCTAAATTTCGGAGTTACTTCCTTCTTCCTTGGAGCACTCGATATATTCTTGCAACTTAGATTATAGATATGTAAAGAAGCCACATAAAGCCCATTATTTGACCTTTAAGTTAACCCTGTTGAGGTATAAACCCGTTGGATGTCGCTAGTAGGTTCATATATAAAATGTCATCACATTTAACTGGGAGTGGGGCGCGCCCTTAAGCACGCACATCTATCTATAATAAATCTATAATCTAAGTTGCAAGGATATATTCATTTAAAGCTCTCAGATGCATGCCCACAAACCAACACGTGTAGTTCGCGCATACAAATGCTGAATGTGTACTCACAAATAAAATCCAAACCTCAAATGAACATAAGCCCCACAACTTTTGCCGACCTTCCCTGACACATCAACTCAACTCAACTCAACTAAGCTACACATATAGTGTAACTTCTTGCCGCGTTATCCCCGAAGGGGTCGCATGTGGCGAGTTGAACCTATTTATTTTTACAGGTAAGGGGGCCGGCCTTACGCCAACCACTTCAGTTGAAGTGGGAATTTCCCAGCTCCCGAGGGGGCTGGTACTCATTTCTTGTAAAGGCTGAGTAAACCTCGCCGGTATTTATATTATGGGGTTTGAAATACACACCGAAATTGGAAATCATTTCTGACACCCTCCTCGGTGGGATTCGAACCCGAGCTCACGGGGTAGAATGCAAGCACTCTACCAACTGAGCTATCGACCGGACAACATCCGTCTATAATTTACAAAAGCGTGAACGTGCGGTGTCCGGTCGATAGCTCAGTTGGTAAAGTGCTCGCATTCTACCCCGTGAGCTCGGGTTCGAATCCCACCGAGGAGGGTGTCAGAAATGATTACCTATTTCGGTGTTTATTTCAAACCCCAAAATGAAATACCGGCAAGGTTTACTCAGCCTTCACAAGAAATGAGTACCAGCACTCTCGGGAGCTGGGAAACCTCCACTTCAACTGAAGTGGTTGGCGTAAGGCCGGCCCCCTTACCTGTAAAAATAAATAGGTTCAACTCGCCACATGCGACCCCTTCGGGGATAACACGGCAAGAAGTTACACTATATGTGTAGCTTAGTTGCGTTTTTTTTTGCGTGCAAGTCTGCTAACGCCTGGCATGTGACACAGAAATAAGCTCAACAGGAATCGAGAGTAATAACTACAATTTTTAACAGATTTAAATGAAAATTCTTTGTTAAAGTTCACAGTGAAAAAGAAAAAAAACCATTTAAATCTGTTAAAATGGACTTTGACAAAGTTACTGCCGAAAATCTACATAATATAATAACTACAATGTTTGAAATCTATAATCTAAGTTGC
Source organism: Agapetus fuscipes (assembly GCA_951799405.1). NCBI lineage: Eukaryota > Metazoa > Arthropoda > Insecta > Trichoptera > Glossosomatidae > Agapetus > Agapetus fuscipes. The sequence goes on along the minus strand of OX637349.1, from coordinate 15,452,308 downwards.
AAAGATATATTAACATTTAGAGCTCACATCAAATGCATGCCCACAAACAGACAGTTCGTGTAGTGCGCGCTTACATATGCTGAATTTGTAATTACAAATTAAAATCCAAACCGCAAATGAACATACACCCTGTAACTTTTACCGGCCTTCTCTGTAACAGGGGTGACATTGGCAAAGTTTTAACAGTTTGGGTGGTCAGCCTATAAGTCATGTATTTCGTATTAACTAGCGTATTTGGAACAGAATAACGTTGGTTCGAATCACGCCTGGCCCATTTGACAATAACTTTGACCCTGGTTAAACAGATGACATTGCATGCACACGAGCTTCTGCTTTCGCATGAAGACAACTGGCCAGGCAAAATAGGTTGGGGCATTGCATTCCTTTTCACAAATCTATTTAAAGTAAAATAAGCACTGAGGGGGGGGGGATATACTACCTATGGCTCGTGGTGTATTTTGATTAAAAAATCAATTAGGCTGATTTATTTGGTGAGCGCTGTTTTTGTGTGTATCACACCTCAAGAGCCCTCTGCGAGCTTGGTCGTCGTTTTAGAAAGCGCCAAGCAAGACCCATTTGCTGTTAGGTTGGATGGACCTTTTGATGACCGCTCTTTGGTAAAGGTTTGTGAATTTCTCAACCGTGTGATGTGTGCGGAGTCAGAGGGCGATGACCTGGCAAGGCAGCCGGCAGGGCGTTGACCTCCAGGAGGATAAGCATAAGGACCAGCTTTCACACGAGCCCAAGTATTCATTCAGTGATCACCACAACACCCAGATGGAGCAACGCTTGGTGCATTTCAAGCATTTAAATCTAAGTTGCAAAGATATGTATCATTTGAGATTCATATTAAATGCACTCCCACAAGCAGACACGCATTATTTCGCGCTCACACATGCCGCATGTGGACCTACAATATAAAAACCCAATCTCAAATGAACATAAGCCCTGCAACTCTTGCCGACCTTCCCTGAAACAGGGGTGACATTAGCAAGGTGAACCATTTTTTTACAGTATGAGTGGTCAGCCTCATACCAACCTATAAGTCAAGCATTAAAGACTTATATCGATCGTGTGGGTTTATCAGTTTGAAATCAGTTAAAAGTCACCTAAGCTATCGTTGAAAATACCATGCATTACAGCATAACATTCTAATCTAATCTAAGTTGCAAAGATATGTAACGTAGAGGATTCCCATTATATGCATTCTCACAAGATCGCGCTTGCACATGCCGCGTGTGAACCTACAGCATAAAAACTCAAATATACACCCTGCAACTCATGCCGTCCTTCCCTGAAACAGGGGTGACGTTGGCAAAGAGAACCATTTTCTACAGCACGGGTGGTCAGCCACATACCAATCTATAAGTCAAGGAACATATACAACAAGTTACATTTTCACAAATTGATGCTTAAAAAGCTTGTATATTTTTAGGGCAAGCAGGACCTCAAAGCGAGTTGGGTATTGCTCGTTCACACTGCAGTGCGTTACCACAAGGAGGCATTGTGTGTGTGTGTGTGTTGGGGCACAGGACCCTAGAGGGGAGTGGAGAGGGGGCAGGGTCAGCGACCCCGCGGCCTTGGCTGGCACGCCCATTTCACCCCCCGCCCCTCCATCTCCTTACTCCAAATGCACTCCTGATGATCAGGATATCAACAAATATTCAATGCAACGCAACTAAGCTACACTTATAGTGTTCTTTATGTGTAACTTCTTGCCTGCGTTAGGTCGCATGTGTCGATTCAAGACCTGTTATTTTTTACGGGTAATGGGGCCGGCCTCACACCAACCACTTTCAGTTAAAGTGGGGGTTTTCACAGCTCCCGGGATGGCTGGTTCTAATTCCTTGTAAAGGCAGAGTACAACATGGGATAGAACCCTTGCTCTCGACATGGAATGCAAGCATTTTACCAACTGAGCTATCGACCGGACTTTTTACGAGCTTGGTCGTCGCTACAAAGTGCCAATACTTAAGCAAGACCCAGTTGCTGTAAGACTGGATGGACCTTTAGTGATCGGTCTTTGGTAAGGATTTTATGAATTTTTCAACCCAGCGAAGAGCATATTTGAAAATATAAATGGTATATATTTTTGTGCTCCGTCGGGATTCGAGCCCACAAGCTTCCATTTACGAGCCCAAAGTGTTGCCACTGGACTACGGACCGGTCAAAGATATTTGAAGAGATACTTTATAAGATTGACCGTTTCGCAGTCTAGTTGTAACGCTTAAATGGAAGGTTGCTGGTTCGAAACATCAAACGTTAGAATTCCAAAGGGAATAATAAAACATTTTTTCTAGAAAAATAGATCCACTTTTGCAATAGCAAGAACTTATTCCCATACAAGACTGACGCTTGCCCGCCGAGACTAAATTTCCAAATTCAAAAACATTCCGACCTCATTCCATGCCACGTGCACAAGAACCAACAACTCAAACTAAATTAGGAATAACGAGCTTTCCGTTCTCGCAAAATGTGAAAGGTTTTCAAACGTAGAATTACACGAGCTTAGAATTAAAATAGGTACATTTCTATAACCTCGCCCAGTCAGAAACACATTACTTTAGCGGGATAACATTTCCATTATGTATTCATATTTACTACGAACAGGCCCGCGTTAAGGGCGGTCCGAGCGGTGCGACCGAACCAGGGGTGGAAGTCTCATCACCACGGTAATTCTTACCTACCGAATATCGGTAATATCTGTATGAAGACCTGTCACTTCAAGATGGCCGCAAGTGAACAGCTGATTCGTATTCATACAAATATTACCGATATTCGGTAGGTAAGAATTACTTGGGGATGAGACTTCCAGCCCAGATCTTTGCGGACATTTGTGACTAAGGGGGCTCCCGACTACAGACTTAATATAAACTGATGCTGGAGAGATATTTTTCAGGATCTGTTGCCGTGGTCTATGGAAACTGAAGCTTCTGGACGTTTCGCCCATGTCTACGATGGACTTCTTCAACGTGAAAGTGCAATGATGAAGATGATGTTGATGAAAACTGTTTTTCCGCCGTGTTTCATACAACCATTGGAAGGGAGCAGAGCTCCGAAAAAATCACACACAGTGTTGACGAAACTTAAGCTGAAGTCTTCAAGGAGTCTCAAGAAGAAGATAAAAGAAGAACAAAACTATGGACCAAGGTCAAATTCCGGAAAGACAAAATCAATCATCCCTCCAGCATCATCAGCTTAATATAAATTAGTTAAAAATGCATTACAACTAAAACATCTTTAGGGCTCAAGTCTTATGAGACAAACGTGACCAAGGAGCCTCCAGAGGCCAAAAAATATTTCATAGAGAACATTTCAACTTTTTTTTTTCGGAGGAGATCTGCATCTTTTGCATTGTGAAACAAAAGTGCGGAGGGTGGGGGCATATAGGGGGCCGTTAAATTTTCCCCGCACCAGGGCTCCCAGAGAGTATAATCCAGGTCTGACTACGAAACGCGAGCCTTTTCAGAAGCGAAACTCGGAGACGATTTAATTTCTGCCTTTGAACTCATCCGAAACGTAGTCTGGTCGCCATCTTGTGCCAGGCACCCGGTGTACCATTATCTTTTCTCGAAGGCTAGGCCAACCTTGCCGGTGGATGTTTGTTATCATTGAATAATCTGAAGGCTGCTTGCTGCCTTGCAGGCTACACGCCACCCTCATCCCCGTGTATTTCGCTATAATTTAGATTCGCGAATAAGTATTTCTTCGAAGATTTATTTGTACCTGCAACGTTAACGCCATTTATCTACAAGTACACTTATTCCTTGACTTATAGGCTGGTATGAGGCTGACCACACATACTGTAAAAAATGGTTCACTTTGCCAATGTCATCCCTGTGTCAGGGAAGGTCGGCAAAAGTTGTATGGCTTATGTTCATTTGAGGTTTGGATTTTATTTGTAAGTACACAATCAGCATTTGTAAGCGCGAACTACACGTGTTTGTTTGTGGGCATGCATCTGAGAACTTTAAATAAATATATCCTTGCAACTTAGATTATAGATAGATGGTAAGAAGCTGCTGTAAATGTGCAGCTCAGTTGCGTTTTTGTGCGACTGAATTCAAGCTACCGTTTCAGAAACAGCAGCTGTCAGCTGTTTTACATTGATTCCACGAAAAAACACATATTTTACAATTGAAAAGACTTTGAGAACCCGATACGAGGTCTGTATAATTATTATTTGTGTTCACAAAGGGGGAGGAGCCGCGTCTGGGGTCCGACAGAGGATGCATTGACCTCTGGAGTTCGAATCCCCGAGGCACAAAACACACAAGGACAGACTACAAAAAAACACCTAATAATACATGTCATAGTGATATGAGAACACAGAAAAAAAAAACGCAACTAAGCTACACATATAGTGTAACTTCTTGCCGCGTTGTCCCTGAAGGGTTTCGCATGTGACGAGTGGAACATATTTATTTTTACAGGTAAGGGTGTAACCACTTAAGTTGATGTGGGATTATTCCCAACTCCCGAGGGGGCTGGTACTCGTTTCTAGTGAAGGCTGAGTAAGCCTTGTCGGTATTTTATTTTGGAGTTTGAAATAAACACCGAAACGGGAAATCGTTTCTGACATCATCTGTGGGATTCGAGCCCGAGCTCTCGGCAAGAGATGCAAATATTCAACCAAGTGAGATTTTCCGTTTCTGTGTTTATTTCAAGCCCAAAATAAAATACCGGCAAGGTTTATTCGGCCTTCACAAGACACGAGTACCGGCCCCCTCTGGAGCTGCATGTAAAAATAAATAGGTTCCACTCGCCACATGCTACCCGTTCGGAGAAAACGCGGCAAAAAGTTTCACTATATGCGTAGCTCGGTAAAATGCAGCTCAGCCATCGAACAGTTGCACAATATAATAAAGTACTAAATAAAACCAAAAACAGGTATAATATTGAAGTGAATGAACACTTGAGGCATTTTTTTTTATAGCGGCAGACCTACAAAAAGGTTTACGGAGTGTGCGACACACATTCCTTAGCCTAGGTCATGGTTGTATTATGATTTCCAACCTTAAACACGTTGCACTTGTAGTAACATCGAATAAAAGTAATGAATTTTGAATGTACGTATTAATCATTAGATTTGCATCTAAAATAAAGGGTTTGTTTGAAAATAATGATGATTAATTAATAAACAATTGATACCTGACCTTCTACGATTGTTGCAAAGCTATGTTTTATGTTTTAAAAAAAACCTAACCTATATGTTTGACCTCACACTATTTTTGCACAAAAGAAAATTGTTTATGATTACAACCATTTTAAAATTATTTTATCATTCGGATTGAACAAGTCTGTGCACTAAATTCATTTGGTACCAAATCCATATTGGATATACCTACACACAGAATTGAACAAGTCTCTGGAATAGCCAGACTTCAAGTTATTTTTGATTGAGAGCTATGTCTGTCACATAGGTTCATCTAATTTACAATTTAAACGTACACAACCGATAATATTCCATTCATGTTTAGTCCTGCACACAAAAGAACTGCACAAAAATAAATTATTTTGACATAAAAAGATTTTTAGGTACGAAATGGGAACATTGGTACGGGATGGTTTCACAGGTTTTTTTAATAGATTTGATGGTTTGGTGGAAAGATGTTGATTGAAATGATGAATATATATGATAAAGGACTCACCACCGCAGCCATACACATTGAATATGAATTTTACGGGTAAAGCCTCGCGTCAACGAAAATTCTAGCACCAACCACGCGCCACACAACCAGCAAGGCTGCTCGTGAGAAACTGAGAACAAAAGTGTCTAGTCGGAATGTTGGCTGCACTGGGACCTGATCAACTCACAGAGCCAGGATCACTACTAGACTGATATTTATGTGAGCAATTTATTTATATCATTTATCTAGTATAATATATCAAAGACTTATTGTAAACAAAGATATACACTGAAAAAATAATTCTAGCTCAACTTCATAGGTTATTGTAAAAAGTCATCGCTTTCTTAAAACAAATAATATATCCGCCAATATTAATATACTGATTAATATTTGGGATTAACTTAAGTGTTTTGTACAACGAGGTCTATTTACTCCGTTGTAAAATGATCCAAAACGGAGTTGGCTGGTTTGCAAATTAAGCCATTGTATGCGTACTTCACAATAGTATAAAATGTGAACAGCGTATTTATTGTTTTTACATCATAAAGTGTCGTGGCATGGTCGTGACTAATAGGTTGGTATGAGGCTGGCTCTTATGCTGTAATAATTTGCTTCTATTTTTTCAATGCTACCACTGTTAGAAGGGGGCGGTAGGATTTGCAAGGAAAATGTTTATGTGAGGTTTTTTTGTAAGTCCACATGCAAAATATGTAAACATGAACTTACTCGTGTTTTCGGCTTGCATTGAGTATAATCCTTTAATATCAATATATCTTTGCAACTTAGATTAAAAATTATAGAACGATGTCAATTTCAAATTAAGCATACCTTAAAATGAAATTTTGAGTCATTGACTATTTTTGAGTAATAAAAAAGTATAAAACTTCTTTGTTACAATTCACATGAGTAACAAAGAAGTTTTTTATTTTAATCTATTAAAATGAACTTTCACGAAGTAACTGCCAAAAACCTAGATAATATAAAAAAGTATGTTACCAAAAAATATAATATTATATGTTACCGATATAATTAATTGGTTATTTTCATGAAAGCATTTCATTGAAATTTACAATATTATTTATGTCACTTCATGTACGGACCTTATTTGTGATTAATTGTGATTTTTCTATTTATTTTAGCAATGTCACAAAAAGAATTGAAGCGCCAGTCTTGAGACATAATATCTCAGCTCTGTGCACTGATCGGATAGAGTGTAGTGTTGATAGCTAACAAAATAAAAATTGCGGATTTACCTACATGACTTAAATTTAATGTATTTATTTAACAGCTTTGGATAGAAAAAAGGCACAAGATAAATAAATACTTTTTATTTATTTTTTAAATAAAGTTTACGACACCTTTAATTTTTCTTTCCAATAATACCCATTTTTGTTTCTTTTATTACGGATTACGGATTTTATTTTTGTGAGGTAGCAACACTTTTTGTAAATGTCAGTTTTGACAGCTGTCATATCAGTGTGATATCAGTGCTTCTCAAACTCTTGATAGCTTAAAGAAATTAAAAATACGTAGTTAAAAAAAATACGTGCGGAAAAAATGTAGAGTAAAAATGGATACAAGTTAAAAATATTAGATCTAATCTAATCTAATCTAAGTTGCAAAGATATGTTACATTGGAGATTCACATTACATGCATTCTCACAACCAGACACGTACAAGTTCTAATACGAGATGTACTAAATAAAACCAATTTCAATATAATTTATTTGGTGTTTGCTATTTTGTGTGAATCACACTTTAAAACCTCTTTACTTACATGCTCGGTCGTCGCTAGTCAGTACTAATTGCGTAAGCAAAATCCAGTGCAGTTGGAAATTGGATACCGCCGCTGAAAATCAACAATAGTTCACTTCTTTCGGAAACTCAATGCCCTGCTATGTGATGTTTTCGCATCACACTGCTGTGGACGAAAACTGTCATGGCGGAACCAACGCCATCAGCTGGGCGCCACCCAGAGACCAGAGCAACTCCTGGTAAGTTCTCAGAATTACATTTGATGTTTTTTTCATTAAGAAATCCTGTGTGCAAGACTCCCTAGATTTTAGAGACTCTAGCGGTCTATGACACTGTTGTAGTGTACCGCAGAGGTGTTTACGAGCTTGGTCGTCGCTACAAAGCGCCAATACTCAAGCAAGATCCAGTTGGTGTAAAGCTGAATGGACCTTTTAGTGACTTTTCAACTCAGCGAAGAGCATACTTGAAAATATAATAATTGGTATATTTTTTGTACTCTGCCAGGATTCAAACCCACAACTAGGGAATGCAATCTCGAGACAAGATCGCTAAGTCGAGATCTCGAGGGATCAGAAATTTGATCTCGGCGAGATCTCGAACGGTAACAAATTTTCAACCAATTAACCCATAAAAACACGTAATTTTAGCATACAGTAACTGCACAACTGTAAACAAACAAGTGCCTGCACGCACTCCAATATCTTCCGCTCGCTTACTCTAGTCAAAACTATATCACTTATTATTTTCTATCTTGCTCGACCAACATGGTTAATATTCGGGATAATTTGCGTATGCGGTTCGTCCTTTCTTTTGTCAGTCAGCAAATCACTCGCGCACAGAGAGCATGTGTTATGCATCGCCGACTACTGCCGCTCGATCTCATCAATCTCGGTCGAGATCTCGTCATTTTATGCTTCGAGATTGATCTCGAAAAATGAGGCGATCTCAGAAGATCGGGATCTCGCGAGACTGAGATTGCATTTCCTACCCACAACCTTCTATTTACGAGTCCGGAGTCTTGCCACTGGACTACGGACAGGTCAATGTAGCTCGCATATTCAGATATCTGCCCTTCAGAACTTTAAAGGAATCCTGGAGGTTGAACTCCCTAAGGAGCGAAAGAGAACAATTTCAATATAGTCCACTTACTTAACCGCCATCCAAACATTTTTTTTAAACAGTTGCTAATTTTTTGTAACTCTGCGTTCTTGGGTTATTATGATTTTGGTAAAAAGAAAATATCGAAAGAGGAAATAATGTTTAACATTCTTGGTCGGGCCCTAGCCCCCTTTGCTTTTAGCACAAGCATTCTACCACCAGAGCTATCGACTGAAATATTGAGATTTATGTCAGGCCGATAGCTCAGTTGGTAGAGTGCTTGCATTCCATACCGAAAGCTCGGGTTCGTATCCCACCAAAGGTGTCAGAAATTATTTCCAATTTCAGTGTTTATTTCAAAACCCAAAATAAAATACCGTCAAGGTTTAAGCAGCCTTCACCAGAAATGAGTACCAGTCCTCTTGGGAGTTGGGAGACCCTCACTTCAACTGAAGTGGTTGGCGTAACAATAAATAGGTTCCACTCGCTACATGTAGCTTAAATGCGTTTATGTAAAAAATATTTTTAATTTTCCAGGAAGGTTTTAAATTCCGGTTGTGAGCTCAGTTGCAGGGTTTGGTTCCTGGGGTGTCAGGCAGGCTTCCCCATTTTTGTACTTTCTTCTAGTCCGTTGTGCAAGTTTATATTTTCGCCTGCACTCGAAATGCGAATCTGCTTCTTAGGCAACAAGGGTAAATCCCAATTTTCAATAATGAGGCTGATGTAACATAATATTGAGTGTGTCCATTTTTCCCTGAAAAATGGACATGAAAAAATGGACGTGGAAAAATGAACATGGACATGAAAATACTCGTAAATGTCTTCTTCATCTCGTGTCTCACCAAGCAGTCTTATGTTTCCTCAGTGTATGGCAATTCCTGTTGTCAATTTATTTATTATTTAATGTTTTTCATCATTTGGCCCCACTAGATTCCAAGTCTCATATTTACTGAATAAAATTTGTGAAATAAAACAACTAAGTATAATGGCTTTATTAATTTGTTTATTTTATTGTTACAAAATTATACATTTGATTGCACACATTCCCCACATCCCGGGGTTTCCTTGAGAAGGCCTGAACATTCACAAATCATATAAAAACAACTGTTTTGAACATGTGCCCAAGTAAAGTTGCCATGTGATGCAAAAACCAAACTCCGTACAAAGCTAATTCGGATTTCTGTTTGAAATATTGTTTATTTTCGCAGGCAGTGATCTTTTTATTATAATAATATTTTGTCACATTGGTAAAATTGTAAACTGTTTAGCGAGATTTCATGTTTTTGTTGTTTAGAAAAAGTTCTATAAAATGTTGTGCAGAGATACTTTGTAAAGGGTATGAAGAGCCGTGTGTTGCCAGATAATAAAAATTCAATTCCAAGGTTAGTTATTAGGGGGATAGGTAGAGAAGAGCGGCAACTACTCAACATGATCATGTTAGGTTAGTGGCGCGACAAGCAGCACTAGTCGAGGATAATAATTAACAGTAATCACAAGGTGTTCCTAAATAACTCGGGAAATATACTCTAAAGTTTAAATGTGAAAGCCTCTCTGTAATTCGCTTTGATAATATAATTTCACATTTTTTTTACAGAATTATGAAAATAATCAATCTCCTTCAGTAATTGATGTATTTACAATAATCACGACTGGAAATCAACAAGTCACTTCCGTTATTTCACAAATAAATATCTCTTCTTGAATTTACTAAACCTAAAAAATATCTGTGTATTTTTTTTTGTTAAGGCAATTTGATATTGAAATATATTTTTATTTAATTTTTCCTTGTTTCATTTCTAAAGAGCTCCTACGTTCTATTAATTTGCAATTTCCTATTCTCTATCTACACATAATAATTGCAAGAATGTCACAGAATATAATTGTTATTTGTTTTGTTATATTGCTTAAAGGGAACGAAAACTATCTACCAATCTATAAAACATCTTGTTTCAACATTAAAAATAATTAAATTATAAAAAAGAGAAATGTAAACACATGAAGACAAACAAAGTCAAAATGGAATCGAAAATACCATTTACACATTATTATTATGGTCCCATCTACTGAATAAAATTTATTTTGTGTTTTCTAAGAGATTCTGATTAAACTATTTAAACTAAAAATTAAAATACAGTATTTATTTGATTTAAAAAGTTCAAGTTTCACTGGTTTAAAAAGACACATCCTGTTAAGTACTAGAAAATATGCAATTCTTTTACATTGTAAAAAGGAATATATAATTTTAAAGACGTACAAAACATGTACAACATGAAATAAAGGGTACACTATAAGCCTAAGAATTCATTTAGACTAATGCAACTTAATTCAACATCAGTTCTAAAAACGTAAGATTTAATTAAACGTAACGGTGAAGTATTTACATTGTTTCCTGAGATAGCTTCTCTCCTTATCATTACATATAATAAGATACACATCACAGCACAGATTTCCTCAATTGACATACATCTGTATTCAAACAACAAAATAACCGTAACTCGGGAGCAAGGTGGCTGGATAAGGGTGGGAAATCTTATATAAAGCGCAATAGTGATCGTTGATTGTCGGCGAATCTTAAATTGCACCAACACCACATGAAATTCTGATTAAAAAGGGAAACAGGTAATCTTTGTTATTGCGGCATGGATGGATGGGTGCGCGGCAGTTTTTGGCAGCCAATATGCTTGCCCTTGTCACCAACATCATTACTATTTAAACTGCAGAGTGGAAGAACGCTGATCTGCGCTGTGATTTTTTTTCATTTTTCTTCAGTTTTTACACAGTAGGTAATAAGGTCAAAAATTTTATAACATACTTCTATTCAGTAAAAATACCCACCAATAAACTCGCAGCATTAATTTTGGTTTGTGAATGTTAAAAAAAAAAAAATAATTGACCTTGTATACTGACTCCAGTTAAAAGACAAAATTCTTAATTTTTGCTACGGGTCCATTCATAATAATATTATGTGGCAGTGCAGGAAATACTTCACTGGTGATTTTGTATACTTTTTAAGCACTAAAAAAAAAAACTTAATTTCACTGCGAGATAAAAAAAATTGGATAGGAGATATGTTGTATCTTTGGAGATATTCAAAATCAAAACCAAGAGTTGGGTGGCTGGATTACGGCAGAAAATCGCTGTCACCCTAAAGGGTAAAGAGGGACAGAGCGGCAATCCACCAAAATTGACAGTGTAAACACCTCATATATCCACCTTGCTTGAGTCACGGGAGAGAATGGTCACTTAGACACATGCCTGTCTAACAATGCGTCCACTCTACTTCATTATTTGTACGTAAACACCAAACACATTGTGTTGCAATGATAAAATCTCTAAACAGGGCACGGCTTATACAAAGATAAATGCACAATTTCTATTAATAAACAATATCTATTACACATTTTCCTATTCCTGAGATAAAACTTCCTATAATTATGAGGTTGGTACAAATAAAATGAGATTTCCCTAAGCTTGCAGCTGGCGGCTGATCTGCAATACAACACATCACATTGCAAGCATTCTCAGGCTCACTGCGAGCGGGGAACGCTTGCTGCAAGTGTCACATTACAATCATTTGTTGGGTCACTTCTTCAGCACACAATTACACTAGATGGTTGCTGGGGCCGAGAGTTACACTGTCATAAGTAACACTTGGAATGGCAACTGACTGATCTGCCGCCGGTATTTGTTCAGCGTCTAACAGTTCGGTTTCTAGCCCGTCCACAGCGATGTGCTGGGAAGTGTTCCTCTTGTGCCCTTTAACCGCCCCGACCTCGGATGGCTTCAGATCTTTGGAGCTGGTCCTCCTGTGCCTTAGAACCATATTTGTATTATCTAACAACTGTTTAGCCTCCTCGTCAAAGCATTTAGAGTGAACTACCGAGGCGAGATCTAAGTTTTCTACGCTCTTCAAGGCCAGGTTCTTGATCTGCTCGAGGCTGATGTCTCGAGAGTTGGATCTGGAGTGAGCTTTGAAGTCTCGGGATCCAGATCTAGAATGTGAATGGAAATCTTTGGAGGCCGAGCGTGGGAAGAGCGCATAGTCTCTGGAGTTTGACCGCGAGTGCTTGAGATCACGGGAGTTGGTTCTGCTGTGCTTCATTTCTGGTTTCTCTTGTTCATCCAAGGATAGCTGATGTCTGGTTTCTAGTTGAATAGTTTTGGAGTCGTTCCTCAGGTGCTTGGAGGCCACGAGGACCCTGGAGTTCTTGCCCATGGCTGCCCGGGAGTGCTGCGAGTCCTGCGAGTACTGGGAGTCGTTCCTCTGCAGCCGGTGCTGCGCCTTCAGCTGCTGGTCCCTGTAAGAGTCGGACTGCGGGACTGAGGGCCCATCCAGCGGTGTCCCTATGTTGGAGCTGCCTCCTGAGGTCAGCCCTGACGTGAAGCCACTCAAATTCTCTGCACACGGCTTTTCTTCAAATACTGGAACACAAGTGTTTCAACATATTAGGTAGGTAATTAATAATATGCATAATAAAAAAATCTGATATTTTTTATGTACTAAAATGTTATTTATTATTTGTATTCCTTGACTTGACTAAAATCAAGCAGACTCCAGTGGGCTGGACATGTAGCGCGTGCAGAGGACTCCAGGATCATCAGAACTGTCTTGGATGGTGCCCCTCAGGTGTTAGACCACTCGGACGCCCCAGGATGCGGTGGGCAGACAATGTCGAAGCCGACGCCAAAGTTCTGGGAGTGAGGGGACCATGGAGGGAAGCAGCAGAAGACAGAGAGTCCTGGAGGATTGTGGTGCGGGAGGCCCTGAGCCTTCAAGGCTTCTGAGCCGAAGAAAGTAAGTAATTCCTTGACTTATAGGTTGGGATAAGGCTCACCACCCATGCTGTACAAAAATGGTTCACTTGGCCAATGTAACCCCTGTATCAGGCAAGGTCGGCAAGAGTTACAGGGCTTATATTCATTTGACATTTGAGGTTTTTATGTTGTAAGTTCACATGCGGCATGTGTAAGCGTGAACTGTCTGCTTGTAAAATATGTAAAATGTATTTCCAAGTTAGATTATAGATCTGTAGATATATTTTAGAGTTGAGGATGAGATGCAGGTGGGGTTACATTTGTCGAGGCTGATGATGGAGCCGGTGAGGTCCCTCTGAGGATCCATGGGAGGCCCGCACTCCATGGACTTCCTCCTGCGCACCAGCCACCAGTCCACCAGGAAGATGCCCAGCGCCAGGATCTTGATGCCGCCGCAAAGGCCCACGTATCTGCACAACAATCAACACTCTGTTCACAACAAGCAGCAACTGGGGATGTCTTCAAAGGAGCACTAAAGAGGCATCATTATAAAAAATATTTTTTAGAAAGCTTTAATATTGTTATGATCATTAGTGTAAGAGGAGTTAAATATGAAGTAATATAATAAAGGATATTGGGATGATGTATTTGGTGAGCGCTGTTTTAGTGTGTATCACACCTCAAGAACCCTCTGCAAGCTTGGTCGTCGCTGTAGAAAGCGACAATTCTCAAGCAAGACTCAGTCGCTGTAAGGCTGGATGGATCTTTAGCATATTTAAACATTTAAATGATATATTTTTTGTGCTCCCCCAGGATTCAAATGCACGACTTTTCATTTAGGAGTCTGAAGCGTTACCACTGTACTATGGAACGGTAACGGATTTTTGTATCTTCTGGTATAGCACAGCGCTTATGTAAAAAAAAGCGTTTTGTGTGACACAGATGAGACCAGATAAGTCAGCGAGCCAGTCAATGTAAGTCAGGATGTTAGAGAGTGAGGTGATCAAAATAAGTAGAATAAATACATAAATGCTAAATAAAAATCACCACCGCTAAGGGGCTGTCCATATATTATTACGTCATTCGCATTTAGGGGGGGGGGGTCTGGTCTGCGGATGATGGTAAATGATGTAGGAGTCCCAAAAGTGACGTCGTTCTTGTAAATACCAATTTTTACACAATATCCAAAATAGTATGCAAGTAATATAACATTATTAATTATTAAGCTCATCCATTATTACAGCAAGAGGGGGAGGGGGGGTCATTAGATAATGACTATAGGATGATTGTAGGGGGGGGGGGGGAAGGTCGAAAATCGGCCAAAATCAATGACGTAATTTATGGACGGCCCCTTAAATCAGTTGGAACAACTCAATAATTGTACAGGATTCTGATGGTCGCTGGTGATTTCGGATTGAGCTTCAATTAAAAATACTTGTTTCTTGGTGGATGATGCAGCACTTTTATTACAGAAAGTTTCAGACTATGGAATCAGTCTACTCGAGAGGAATTTGATTTAGTAAGAGGACGAATTTGCTTGTTAACTCGCACTCTTATATTATGGCCTTCTACCCATCAAAAGAAATGCAACTACAACGCCATATAGAATTAGGGGCAGCGACCATAACATGTTGAAAGCACCGGTTCTCATCCTATCACCGAAATTAACCAACATTGCGTCGTTTTGAAGCAACGACCAAGCTCATAAGCAGCACTACAACAAGTGTCATAGAACCCTAGAGTCTCTGAAGTCTAGGGAGTCTCCCACACAGGATTTCTTAAAAAAAAGGGTTGAGGTTGACTAATTCAAATTCCCCTAAATACATTATTTATGTAAGTATTGAATTTACCTATCATTATTTAAATGTTTGTCTCAATGTTATTTTTTAACTCTCAGGAATTCCAAATATTAATCACAAGGATCTATTGCACGTCTCACTTGTATCGGAACTTCTCAATGTCGTAGAGCAGACAGCGGCCGCCCTTGAGGCCGCACGTGGTCTTCCACAGCAGGCAGGTGGAGTCTATGAGGTTGCCAAACAGGATGGGCGCCGGGATGTAGCCAAACAGGCGGAAGATCACAAACTGCATGCCCAGGGCGAAGGAGCGCTCCTCCTCGCTCACAGATCTGCACACATATCATCATTATATTATTAGTGTTGAAAATATAATATCATAGATTGTTCCAGAATGAAGGAAGGTAGCTACATAATACATTATGTAATCTATATATAATCTATAATCTAAGTTGCAAGGATATATTCATTTAAAGCTCTCAGATGTATGCCCACAAACCAACAATTGTAGTTCGCGCTTACAAATGCTGAATGTGTACTTACAAATAAAATCCAAACCTCAAATGAACATAAGCCCCACAACTTTTGCCGACCTTCCCTGAAACAGGGGTGACATTGGCAAAGTGAACCATTTTTTACAGTATGGGTGGTCAACCTCATACCAACCTATAAGTCAAGGAATTCTATAATAATAAATAAATATAATAATCCAATAAAAATAATAATATAATAATAAATATAATAATATAAAATAGAATAATCTATAATCTAAGTTGCAAGGATATATTCATTCAAAGCTCTCAGATGTATGCCCACAAACAAACACGTGTAGTTCGCGCTTACAAATGCTGATTGTGTACTTACAAATAAAATCCAAACCTCAAATGAACATAAGCCCTGCAACTCTTGCCGACATTCCCTGAAACCGGGAATAATATGATAATAATAATATTAGGATGATTTATTTGGTGAGCGCTGTTTTTGTGTGTATCACATCTCAAGAGCCCTCTGCGAGCTTGGTCGTCGCTGTAGAAAGCGCCAATTCTCAAGCAAGACCCAGTTGTTGTAAGCTTGGATGGACCTTTCAGTGACCGGTCTTTGGTAAAGGTTTATGAATTTTTCTACTCAGCGAAGAGCACATTCAAAATATAAATGGTATATTTTGTGCTCCGCCGTGATCCGAATCCACAACCTTCCATTTACGAGTCCGAAGTGCTGCCACTGGACTACCGACCGGTTCAAGATGCCAACGACACGCGGTGTACCTGAGCGGTAACCCATCCAAGTACTATCCGCGCCCAATGTTGCTTAACTTCGGTGCTTTCAACATGGTAACGTCGTTGACTACTCACATACATCATTATTTTGTTTTTCAAATTATTCCTTGAATTGGTCAAGTAATGGTTAGTCAGGAAGGAACGTGCAAGAAAGAACTTACTGATGTAGTATTTCAAGAATCATTGTATTTTCTAAATGCATGGAACTTTCTAGATTTTGTATAGTTATTGTAGTCACCCAAAAAGGAAAAGGTGTAAACAATTTTGTACTATTAACCCGTTCGCGGACGAAACGGTTATAGCCGCTCTATGAGCTTGTCTAGGACTGGACGAAACGGTAATAGCCGTCGTGATAAAACGTTATCACTTGGGACGAAACAGCTATTTCTGATAGAACTTGCATACATGTAGCATCCGTGCGTCCCTACAGAAATCCAAAGAACACGGCAATAGCCGTTTCGTCCCTGGATGTCAAAAAAAAAAAACAAATAAATAGATAAAAAAATTATAATAAAAATACAATTTGAGATGATGAAATAAGTGTGTTTTTTCTAGCCTACTTCACATTTTGTGTGTCCGCGAATGGGTTAAAGGAAAAAGCTACGACTCAATAAATTAGTAGCAGCTGAGGACTGATCATCGGAGTTTCATTTCCCTTGAATCAGAGCTGGTGCTCCGGTGCACAACTGGGCGAGTCTCGACTGAGCCCTGATCCTTGGAGGCTCACTCCTTTGGAGCACAGTTGGCGCTCCGGTACACGACTGGGTTGGTGTCGTCAAAAAAAATTAGGATGATTTATTTGGTGAGCGCTGTGTTTGATTGAATAGGTTCATGTGACCCCTTTGGGGAAAACGCGGCAAGAAGTTACACTATATGTGTAGCTTAGTTGAAAAAAAAAACCCTATTTACTTTTAACCGTCTATATGGTTCCATTCATCTCCATCACTGCACACTTGTACAAGGCCACTGGTGTCACCTGAGCACTATCATGAGCAGCGGCATCTGCGTGACGGCCACGATGAAGGTCATGAAGAACAGCAGGATGAGGAAGGGGAAGATGGTGGTGCAGGGCGGGTTGCAGGGCCCCGCCGTGGCCACCGGCACCACCGTGACCTCGGAGAACTCCTCCCCCTCCCTGCCCCGCCCGCCCACAGAGGCCGCGGCGGAGGAGCCCCCCACGCCCTGGTGCAGGGGCCCGCCCCCGGGGCCTCCGCCCAGCATGGAGATGTTGCCGTGGACACCTGGAATACACGTAATGATAATATTAGGATGATTTATTGGGTAAGCGCTGTTTTCGTATGTATCACATCATTTATTGTGTATGTTCCTTGACTTATAGGTTGGTATGCAGCTGACCACCCATGCTGCAGAAAATGGTTCACTTTGCCAATTTCACCCCTGTTTCAGGGAAGATCGGTAAGAGTTGCAGGGTGTATGTTCATTTGAGATTTGGGTTTTTATGTTGTAGGTTCGCATGCGGCATGTTTAAGCGCAAACTTATACGTGTCTAATGAATTGTTTTTGTGGTTTTTCGGGTTAGACCATGGTTTACATGCAGCTTTTTTATCTGCCGACATTTCGCCTTCATGAGTAGAAGGCATTTTCAAGGCGAGTTATAACTGCACCACACCTACCCCTCACCCTGTAACGAAGGACAATGAGCAAGACACGATAAAACTCCAACCAGTTAGCAACGGCAGGCGACCGAGGACACAGCGAAGACTGCGATGCCGTTATAACTCACCTTGAAAATGCCTTCTACTTGTGAAGGCGAAACTTTGGCAGATAAAAAAGCTTCATGTAGACCATGGTCTAACCCGAAAAACCACAAAAACAATTCATTATATAATACCAACCATGAAAGTGTTAGGGTTAATCCTTAATGTAAAATTTTGGGGACCGTGCTTTCCGGTTTGCGGGACCAATGGAGTGGAACAGACTGCCACCTAATGTGAGGAAGGCAAAGACTGTTGGTGTCTTTAAAGGAGCACTAAAGACACATCTTTACAAGAAATCTTATCCGTGATTTGAGAGGGCCCTTGAGGTGTGACACACACAAAAACGGCGCTCTTTAGTTATGTGCACATTAAAATAAATTATCCTTATATATATATATATAACATATCTTTGCAACTTAGATTAGATGAGATTATTGTTTAAAAATATTAAATCGATAAGAAATACTCACAAGCACAATTTGTAAAGTTGGATCGCGATGAGAAGTCAGTACATCCCGCGTGGCACGGTGAAAAGTAAGTGAGTCCATTGTTGCCGCAGACTGGCTCCACATTTGTAGCCTGGCACGAACAACCAAAGTTACATGCCGCAGTCAAATTCACTTGGAATGGCTCCAGCTGTAACGTGCTGAAAATTAAAAAAAAAAACTTTATTATGGATTTTAATCTTGGGTAGGTACAAATACTTTTTATTCCTTTCCCCACTGCAGAATTATTTTTTGAGTATGGCAATACCATTTTTAAAAACGGAATGAAGTGGGAAAAGAAATAAGAATTACATGTCAAAATAACTTTACTTGGTTAATTTATCTAATAAAATTATATTTCTGAGCACAAAAAAATACAGGAAATATCTTGAAATGATTACCTGTTGTAGTACGGTATTGTAGTTCCCGCCATTTTGACATTGTCGCATCCCAGGAAGAAGAGCAGAGCATAACAGGCGAGGCATATTGTGTTGGAGACCAGCACAAACTGAACGGCTCCTTTTGGTCGGAGCTCCAATCTCTTCAGAAGACATCCCCCCATGAAGATGCCAATGCAAGCACCGGGTATAGCGATGGAACCTGCGATTGATAATCAAAAGGGATGATATAATGTAAATCCCAACACTTTTTCAATAGGTTTGAATGCAGTGACTGATTGAGGACCTCCATCTTTGTTTTTAGAACAACTTCATAGACAATACAATAGTAAAATATACCATGTAGAAAAATAGGATTGAATTTAAAAAAAATTACCTATCAAGAGAGAATATTTTTTTAAATATGGAATAAAATCTCATTGACCAAAAAGACCACATGGAAAAAAATACTTACTATAAAATATTTTACAATACCTACCATATATCAAGGTAACATTTTTGATAATGCAGTTCGGTATTTTGAATTTGGAACACAAACTTTAATTGACAGGCTATTAAGATGTACTGAAATTAAAGAAAATAAAACTTTTTTATACCTACCTCACTAAAAAAATGTTTTCAAAATAAGCATAGGTAATTGATGTTTTTACATTGTCTTAGAATTAATTTTAAACACTGTATTTTTTACCTGTGAAGACGCTGGCTTGACTCTTGCCCAGGCTGAACTGCGTCTCCAGGTATTTGGGAAGAAACACCACAAAACCAGAGACTATGACGAGCTCCATGCACGCTCCCAGGCAGGTCACCACGTACACAGGGTTGCAGACCAGCCGCCACATGGACACGGGAATATCTGAAAACACCATCAACAAATAGCAATAAAAAAACATTGCCGGTGGGTCAGAGGAAGGAGAACTGGTGTCTTGCTATTGCATCATCATACCACATAAGTACATTTATTGACCACGTCTCCTGAGGACGTTGGGTATGACTCCGACGAAACGTAGAGACAATCGTTATTCTCTTTACACACGGTCAGCTATTTTTTTGCCAAACTGCTCCTCTATTGTGAGATTCCGATCCAGCGTAACTCCCAAAAGTCTCACAGAGCTAGAAGGCTGGATCAAATTTCCCCTACAGGAGAGAGGTACTCCACTCTCCAGAAGGTGATCGCGCCTGGATGTGGCCGACCACATTAGTTCAGTTTTGCTATACCTTTGATATCTCTGCCATATCCAGAGTCGGGAGGCTTATCGTTCCCCGGAGGCGGGGGCAGGGCCTGTGGCTGCTTGTTCCCCTGGGCGATGGCCGCTTCCTTCTCGCCCAGGCGCACCTTCTCCTTCTCGCGGGCAAGGGTCTGCGGGAAGGAGAAAAAGGGCACGGCCACCAGCAGGAGGAGCAGCCCGCAGATGAGGAAGCCGCCCCACCACATGCCCACCCAGCGGTGGTCCTGGGCATCTGCAAACAACAACATATTACATATGACTCTCTTCTTGTATGGACAAGAACTGAGTATACAGAAATAGTGTTAATATTGTTACGAACTAAGGATTTGAAGTACCTACCCAAGCGCGCCTGAACACTAGTGTGTAGAACAATCTGGCTCTAGCATGATAGTAGTAGTAAGTTACATAGAAGGGTGTTCTGGTGTGAGCGAGAAATCAAAGAATGATCTGGAATATGCGAGAAAGATCCTTTTTGTATCCATATATTCGGACTGCGTGAGTTGCCAAAAGCAAACGGAGAATAAAGGTGCCGCGTCACTTAGAGCCTTGAAAATGTTCCCCGCTCGAGGGAATGAAACGTCGGCAGACAAAATACTGCAAATAAAATATGCTCTAACCCGAGAAAAACTATATCAATGTTTTATCACTTACCGATTAGGATGGTGTCACTGGATAGTGAGTCCATGTGGAAAGAGAGGAGGTAGGCGCCCAGGAGGAAGCCCAGCACAGGACCGAAGGCCGCCATGCTGTACATGCAACCTGAAACAAAGCAAATACAGCGGTTACTATAGTGTTATGAACTATGAACTTGGAGTACATGTTCGAGAACAGTCGAGAACCGTCCGTATGTCCGTATGAACGAGTATAAATGTAATTCGAAATTGTGTGCAGGCAATCTAATCTAATCTAATCTAAGTTGCAAAGATATGTTACATTGGAGATTCACATTACATGCATTCTCACAACCAGACACGTACAAGTTCGCACTTGCACATGCCTCATGTGAACCTACAACATAAAAACCAAATCTCAAATGGACATACACCCTGCAACTCTTGCCGTCCTTCCCTGAGACAGGGGTGACATTGGCAAAGTGAACCATTTTTACAGCATGGGTGGTCAGCCGCATACCAACCTATAAGTCAAGGAACACACACACACGACAAATAACATTTTATACATCACTAAATAATAATATCCAAATACAAAATATCCATTTACAAATAAAAACAAATTCCAATTTAATAAACCCTAGCCGCCAACATTACAGATCAACCGCCATTTCTTTCTGTCCTTACATACTTCTTTCATTTCCTCCAGAGTCATAATTTTCTTCATACAGGCTCTTCTTTTATTATGACTCTGGATATTCCATTCATTCGCAATTTCGGATATTTGGTCCATCCATACCTTTCTCGGTCTTCCTCTACCACGACATCCATCTATTCTACCAACATATACTTTCTTCGTCAGTCTTTCCTCATTCATTCTCTCCATATGCCCAAACCATCTTAACAAACTTCTTTTAATCTTCACTTTCACACTTTCTCTTGCACCACATTCTTCTCTTACAAAATCATTCCTCACCCTGTCACTCCGTTTTTTCCCAATCATACTTCTTAGAAAGTCCATTTCAACAGTGTGGACTTTACTAATTTCACTTTCATTCACCGTCCAGGCCTCGCTTCCATACATCAAGGTGGGTAAAAGTATGCCACTGCGTACCGCCAATCGAGCATTTTTAGATATGTTTTGATTTTTGGCGATACAAGCTGTGGCACCCAGTACACACCTGCCCTTCATTACTCTTCTTTCAAATTCACCGGTCATTCTTCCATCTTTTTCAAACTTACTTCCCAGGTATACAAACTCATTTACGACATCAACATTCATTCCATTAATTTTAAATTCATAATTCATACTTTCATCATCTCTTTCAAAAATCAATACTTTCGTCTTACTTGCATTCAACTTCAGATGGTTACCTAACAAAGCTTCATTCAATCTAGAGAGCATTGTTTGCAATTCCACTGCTGAATCAGATACAAGAACTGCATCATCTGCATACAGTAGAACACTCACTTTGCTCTCTCCTATCATCAATCCACAATCATTAAGTCTAGCATCTCTGACACACTTGTCCATGACTATGTTAAATAGCCATGGACTCATCACACATCCTTGCCTCACACCCTTATAAACTTCAAACCACTCGCTATACTCACCATCAATACGAACACATGCCTTACTATTTTCATAGTTGGCATGCACCGCACCTAGGAGAGCCCCATTCACTCCGTATGCTTTCAAAACATCCCATAACATACCTCTGTCTACTGAGTCAAAAGCCTTTTCCAGATCTACAAAGGCCGTCGTAAAAGTGTGGTAAAAGCAAGGTGTCGTAAAAACATTGAGCCGTGAAGTTCGAAAGCCAGCTCAGCTAGAAATCAATTGTTGTAAGTTGTGAATCAAATTGTGTAAAATAAATTCTGTTAAATTAAAAAATTGCAGCTTAATTGAAAGAGAACCCCAGTAAAATCATAACAATAGAAACAGATCTGGGCGACGATGACTGAGACATGATGGGGCGAAGGGAAGTCCAACGATAAGGTGTTGCAGGAAGTGGAAGAAAGATTGTAAGCCACATTTTGAAGAGGAGAGCCAAACTAATAGGACGCTCGATTAGACATACTTGGCACCTTTTTTAGCAATATCTTTGAAGGGAAAGTCTTAGGAAGATAAACAAGAGGTCACCCAAGACTGTACAAGACGGTCCTCTCACCGTTCGACTAGGGGTGGCCTATACCTTCGCAGATGCGTCTCCACTTTTTTCTGTCCTTGCATATATCTTTCATCATACTTCATACTTTCAGGATTTGAAGCGTCTCATAGATGTCTTCTCCTTTTTCCTACCCCAGGGCCACTACCTCTCAGATGATGTCCCATTTGTTCTGTCCTTTTTTTTTTTTTAAGAAATCCTGTGCGGGAGACTCCCTAGATTCTAGAGACTCTAGGGGTCTATGACACTTGTTGTAGTGCCGCAGAGGTGTACGAGCTTGGTCGTCGCTACAAAGCGCCAATACTCAAGCAAGACCCAGTTGCTGTAAGGCTGGATGGACCTTTAGTGACCGGTCTTTGGTAAAGGTTTTATGATTTTTTTCAACCCAGCGAAGAGCATATTTGGAAATATACTCGTAAATGGTATATTTTAAGTGCTACGCCGGGATCCGAATCCACAACCTTCCATTTACGAGTCCAAAGTGTTGCCACTGGACTACGTCTCCCGCACAGGAATACTTAAAAAAATAACGCGCATTATAAATATTGTGATCGCTAAAATCGTCGAATTTTAAGGGAAACAGGCATTATTTTAAGACATTATGGCATGTGGATGTGCTATAATATGGTGTTTAGACACAAAATGGCCTTATTCCGTATGACTACACCACTGCAACTTTTGACAGGACAGAGACAAATGTGGGCTATAGTATCTATCAACGGAGTATTTTATTTGCTGTTCCTCTATGTTACTACTTAATGGTTTTAATAATGCATCTCGCATATACGTGAGAAGGTCATAGCGAAAATTAATCTAAAAGATGTGCGGACAGTTGGCTATCGATTGCCATTCCTGTATTAGGTACCCACTACAGAGCCATACAACAAGGTATGGCTCCTACAAGTTACTGTTCAGGTGGTATGGCCCTTCCACACACATTTAGCGGTCATGGCGACGGTGGCTTATCAGTCATCACCTTTCAAACCGATGCCATTTTCATTAAAATTTTGGTCTATCTTCTCACACAACATTCATGTTTATGTATCGGAGACAGCTGTCAAAACGAAACTTTTTGTATATGTATATCTATAATCTCAGTTGCAAAGATATATTAACATTCTAAACTCATATCAAATGCATGCCCATTAGCAGACAATTGTAAGTTCGCGCTTAAAAATGCTGAATGTGCACTTACAAATTAAAACCAAACCTCAAATGAACATACACTCTGCAACTTTTTCCGACCTTCCCTGAAACAGGGGTGACATTGGCAAAGTGAAACATTTTTTACAGTATGGCTAGTCAGCCTCATACCAACCTATAAGTCAAGGATATAATATATCGCCTAATAAATAGGTTCCACTCGTGTTACCTTACCATTACCACGTAAAACACGATAATGTGAGAGTTGTTTTCAATATTTTTTAAATCAATTTCAAGCATTCATAACACAATGGTCCAGTATACATTCAAACATTGCTCATGTGAAATTACCTCTGATGAACATAAGACAAACAAGCAATATGGGAACGAAGCGGCAACTAGTTGGCCGACAGTATAGCTTCCCCATTATAATGTATGCAACTGTGTTCACTGTCAAGTGTATGGCAGTACAGCAACAAGGTTAAACAGCTGTTTGCTGATCGGCGAGTTAGTTGGACGGATAACGGTAGGTACGCTAAACGACTGCTTTTAATGTCGATAACATATCCGCAATCTATACTGCAAAATTGAGTAATAAATGCTGGTTTTACTCGCTTTACAACTGGTTATTTAATCATGTATTTTTTAGTCAGTTTTTTCACATTATTTTTGTGCACTAATAAGTTTTTAAACTGAATCAAAGGTGACATTGGCAAGTGAACCATTTTTTACAGTGTGTGTTATTACAGCCTCATACCAACCTATAAGTCATGGAACACAATTTTTGTTTTCGAAGTTCACCCATTGATATACTTTTTTATTTAGATAATTTTTTTGTTAGATATAAGATAAACAAATAACCGACATTACGGGGAAAATAATGCCCATCTTTTGAAAATGAGAGGGTCGTGTGTAATGAAATTACCCAAGAGCGTAATACGCAAGTGAAATTGGGGTAGAAGGTCAAGCAGTACCGGTAAACAAGCCTCAAATACAGACTTTTATTATTCCACAAAAGCCTTAATAAGAAACACAAAAATGTATTCTATTTCTGTTCAACCGAAAAAAACGTCTTTATAGATAGGTAGCCAGAAAAAAAAAATCTTGTCTTGTATCCTGCCGCCATTCCTCTAGGGGTGGCCGGTACCTCCACACAAGTGCCTCCACTTGACTCTGTCCTTTCATACTTCTTTCATTAAACAATAAATTGTAAAAATAATATATATTTAAAGAACTTATAAATAAATTCTTTGAGTGATAGGTTCGTATGAGGCCGACTCCCTATAATTCATATTAAGTGCATGCCCACAAACAGGCAGGTTCGCGCTTGCAAATGCTGCATGTGTACATACAAATTAAAAGCCAAACCTCACATAAATGGGGTCTCGTGGGGTTTATTCGTTGGATGTTTTTCCTTCCCTTTCGCACTTCTCCCCCCATTTCTTTTCCTTTCTTTACGTGATGACTGAGTTGATAATTGCTTTTATAAACCCTGCAACTTTTGCCAACCTTCCCTGACATTGGCAAAGTGAACCCTTTTAACAGTATAGGTGTTTAGCCTCATACTAATCTATAAGTCAAGCAATGTCAAATAAGCTTTTTTGTAATGTTATCCAAAACAGAGTTTATACAAAAAACCTGTTTTTCTTCTGCAGGGTACACTATAAACGTTTATTATTTTCATTTAACATTCAGCCATTCTCGTTGGCAATTTTCATCCCCAAAGGGTTTTTTTTACCACAAAGCTCTGGACGCATTATGTCCCTTTGGTATACGAGTGGGCCTGACCACGTCAAGGAGGTCCAACATGACAGAAAGATCCTTTTTAAGAGGCCTAATGCTCAAAGGTGACCTTAATATTATGCGCTCGTAGTTAAGGCCGTAAGAAAGGGGGCATGGGATCGCCAAAACATAGAAAAACACCATCTATCGGAACAAAGTGAAAGCATTATTAATAGAACAGTTGTATTTCAACGTTCGTCGCTAGTTGAGTTACATTCACAAAGTACCTTCAAGAAAACCTATTTATGTAAGATGACTTTCCTTGACTTATAGGTTGGTATGAGGCTGACCACCCATACTGTAAAAAATGGTTCACTTTGCCAATGTCACCCCTGTTTCAGGGAATGTCGGCAAGAGTTACAGGGCTTATGTTCATTTGAGTTTGGATTTTATTTGTAAGTACACAATTAGCATTTGTAAGCGCGAACTACACGTGTTTGTTTGTGGGCATACATCTGAGAGCTTTGAATGAATATATCCTTGCAATTTAGATTATAGATTATATATAAACTTATAGGTTGGTATTGAGGATGACCACCCATATTGTAAAAAATGGTTCACTTTGCCAATGTCACCCCTGTTTCAGGGAAGGTCGGCGAGAGTTGCAGGGCTTATGTTCATTTGAGATTGGGTTTTTATTTTGTAGGTTCACATGCGGTATGTGTTAGCGCAAAGTTATGCGTGTCTGCTTGTGAGAATGCATCTAATATGAATCTGAAATGAGATATATCTTTGCAACTTAGATTCAGATATTTCTAGCTAAATGTATGCTCGCTGTTAACTATTTCTATCATTGAGTAATAACATAGAGGAGCAGAAACTAACTTACTGCATTGATACTTACTTACACACGTGTCAAATTTTATATTTTCTTGCTTTCTCCATTTTGTGTTTTGACACTCAATCATAACACATGCCATAATTTCTTAAAATAATCCTCTAAGATTCGTCAATTTTATTGATCACAGGATTCATACCGCATGCATCTATGTTCGGACTCGTTCGGACATAGTACGCACGCGGCAATGCTGCCACCTTTCTAGAAACATTTTTACATTCGCTCCAGTTTTTTTGAACACATGGAAATGCAACTGAGAAGAGCTTTGTTCTCTTTCTTACTAAGGTCTATTTTCGTAAGTAGGTTGAAACAGATATATAATGTCTATTTGCGTTAAAATAATTTCTAGCCCACATATACCATAAGTCAATGGTTCCTACATATATTTTTTTGTGTTTTCTTTAGCCGCAGGTATTTTCCAGAACTGTGTTTTTATCTTTAAAGAGACAAAGCCGACAAGCAAAACAACTTCTTTTACAACTTAACGTTTTTTCTCTGTGGCGTTTCAACAAATATGTATCGAAATGAAAACGTTCACTAGAGACGCTGTTTAACTATACATATCAATTGAAGTTTTGGTGAAACGCTATGTTTGAGATTAGACGTGCAGTTTTATACTCCGGTGAAGATCTTTTGTTTCCCGCCCATTCAGCCGAACGCCGGAAATGAAAAGTAACTGCGACAACACCGAAATGTTTTTCTAGAATAATTGTTGTAGCCGACAACTTGCTCAGTTGGCAGGTAATACCAACGTGCAAAATATACTGGTACTTCCTACATACAAAGTACAAGTAGGTACCAGTGGCGCAGTGTCCGATCCCCATCTATAATCTATAACAATCTATAATCTAAGTTGCAAGGATATTTTCATTTAAAGCTCTCAGATGTATGCCCACAAACAAACACGCGTAGTTCGCGCTTACAAATGCTGATTGTGTACTTACAAATAAAATCCAAACCTCAAATGAACATAAGCCCCACAACTCTTGCCGACATTCCCTGAAACAGGGGTGACATTGGCAAAGTGAACCATTTTTTACAGTAGGTATGGGTGGTCAGCCTCATACCAACCTATAAGTCAAGGAATATGAATAATAAATTACATATATGCTATTTCGAAATCGTAGTAAGTGCTGCAAAGGAAACCATCAATTCATCGGGCTCCATGAAATATGCACAGGAGCGCGAGAAACATCGCCCGAGAGGTTGTAGCGCGAATTGCACCACATTCAGGGGCGCCTTCAGGCAGGGGATGGGGGTAGGGATTGCAATTGCTGGATCCCTCATCCAGCAATCCAGCTGGATCCAGCGCATTTTTCGGCCTGCTGGATCCAGCACCGGCTGCTGGATCCAGCGCTGCGGATCCGCAAGTTATCAACTTTACAAATAATGGCACAAAGTCTGGCTTGCCAGCATTGGCGCTTTGCTAGATGCTCTTACAGCTCAGCGGGAGCGATTTTGCCGCTCTATTATGATGACGAAGACACGGACACCTATGAAGGGTTAGTAGTAGTAATTGAACAAACACCAGCTTACATGAAGTGATTCCATGACACAGCGAACTTCTTAATAAAATGCGAAAAGTTGTAAAGACTTTTTAAAATATCACCTACCAAACATGATATGTTTTTGCAAAAATATATAAAGGAAGCAAAGGGCAAAGAATTGAGTTTGATTCTTGACTGCTGCACTAGGTGGAACAGTTTGCTCAGCATTGTGGAACGTTTTTGCTGAAAGTTGTTAGGTTTGCATCGATGAAGCTTTGATGTATGGAAGCGAGGCCTGGACAGTGAATGAAAGTGAAATTAGTAAAGTCCATACTGTTGAAATGGACTTTCTAAGAAGTATGATTGGGAAAAAACGGAGTGACAGGGTGAGGAATGATTTTGTAAGAGAAGAATGTGGTGCAAGTGAAAGTGTGAAAGTGAAGATTAAAAGAAGTTTGTTAAGATGGTTTGGGCATATGGAGAGAATGAATGAGGAAAGACTGACGAAGAAAGTATATGTTGGTAGAATAGATGGATGTCGTGGTAGAGGAAGACCGAGAAAGGTATGGATGGACCAAATATCCGAAATTGCGAATGAATGGAATATCCAGAGTCATAATAAAAGAAGAGCTTGTATGAAGAAGGTTATGACTCTGGAGGAAATGAAAGAAGTATGTAAGGACAGAAAGAAATGGCGGTTGTTCTGTAATGTTGGCGGCTAGGGTTTATTAAATTGGAATTTGTTTTTGTTTGTAAATGGATATTTTGTATTTGGATATTATTATTTAATGATGTATAAAATGTAATTTGTCGTGTGTGTGTGTTCCTTGACTTATAGGTTGGTATGCGGCTGACCACCCATGCTGTAAAAATGGTTCACTTTGCCAATGTCATCCCTGTCTCAGGGAAGGACGGCAAGAGTTGCAGGGTGTATGTCCATTTGAGATTTGGTTTTTATGTTGTAGGTTCACATGAGGCATGTGCAAGCGCGAACTTGTACGTGTCTGGTTGTGAGAATGCATGTAATGTGAATCTCCAATGTAACATATCCTTGCAACTTAGATTAGATTAGATTAGAAGCTTTCATAGACACTGGCTCAGAACCTTAATTCTCAGCGGATGAGTGGTCACTAATCAGTCAGTTGGTCACCAGGACGCCAGTTTTCAACCGGTTAAACTGGCTATTGAAGCTCTCTCCAGAAGAGAGCCGACTTTGATAACTGCTGACACAACCCTAAAATTTGTCTTAGACAAACTAAAAAGCCAGGACACAATCTTGAGTGCAGAACTTTCTGAGGCACTCGCCAAAAGAATCGAAGAACGGCGTCTTACCGATGGCACAGGCATGCAAATTTATCCACAGAACCCGAAGAACTATGACGAATAAATTTCCCATTACAAAAAATATGCAATGCGTCAGGAGATGTAAATATGCTGAATCGTGTAAGCACATGTAGAGTGGAATCATCAACAGTGCAAGAGGAAGAAGATATAATGGAAGTAGAAAACGATGAGAAAAAAAACTTCATGAAACCGAAAGAAACGAGAACTCAGAAGGATTATAAGATATTAAAAAAGGAAATAACTGTTTATGAAAGTGAGGGAGTAAGAGGTGAAAACCGAACTTTAAAACTTACGATTATCAACGTTAGATTACGATTATCAGAAACTAACCAACAAGTGTAAAGGCAGAAAGGGCCTTTTCTGCAGCCGGATATATATGCAGTTCATTAAGAAGCCGGTTGGGAGACAACACTATTAATACCATTTGTTTCTTGAGATCATACTACCAGAAAAAAAAGATAAAGTTTGTTTTAATAAAAAGTCAAGAAAAGACTTATTTTTTTTATAACTTTTACTCTGGCTATCTACTCTACCTCTAAAAAGTAAGAGTACATGTTATAATATTTATTTGTTATTTTGTTAAAATGTTTAACTAAAATATTTCTTAGGTATTTAAAAAAAAACAGTTTCATTTCTTCGAAAATCAATAAATTGCTGGATCCGCGCTGGATCCAGCTGGAATAGTGTTGATCCAGCAAAAATCCAGCTGGATTGAAAATGCTGCTGGATTGCAATCCCTAGATGGGGGATACTCAAAGCAAGAACAGGGACTGGATGGGGGGAAGGGGAAATAAGTCGATGCATTGCATTTGTCGATCTAATGACGGATGCGAACGGGGTAGGAGGGGTAAGTGCTACGCTACACATATAGTATAACCTTTTGCCCCGTTCTCGCCGTCGCATGTGGCGAGTGGAAGCGATTTATTTATACAGGTAAAGGGGTAGAATACGCCAATCACTTCACTTGAAGTATGGAGGGGGGTTGACTCCCGAGGGGGTTGGTACTCATTTCTTGTGAAGGCTTGCCAGTATTTTTATTTTTGTGTTTCAAATAAACACCGCAACGGGAAATCATTTCTTACACCCTCGGCGGGATCGAAACTGGGCTCTCGGCATGGGATGAAAACACTCTACCAAATGAGCTACTGACGAATAGATTGGTATGAGTCCGACTCATATGCTGTAAAAAAATTGTTCACTTCTGCCAAAGCTACCCCGTTTCAGCGACGAGCGGCAGGAGTTACAAAGAGTATGGTCATGAGAGTTTTGATTACACATGCAGCATGTGCACACACGAACTTAGATGTGCCTGCTTATGCTAGGCATGCATTAAGTATAAGCCTTAAATATCATCATATGTTAGCACTGTTTTTTTTTTTTTTAACTTTTTAATCAAGATAAAACATCAATAAACACACCTGACTTTTATCATTAAAATGAAAAATAAACTTACAGAGCTATTCACAAAACATTTGATCCATATCTGATCTACAGATCATCGAGTTTTTGTATGGAAAATTCGCTGTAGACTGCGGATGTCTTTGCTATTTGAGAATAACACCGTTTGACTATAGATAGATTCATTAAAAAGATTTCCAAATTATAATTAAAAAAGTTTGATGATTTTTGGAAGTTTTTGTTTTTGACTATTATTAATTTCGCTAAGGGTTGGATTGATTTCTAACTTGGAGGAGCGTTCAGTTAGTCCGGTTCATCGAAACGTAAACTAACGAGCTAAAAATTGTTCTGTGACAGAGTCCAACATTTTAGCTTTCCTTCAAGTTTTTTCTTTTTGGAAATCATCATCATATTGTAAAAAAAAAATATGCGAAGTCATCCTCACCATATCCATTGAGAGAGAAGATAAATAAATTTTCTGCAGTGACTTTGTGAAAGTTCATCTTTATAAATTTCAATGATGTGTTTTTTGTATGTACTTAATTAACTTTTTGAGTTTATTTTGTAGAAAACCAGTTTCGGGAGAAGCAGTACCCACCATCTTCTATTGCTTCTATTTACACCTGAAGATGGGAGGTACTGCTTATTCCGAAACTGGTTGTGTACAAAATAAACTTAAAAAAAAATAAAAAAAATTATAAAATTGAATTTTTTTTCGGAAACATCTTAATTTTAATTTCTTTCTTCAGTTTCTTTTAGTTTCAGGGAAGGACGGCAAGAGTTGCAGGGCTTATGTTCATTTGAGATTGGGTTTTTATATTGTAGGTCCACATGCGGCATGTGTTAGCGCGAAATTATACATGTCTGCTTGTGGGAATGCATTTAATATAAATCTTAAATGATATATATCTTTGCAGCTTAGATTAGATTAGATTTGTCTATGGAGTGAGCGCATTTTCTACACACAAAAACGCTGTGACATCACACGGCCGTGTTGCCAGGGCTAGCTAATATCTTTTATTGGTCGCTAAGAAATCGGTTACATAGACGTGTGACGTTTGCCCACTGAGAAATCGAAAGTCTGTTTTAGTGATATTCCTAGTACATTAAAAAAAAAAAATTAAAACATTTTTGTTGTTGTTATCACCCCTCACGAGCCCTCTGCGAGCTTAGACGTTGCTATAGAAAGCGCCAATTCTTAAGGTAGACCCATTTACTGTTATGCTGGTAGAATCTTTGTTGAATCTAGATGAATTTTCCAATGCAGCGAAGAGCAAATTTGAAAATTCAATATATATACCTATAAATATATTTTGGCTCCGTCGGGAACTCACCCCACATCCTTTTGATGAAACATCCGCAGCGTTAACTAATAAATTTCGGACAGATTAAATTAATCTGTATTTTCTATTTAAAATCAAATTATTTTTTATTAAACGTTGTTTTATTTTCACAATAATATTAGTTTAATAAAAAAAAAATTGATTTTAAATAAAATGAATTTTCACTGTGTGAATACACAAACCCTACAAAATCTAATGTATTTTCTATGTTCAATCTAGTTTTTCATTCATTTTCATTTGTTATATTCAATTCAGTTTTTTCTCAATCTATTGTTAGATGATTTCTCTGTTCGCAGCTCGTGTCAAAAATAAACTAAGAAAAGAAAAGTAATTAAAATTTGACATTGGATCGAAATGAATCAATGAAAACGTAGAAAAAAACTGTTTTTTTTTTTTTGTTTATTGTTTTTACTTTGTAACAACTTTTACTTCGTTCACCCGGAAATTGTCGACAATTTCGTCAAATAAAAAATATAACTAAGTAGATACCTACAGTGGACGGAAATACCAAGTTTAAACCAACATTTCGCACGTTTAATAATAAAGAGAAATAACTCGAAAATTGGGAAAATCGAGATTTTGTAATAAAACGCAAGAACAGTGCGAGAAGAATAGGTAGAATGTGACAGCCGTTCAATTTGGACGAATATGACCGAGATAAAACATCGGCCGCCTTTTTCATCCCATACAAGTTGTACTGGTTGTCTGAACTTTAAACGTGATTTCCCAACATTCATGTTTTTTGAGTTATTGCTCTTTATTATTAAACGTGCGACATGCCGCATGTGGACCTACAATATAAAAAAAAAACCCAATCTCAAATGAACATAAGCCCTGCAACTCTGCAAAGCCATTTCTTTCAACACTAACGAATCCCAGTACCCTGAGTACGAGTTTTTTCACTTTACTCGAAAAATGTATGTGAACTTGTAAAGCACCTCTGGCAAAACAAGTTTCGAAACCTTTTTTGCCAGGAGTGCTTTACAAGTTCACATACATTTTTCTCGAATACACAATACTTCGAGTAAAGTGAAAAAAACTCGTAGATACTTTTATGTTTTCGGTAGGTTTTTATCGAGGTGCGTTTAATAAGGTGTTAACACTACGCAGTTTTGGTTTGATTGCCGACTGTCTATAATACTCTATAATCTAAGCTGCAAAGATATATTCACAAAAAAAAACATTGAAGAATATCACTGAAATAAAATGTCCTTTGAAAATCAGCGAAAAGGACATGGTCTATCTACAATATACAATCTATGTCGCAAATATATATTGACATTTAAGGTTCATATTAAATGCATGCATACAAACAGACACGTGTAAGTTCGCGGTTAAAAATGCTGCATATCTACTTAAGAATTAAAATCCTAACCTCACTTGAACATAAACTTTGCAACTCCTGCCGCCGTTCCCGGGGTGGCTTTGGCAAACGCGAACCAAGTTTGTGAAGCATGGCGGTCAGCCACATACCAACCTATTAGTCAAGGAAATTAGTCTATGCCATCTCGTGTTGCCATTAAATACCAATCTATTAGTCAAGGAACTACTTAGTTGAATTTAGTTTTTTCTTTAAAAAAAACTGATTTTAATAGTTATTCGTGGAAAGTGAAAGTGGCAAAAAATGCCGCAATGAAAAAGGTCCAGTGCTCTGAGTTAACTGATTTTCTTTGGATATTTTATTGACTGCATAAAAACTTTACAAAAATAATTACACAAAATTAATTTCAGCCTCATAGAATTCTATTCTTTTTCATGTTATAAAAAGCTGCTGAGGAATTATTTTTTATATTTTTTTCCATTTTTTTTTTTAAATAAATACTGTAACTGTAGCTCTGTCGCCATTCCGCTAGGGGTGGCCAGAGCCTCTGCAGAGTTGCCTCCATTTTATCCTATCCTGACATACCTCTTTCAGTTCATTCATATCCATCACCTTATTCATGCATTTTCTTCTTTTACGCTCACTTTGTATATCCCATTCTTTCACAATCTCCTCAATCTGATCACTCCATACTTTTCTCGGTCGTCCCTTCCCTCTTTTTCCATTCACACTTTCTTTGTATATAAACTTTGTCAGTCTATCATCATTCATTCTTTCCACACGCCCAAATAAATTATTAATACAATTTTCCAACTTGATCCGATCCTTTAGTCCGTGGATCCAAGACTACCAATATGAAACCTAAATATAATTTATTTTTACAACTTAGGTTAGATTAGATAATCGAAGGGAATGATAAATCACACGTTTTGACAAAGGTAAGGTTTTAATTACTTCAAATGGACGAGTACATTATAATGACTATTATGTGTTCTGAGAGATGTCTGGAGTCCATATTACGAGAGAAACAATCACTTTTCCCCTTTTATGTGGTTTTTTAGTCTATTCCTGGGTCTTTGATTTGCACTTTTTTACACTTTAGGCACTTTCTACTCTATGGTCGCTTTTTCCCCATTTCCTGTTCCCTATTTCCAGTTTCCCCATAACCCGGTCGCAATTTTTCATAAAGCGTCATTTTCCCCTTGTGGTCACATGTCAGTTGATTTTACCTTCGAAAATTTGAGTGAATTGACAATATTCCTGGGCAAAAACATTTAAAAGAGTGTTATTTTACCATCTTGTGTCCTTGTGAACAATTAAAAACTAAAACAGGTGATATTGTGGTGGTTAAAAGTTCGCATACGTATTTTTGTTGGTTATGCCACGCTGTCATATTTACGAAAAACGTTTTTCGTTATTTTAACGGAGTTTTTACTTTATATAACATCAAAATCAATGTTATGAGTTGTGATAACAATAAAGGGCAACCTCTCGACGAAATCTCACAGGATTCAGGTGATGCGTCACTAAAACGCGGATACGACACTTCGGAATCAGGTTCACCGCCGCGGCGTCAGAAACGGCTGAGGGTTGTCTTGGACCCAAGGATAGATTATCTGGTTTCCCACATCGTGATGCTGACGAACGCAGTTTTCGGTGACTGGCCCGCCAGTTCCATGGGAAATCTCGTTGAATCGGCGGCAGGAAACTCTTCCAGCAACTTCCTCTAACAACCTTCGGGACTGGAAGAGAATGAGGAGGCCCAGGAAGAGCTACTGCTGAGCTTCCAGGAAGCCGCCACAACGGTGGAAGAACCAGCTCACCCCAAGGCCAAGAGCAACAGGGTCGAAGCGCTCCAAAGGCTCCAGCACTTTGACAGTGAAAACTGGGCCGAAGTAAGGTACGCCGAGGTACAGAAAAAGTACCTGGCAGAACCGGCGTTCGTCGACCTGGCAGTGAACGATGAACTTCGCCAGTGCGACGTAAGCTCCCCTATTCAGGCGAGCGGTCGTTTGCAGCCATGTCCCACGCCCTCCTCATCCAGAAAGAGGAGTTCCAGTCTGGGCTTCAGACCTTGGTCAACTGGGGAGCCCGGAGCGACACGACCTTGGCGAGGAAAGCCCTTTTCGAAAAGGTCAAAACGCTGTTCGCTCTGGACTCGCCATACCAGAAAGT
This sequence comes from Agapetus fuscipes, assembly GCA_951799405.1. Lineage (NCBI taxonomy): Eukaryota > Metazoa > Arthropoda > Insecta > Trichoptera > Glossosomatidae > Agapetus > Agapetus fuscipes. The sequence continues at coordinate 15,416,560 of OX637349.1, read as the reverse complement.
CTCGGAAGACATCCTCCAGACGGTATGGGGGAGGCGGACAGAGGCCCTCCAGTTCCGCAGGAAAGCTGTGCTAGGGCATGTTAAGGAAGAGCATGTGAGAGGGGTTAAACAAATTCCCGCCGAGTACCGAACACTTGTTTGGCAAAGACAGTCTCACGTCTTTTTTCTCTAGAGTGGGGACCACCGACAAATTGTCAGTGAAGACCCAGTGCCCTCAACCCAGCACCTCATCGAAACCGCACGTTCCAGTACAGAAAAGAAATCAGTTTTTTAGAGGGCAGCAACGACCCACTGCGGAAAGCAATCGAGGCCTTAGAGACGCTCCAAATTTCTCTTCAAGAGGAAAAAGGGCAGGGAATAACACAAGGTCAGGAAATCTCAAAGGAGACAGACGGAGGCATCCACGAAAATGACAAGAAACCATTTCGCAGAGGATGCTTGAAGTCCTCCCTACAGGTTTGGACGTCACTCGGAGCACCAAACCACATCCTGAAGATGATAATCGGAGTAAGAATACCTTTCATCTCAATTCCCCCTCTGATATTACCACACAAAAAGACCTTAATGCTATACCAGACGAGTCCTTCACCCGAAATGGACTCTCAAATAAAGGAAATGACCGAATTCGGCGTTATAGAGGCCGCGGAGTCATCTCCCAGCTTCTTATCAAAAATGTTCCTAACACCCAAATCGGACCGTTCCTCGAGAATGATTTTCAACCTGAAATCGTTAAACTTCTTCCTGGACCCGGTTCCGTTCAAACTCATAGCCACTACAAAGTGCCAGAGTTTCTGCAGCCAAACAATTGGTTGTCGAAAATAGACCTATCGCAAGCCTTCTTTCATCTCCCAAGTGCACAGAAACATTGGAGATTTTTGCGACTGGTCTATCGAGGAGAATTACTTCAGATGACAAGTCTGCCCTTTGGCCTTTCATCTGCCCCCAGAATGTTTGCAACCCTTACAAATTGGGTAGCCCAACTACTGAGGCGACGAGGTATTCGGACAATCGTTTATCTCGACGACTTCCTCCTTGCGAGCCAATCCAAGGACGATCTTTGTCGGCAATCGCATCTAGCAGTAGATATCCTACAATCTCTGGGGTGGTATGTAAATCTCCAGAAGTCAGTGCTCTTCCCCACTCAACAATTAGAGTACTTGGGAATCGTTTGGGACACGCACAACAATTGCAAATTCCTTTCTTACCGGAAGCAAGAGGCATTGTGCCACTCACTTCGAGCAATACTGACTTCTCGAAAATGGTCCTTAAAACTGGCGGAAAGTCTCCCAGGAAGACTAAACTTTGCCAGCTTCATGGTCGCCTCCACTGCAGACAATTGCAGATAGCGAGCAGGCCACTGAAGCACCTGTCACCAAGTAGGTCTTTCTTACCGGAAGCAAGAGGCATTGTGCCACTCACTTCGAGCAATACTGACTTCTCGAAAATGGTCCTTAAAACTGGCGGAAAGTCTCCTAGGAAGACTAAACTTTGCCAGCTTCATGGTCGCCTCCACTGCAGACAATTGCAGATAGCGAGCAGGCCACTGAAGCACCTGTCACCAAGTAGGTCTTTCTTGCCGGAAGCAAGAGGCATTGTGCCACTCACTTCGAGCAATACTGACTTCTCGAAAATGGTCCTTAAAACTGGCGGAAAGTCTCCTAGGAAGACTAAACTTTGCCAGCTTCATGGTCGCCTCCACTGCAGACAATTGCAGATAGCGAGCAAGCCACTGAAGCACCTGTCACCAAGAGGGTCCATACAAATGACCGAGGACAGCTTACAAGAAATAGAGTGGTGGATAGGGAATGCGAACGAATCAAGTTCCATCCACAGGGAAACCTTCGGACATTTCTTGACAACAGATGCGTCAGACTTAGCTTGGGGAGCAACTCTGGACGACTTGATGCTGTCAGGACAGTGGACCGTTCAACAAAAGAAGTAGCACTCCAACCGAAAAGAGTTGTTCGCTGTTTTTGCAACCCTGCAACGCACAGCGCACGACCTTTCCGGCTCCGAAATTCTGGTACAATCAGACAACACGACAGTAGTCGCCTACATCCGCAAGGAAGGGGGCACCAGATCCAAAACACTCCTAAAATCTTACTCGAGATCTGTTGACTCTGGCAGACCAATGGGAAATCTCGCTAACAGCGCAGTACCTACCGGGAAGATACGGAGACGCGGATCACCTATCAAGAGGAAGATCCCCTCCAGAGTGGCATCTCTTACCAACAGCAACGAAGGCCATTTTCAATCATTTCGGAGTACCAGATATAGACCTGTTCGCATCCACCATGGCACACATGAGTTCAACTTACGTGTCCAGAGACTCCACAGACTCATGCGCAATCTTTCAAAACGCCTTCAGTCGGCACTGGCTCTACAATGTGGGTCGGATATTTCCTCCGCCAAACCTTATACCGAGGATCCTGAGGCACCTAAACGGGGCGACCGGAACTTACCTACTCGTGGTCCCGAGGTGGCAGAGGGTCTTCTGGCGTCCAGACTTAATTCGTCGATCACTCGTACCTCCGATGCAAATACCGAACCTGGTGTCAGTACTAATCAACACATCAACAGGCAATCCACCACCCAGGATTCAGGATCTGGAAATGGAAGTGTGGAAAATTGGGACTGGGGACAGTATCTTAAATTCCTGGAACGCGGAAGAGAAAAGACTGTTCCTGTCAGGATGGCGAGCTTCCCCACTCAACACATATAAACCTGCTTGGCAAAGATGGTGCCGCTGGATACTGGCGAATAATACCCATCCCAACACACCATCTCCTAATCAATTGGCAAGGTATCTAGCGCAACTGTTCATTAACGAAAAACTATCATACAGGACTATGCTGGTACACAAGTCAGCCATCGTAACCTTCTGCAACGCAATGATGGAAAATAATCTCAGCTCAGATTTCCTAGTGAAATTAAATTTAAAAACATTAAAAGCACTAGCAATGGTAAAGATCAACCCTCCTAAGTCCCCTGTGTGGAATCGGCAGATAGTGAGAGACTGGCTAGTCAGGAACACTCCTCGATCAGATTCTCTCTATGAAGTTGCGTGTAGAACGGCAATCTTACTTCTGTTATCTTCAGGAAGAAGAGTACACGATCTGACCTTGCTAAATATCACAGAAGGAAACATTCTCGACGAAGGCACATCAATTGTGTTAATTCCATTCTTTAGATCAAAAACAGATACCCTCAAACACCGACAATCTAATCGGAGACTTCTGGAATCCAAGGAACACAACGTCAACCCAGTCTTCTGGATAAGGAAGCTGATTGAACTATCACGCGAAAGGAGATCAGGACAAAATCTTTATAACCTGTTCATCAGCACCCGAGTACAAGTGAAGGCAGCTGCAAGAACAATCATAGGAGGATGGGTAAAGAACACGCTAAAATCAGCAGGAGTAGTAGCAGCACACGTTCAGCGGTCGCATCACTTAATCCAATAGATAACATACTGGAAAGAGGCAACTGGAAAAAGGAAAACACTTTCAGAAAATACTATCAGAAAGAGATGTTGAAACATACAGCTCCAGAAGATCTTTCCCTATTTCAACCAGTTAATATCAAATAAAGACGTCCCCGGTCACCAGGAGATAATAGACAGATCTCTCATAATATGGACTCCAGACATCTCTCAGAACACATAATAGGGGAGTTTTACCTACCATTAAAACTCTTATTATGTTTCTATAGATGTCTGGAGTCCAGGTAACCCCTACCTGGTGTATTATGAGCTTTATGAAAAATTGCGACCGGGTTATGGGGAAACTGGAAATAGGGAACAGGAAATGGGGAAAAAGCGACCATAGAGTAGAAAGTGCCTAAAGTGTAAAAAAGTGCAAATCAAAGACCCAGGAATAGACTAAAAAACCACATAAAAGGGGAAAAGTGATTGTTTCTCTCGTAATATGGACTCCAGACATCTATAGAAACATAATAAGAGTTTTAATGGTAGGTAAAACTCCCCTATTATTCACTATTTTGTTAATTCTCTCATGGTCGTAGAAAAAGTATTGTATGCCACTGCACGTAATTAGTCTTTGTAACACTCGTGCTTTCTATTGTGCCATTCGGCTGCGCCTCATGGCACAAACTAGCACTCGTGTTAAAAAGACTATCATTACTTGGCAGTGGCATAAATAACTATTTTTCCACGATTTCATTTTTTTCATTCCTGTAACTCTTCTGCTAAGACCATAAAGTGTAAGAAACAGAAACGGCAGATTTAGGGTATGCAGTGCTCTTAACGTGAGGATTGTTACTTGGGAAACAGGGTTGGCACTCTTCCCACTGTGGAATGGTAATCCCGGGAATACGGAAACTTATTCGCCGGTAATGGCCGGTTTTAGTGCATAACGACTTTAAAAGTTTTGAATGTAAAAACTTTTAAACTGAAAGCATTAGTGAAATTACAAAAACATTAAGATGGAAAATCCCATGAGTATAGAAGCAGGAATCACTCATCACAGTAATTCTTACCTACCGAATATCGGTAATAATTGTATGAAGACCTGTCAATCCAAGGTGGCCGCAAGTGAACAGCTGATATGTCTTCATACAAATATTACCGATATTCGGTAGGTAAGAATTACCGTGGGGATGAGACTTCCAGCGCTGGTCATACCATAAACTACGAATCTCTTATAATAAATTTGTGGATGCACATGAAGATGTTCTCAATCCTGCAACTTTGACCACCCTGCCCTAAAACAGGGGGTCATTGGCAAAGTGAACCATTTTTTTACTGTATTGCGGGTCAGCCTCATACCAACCTTAAAGTCAAGGATCTCTTCGAGGGAAACGCGGCGAGGTGTTGTTACACTACATGTGTAGCTTAGAGTTTTTTTTTAATGAAAGGAACCATTGATTTTACAGTGTATCAAAATATGTAAACACATATAATAAAACACGCGAGTTTAAAAAAGTTTGAAGGACTTCGTACAGGGAAAGTTTTCAGTTTGACCTATATTATTAGTTAGTCAACTTTACCGCAACTAAGCTACACATATAATGTAATTTTATGCCGCATTTCCCACGAAGGGGTCGCATGTGGCGGGTGGTATCTATTTATTTTTACATATAAAGGGGTCGGTCTTACATATTATCAACTACTTCATTTGAAGTGGGGGTTTCCCAGCTCCCGAGAGGGATAGTTATCATTTCTTGTGAAGGCTGAGTAGGTACACATTACCGGTAAATTTATATTGGTTTTGAAATAACCACCGCAATGGGAGCTCATTTCTGACATCATCGGTGGGAATCGAACCGGCCAATTTTATTTATTTTCAAATTAAAATTTACAATTCCGTGAGGGTAATAAGTAATAAGATACTTTAAAATATGCGAAAACTTTTTTCCAAATGACACAATAACAAGGAAACCTTTTCAGGTCACAACGAGCCAGGTTTTTTTTAAATATTTTCCATTGAAATCTTGATTTTATTATGGGGAGGGGGGACACAATGGCGCTTCTCTTACACGTAAAAAGTGGTCATAAAATGCTTTCTTTTAAGTTTAAATCACCCCCCAATGGCGCCGGTTCCGTGTTAGAACGACACAGTGGCAAAACGACACATGACAGAACAACACATGAGAGAACACCACTATAATCTAAGTTGCAAAGATATATTACATTTAATATTAATATTAAATACATTTCCATAAGTAGACAGTTCCTTGACTTATAGGTTGGTATGCGGCTGACCACCCATGCTGTAAAAAATGGTTCACTTTGCCAATGTCACCCCTGTTTCAGGGAAGGACGGCAAGAGTTGCAGGGCTTATGTTCATTTGAGATTGAGTTTTTATAATGTAGGTTTACATGCCGCATGTGTTAGCGCGAAATTATACATGTCTGCTTGTGAGAATGCATTTAATATAAATCTTAAATGATATATATCATTGCAGCTTAGATTAGATTAGACACGTATAAATTTGCGCTTACACATGCCGCAAGTGGGCCTTCAATATAAAAACTTAAATCTCAAATGAACATAAGCACTTAAACTCTTGCCGAGTTTCCATGAAACAGAGGTGACATTAGCAAAGTGAGCCATTTTTTACAGTATGGGTGGTCAGTCTCATCTCAACCTAAAAGTCAAGAAATGATAGTATATAACAAGACAAAACATCACAGGAAAGTGCACCACAATGACAAACGTCACACGACAAATCATCACAAACCTAAAACCGAACACACCATAAACGTTGTCCATAAAATATTGTCATAATGATGTATTTTCTGTGTTGCTTTGTCATAGTGATGTGTTTTCATGCGATGTAGAGTCATTGTGATGTTCTGTCATTGTGTTGTTCTGTCAATGTGATGTTCTGTTATGTGTTGTCCTATCATGCGTCGTTGTGTCAAGTGCCGTTTTGTCACGGTGCCGTTCTAACTTGTCGCCAATGATACCCACCCTTCCGGCTCGTAAAACTGTTCATTATATTAGCAGAGACAAAAAAAAATGTGTCAGAAATGATAATGGACACTTTCTTTGGGAGTTTAATTTTTTTTTTGTAGATGTCATTTTCAGAAAAATATCTCGAATGCCTAACTGTTATTCAAAGATATCTTAGTACTGAAAAAATCTTTTAAAATAATGAGGAAAGAATATTGAAAATAGCACGAAAATTAACCTCGTCATCCGGCCGAAAACTGACCCCCCCACAGGCTCCACTCTCTCATCCTTACAAAAGGTTTTCCGTTTTTTATCTGTCAAATTTTCTTGTAGAAGGGAGCAGAGCTCTGAATAAGTAACACACAAAGGTGACGAAACGTAAGCTGAAGTCTTTAAGAAGTCTTAGAAGAATAAAAATAAAAAAGAAGAACAAGACTATGGACCACGGTCGCAACTGGTCAAAGTCTGGAAAGACAAAATAAAGCATTTTATTGATTTCGCTTGAATAAAGTTTGTGCCTGAACTTGTGATTGACCTAGAAAGTTTATTTTAAAGGAATCCTGTGCGGGAGACTCCCTACATTTTAAAGACTCTAGGGGTCTATGACATTCGGCGGTTTATGTCCTGATTCTTTGTAGCAGGACTGTTAGCTACGTAGTGTTGTATTGTGTGTTGCGTTGCGTTTTTTATGGAATCCTTTGCGGGAGACTCCCTACATTTCCCTACAAGACTCTAGGGGTCTATGACATTTGGCGGTTGACGTCCTGATCCTTTGTAGCAGAGCTGTTAGCTATGTAGTGTTGCTTTGTGTGTTGCGTTTTTTTATGGAATCCTTTACGGGAGACTCCCTACATTTCAAAGACTCTAGGGTCTATGACACTTGGCAGTTTATGTCCTGATCCATTGTGGGTAGCAGGGCTGTTAGCTGCGTTGTGTTGTGAGTTGCGTTGGCTTTGCTTTGACTGAAAGGAAGTGGCAATTGATATTGGTTTTGAATAGGACAAAGTTAAATTGGGATGGAAACACAGATACCGGTGCCTCGTTCCAAAAGCGGGCAGTTTGGCAAAGGAATGAGTCGTGAAAACACCAAGTTCTCATAGTTTTGATGTCAAGTGTAATGGAATGAATGTGAGCCGTTCTACGAGTTGCCCTTGTTGTGACGAGAAGAGGGGGTATGAGCAAGTTTGGAAGATTTACAAGGAAGGAAGATGCTGGAATGATAAGTGAAATGCTAACGACATTCTGACATGATGAGAAATGGAGGAATGCAAAAAAATTCTGCACAGATTCTAATGACAAGAATATTACAGACATTAAATGGGATTACTCACATCAATGAGAACGCGGGAACATTCAAAGTTATCATAATATTCTACATTCGCCAAATCGTCTCCTTGGTGTTTTTTTCATCAAAAATCAAAATAGCTATGATGATCGCCGATCTTCGTTAGAAGTGGCACAAGAAGAAGAAGAAGAAGGTGTTTTTTTGTGACTTTGTCTAGTCTCCAACAGAGGTAATTTCACATGATCAATGTTTGTATGTGTATCGGACCAATGTGTCTTATCTATTATCTATAGTCTAAGCTGCAAAAATATGTTAACATTTCAGGCTCATATTAAATGCATGCCCACAGACAGGCACATATGCTCAAACCCTCCTCGTACCCGTCCTGTATGTATGTGTCAGAAGGACTCACAGCACATGGACGCTCATGCAAAGCTATATATTTTCTCAAGTGGCGAAAGGCCTTCCCGTGAAGTGAAAGCAACGGCACTACAAAACAAGAACCTCAGGTCAGAGGCGTGCCCATGACTCTAAAAGTAAATGGTTCGATGTTACTGAAGCTAATAGCATACCTCGGGTGGCACTCCTTGTGGGATTGTTGCTAGATCACGAGTAGCGTGAATAATGATACACATAATACGAAATAATAATAATTTAAATCTAAGGACAGGATTACAGGCACATGTAGGTTCGCGCCTACATATTCTGCATGTGTGTATACAAATAAACACAACTCACATGAACATAAGCCTTGCAACTCCTGCCGCCGTTCCCTGAACCGGGGTGAAAACTGGAAATTGGTTTCGCAAGTACCAAAAACAACTCTCACACTATAATTTTTTACGTGTTTTCCTTAGGTCTGATTGTATAGAATGTGGATTTTAAGATTTAATTTAATTTAAAGGTCATCTTTGAATCGAATGGTAGATAAGCCAAACGAGCACTGTGGGGGACGAAATGCCAAGATGTACTGATTCTTCCATATGTGAATCAAAGGTGGCAGTCTTAGATTTTTTTCAAATTTAGAACAACATGCATGAAAACACGGAAAATTGCGTTCTCATTTGCGTTCATGTTCGTTTCCATATGTTCACATTATCGATAAAAATCCTAGATAACCGTTTTTGGTTCCATACGAATAATGTAACATTTGGCAAAAACTTTTGCAATCAAAGTATCACTTTCTGAAACTCATATGAAATGTTTGTAAGAGATCATCCATCAAAAGCATCATTTTGCGTAAATTTGAAAAAAAATTGCGGTACTGTAGTATCAGTATCCTGCCTAGGGATGGCCGGTAACCTCCGCAGATAAGTATCCACTTTTTTTCTGTCCTTGCACATTTCATCACTTTCCTCATACACCCTCTTCTCTTATTCTCACTCTGCAGGTTCCACTCTTTCGCAATCTCACCTATTTGGTCTATCCGTTCCTTCCTCGGGCTTCCCGTTTCACGCTTTCCTCTAACATAGAATGTGTATTTTTATGTTAGACGTTCATCATCCATTCTTCCAAGATGTACATTTTTAAATTGAATATATTTCATTTTATCGCTCCATCTCATGTTTGGTATCCCAATACTTCTTCTACCTCTGAGATTTCTGGAGGAGACCCTTTTTAATGTTGCTGTATCTTTAATTTTTTCTTCGTGTCGCAACAAACTGAGTCAGCTCGTTCAAAATAAATCTAAATATTACAGTAAAAACGCAAGCTGTTTCGTGATTGGTCGACGTTCGGCACGTGTCGTTATTCGACAAACGAAAAATCAATATGCCTAAATGTGCGCGTCACTTACCGATATACATGCTGGCGCTGTCGGCTTTGACGTGGTCATCGATGTATGTGGTGCCCAAGGTGAAGAGTGGACTTCCGCCGCAGCCGAGGAGGACCTGGGCCACCACGAAGACCAGCACGGGACCAAAGGTGCTCGGAGAACTCTGAGGATAAGATGATAAAAGATTTATTAGAAGTGTTCAACATGTTTACCAACTAGGAGCTGCCTCTGTAGAGTTGCTTGCCGAGATCTGTTGCCGCGGTGTATCAGAGCTGGGCTGGAAGCTCATCCCCACGGTTATTCTTACCTACCAAATATCGGTAATATTTACATGAAGACTAATCAACTGTTTACTTGCGGCCATCTTGGATTGACAGGTCTTCATTTGTATTACCGATATTCGGTAGGTAAGAATTACTGTGGTGATGATACTTCCAGCCTTGGAGCTTCCGGATTTGTTGCACATGTCAGTGATGGGAGCTGACTGATTAACAGAGGACATGAGCACACAAAAAAGGCCAGGGCATCGGCATCATTTGCATAAGCGCTCTTGGAGTGACTACATCACGAAACGGCGCTATAAAGAAATCATCAACTCATCATCATCAGGGGTGGAAGTCTCATCGGCCGTTGGCAGATCATACTATATCTATTTGAAGGTTAGTCGGAATAAAAATAGGCGGCGCATCAACAGCTGATGAATTTTATATGGAACAGTTGTCCGGTCGATAGCTCAGGTGGTAGAGTGCTTGCATTCCATGCCGAAAGCTCGAGTTCGAATTTCACCGAGGGTGTCAGAAATGATTTCCCGTTTCGGTGTTTATTTCAAACCCCAAAACAAAAACCGGCAAGGTTTACTCAGCCTTCACAAGAAATGAGTACCAGCACTCTCGAGAGCTGGGAAACCTCCACTTCAACTGAAATGGTTGGCGTAAGGCCGACCCCCTTACCTGTAAAAATAAATAGGTTCAACTCGCCACATGCGGCCCCTTAAAGAAGTTACACTATATGTGTAACTTAGTTGCGTTGCGTTACAGTGATCAGCTGTTAATAGACCGCCATCTTTTATTTCGTCATATCTTCAAATAGGCACAGTAAGATCTACCGATGGCCATCGAGACTTCCACCCCTGGGCTGGAAGTCTCATCACCACGGTCATTCTTACCTACCGAATATCGGTAATATTTGTATGAAGACTAATCAGCTGTTCACTTGCGGCCATCTTGGATTGACAGGTCTTCATACAAAAATTACCGATATTCGGTAGGTAAGAATTACCGTGGTGATGAGATTTCCACCCCAGGTCGTTCACATACGATGCGATGATTAAAACAATAAAGCAATAGACTCCAAACGCAGCTCCACCAAATATTCACTCAGCGAACGCTGCGCTGGGTACAATCTTCCAATTAGGGTCCATATCAGCTCTTATCTGCTTAACCGCATTTGAACTGTGCGCTGCGGCATGGTCCAAATAAATAGGACGAGTGGGACAGTCCACATACCCTGGTTTGTTTACTTCATATCTAATTTGACGCCTGCATTTTCATTCACAATTTAAACTGACTCCTTTTCTCTCCGTCCCCTTAGTGCTTGTATATCTTATGTCCAACAGAGGTAATTTCATATGGGCACTGTTCGTATGTGTACTGGACCAATGTGTCTTATGAGTAATCTATAATAATCTATAATCTAAGTTGCAAGGATATATTCATTTAAAGCTCTCAGATGTATGCCCACAAACCAACAAGTGTAGTTCGCGCTTACAAATGCTGAATGTGTACTTACAAATAAAATCCAAACCTCAAATGAACATAAGCCCCACAACTTTTGCCGACCTTCCCTGAAACAGGGGTGACATTGGCAAAGTGAACCATTTTTTACAGTATGGGTGGTCAGCCTCATACCAACCTATAAGTCAAGGAATATGAATAATAAATTACATTTAAATATAAAAAAGAACAAAACCTTACAAAGAAATCTATACAAAAAAAGTCAAAAATTTCCTATGCAAAAAATGTAGCAAATGAATACACCAACATTAGAAACCAACATTGCAGATTAGCCGCCACTTCTTCCTGTCCTTGCATACTTCTTTCATTTCATCCAGAGTCATAACCTTTTTCATACAAGTCCTCCTTTTATTATGACTCTGGATATCCCATTCATTCGCTATTTCAGAGATTTGATCCTTCCATACTTTTCTCGGTCTTCCTCTACCACGACATCCATCTATGAAACATCTATGACATCCATCATGAGTGCTAGAAATTAACGCAATTAAGCTACACATATAGTCAATACTGTAACTTCTTGACTGCGTTATCCCCGAAGGGGTCTCATGTGGCGATTCGGGAACTTATTATTTTTACGGGTAAGGGGGCCGGCCTCACACCAACCACTTTCAGTTGAAAAAGCGGTTTTCAAGCTCCCGGAGGGGGGGGGGCTGGTTCTCATTACTTGTGAAGGCTGAGTAAGCCTTGAGATCGAACTCTTGCTCTCGGCATGGAATGCAACCATTCTATCAATTGAGCGATCAACCTTTTTACGAGCTTGGTCGTCGTCGCTATAAAGCGCCAATTCTCAAGCAAGACCCAGTTGCTGTAAGGCTGGATGGACCTTTGGTGACCGGTTATTGGTAAAGGTTTATGAATTTTTCAACCCAGCGAAGAGAAAATTTGAAAATATAAATGGTATCTTTTTTGTGCTCCGCGGGGATTCGAACCCACAACTTTTCATTCAGAGTCCGAAGTGTTACCACTGAACTACGGACCAGCCCTAGAAATTGATTTTGAAAATACTAAAAACAACTCTGACATTATCGTGTTTTATTGATAAATGTGTTAGTGGAAGTAGGAGTGTTTGTCCCCACCTGTATGCAGTTGTCTCCTCGCAGGTTGTTGTGCGGAGCCAGCGGAGGAGAGGACAGTCCCGAGCTGAGCCTGCCCAGCCCCATGTCCTGCTCCTGCAGGGAGACTCCCCGGCAGATGTTCTTCTGGGTGGAGTTGAGGTGGGAGATGCCGGAGTTGGGCTCCGCGATGAAGTGCGGCAGCATGTACACCAGGGAACCCACGCCCATCACCAGGGCACCTGCAAACAACACAACGGAGAACAACCACATCAAGGATCACTTTCGTTCCATTTGGAAACAAAGTGTAGTTTATTAATCAGTTAATGTAATATATTCAATTATACGCAATCCGAAAAGCGCGATCCCCATAATTAGTGCGTATTTAACGGCGAGGCTGCGTCAAGCTGACAGCACCACTCCCCGCTGACCTCAGTGTCCGCCCCCTCACAGTCACCTCAACGGGGGGAAACATGTCTGCCAGATATGACGGGGCCAAACCATTTGGTGCTTTAAATACCATCAAACACACACGTAGACCACCCTCTCAGGAAAACGAAGCCAGTGTAGTTATTTCAACAGCGGAGTGATGTGAGAGAATTTGGACATCCCGAACATCAGTCTAGCGGCCATTCCAATAGGTGAGAACCATTGGGTTATCTTTATAATCTAAGCTGCAAGGCTCATATTTACACCAAAGAAAATTCAATTATAACTAATTGTCAATTTTTTGCTTGAATACGAACAGTAAGAGTATAAAACAAACTACATAAACTCCCCTTGATTGCGTACATCTCAAATATATGAAATATACGACGGCACTCCTAGTGAGTGATTTAGTGTTCATACATTAATCGATTTACACGATCAAGAAGTTTTATACTCGAGGTCCACTACTCCAAGACAACGTAAACTCTATTACAGTGACAATAGAAGTATAGAAAAGTAAACGTTCACTAGAGGCGCTGTTTCAGTTGCAAAGCATTTTCTTGTGTAAATGTCTAGAATGGTTATTATTATATCTGCAGAATGAGTCATCATAGAGTCAATACCCGAAGCCGCAAGGTGTCGGAGCTTATAGAGGTGTAACCACCGAGACAATTATAATACCTAAATAATTTTAAGCGATACTTTTAATCCAGTTTGCAGAAAAGTATCAAGTATTTTTTTTAACGATTAGTTAGTTGCGATTTTAGATTTAAATAACGCGTTTATTTTAACCGTTTTTTTTCTACGGTCTTCAAAAATGAGCTCGTGCACCAACGAAACTGTAATTCGGTGCCACTTTTATTTTGATAACTTAGTTCGTTCTTGCTCGACGCAAAATAAGGATGTCTCCTGATAAAGTCTATTATGAATCATAACAAATGTAAGCGCAGTTTGTAAAGCTTCATTCCTGTTTTATTGCTTATTTTAATTTTCATATTGATTAATTAATTTATTTATTTATTTCAACGACACATTGTGCCTTTTACATACATACCTACTTGAAAAAAAAACCTTGAAAACAAAGAAGAGAAAAAACAAAAGTAAATAAACAAGCAAAAAAAGGAAACACAAATATACATGAGAGCTACAATTAAATGCAATCTGGGATAAAAAAAAGTATAATTGATAAATTGGTGTTTTTATGGATTTCTTTATAAGTTATTGTTGATTTATATACCTTAAAATGTAATTTATTATTTGTCTCCATTAACTTATAAGTTGCGATGAGACTGACCGCCAAAAACTGTAAAAATGGTTCACTTTTAAACTGTCACCCCTGTTTCAGGGATAGTCGGCAAGCGTTGCAGGGCTTATGTTTATTCGAGATTTGGGTTTTATTATGATTATTATTAGATCAGGCTAATTTATTTTAAATTACAAATGATAAGAGAGCGCCGTTTTTGTGTGTGACACACCTCAAGGGCCCTCTCCGATCATGGATAAGACTTTCTAAAAAGTTGTGTCTTGAGTGCTCCGCATTTATAGTTTAAGTATACGTGCAATATGTGTAAGCGCGAGCTTATATGTGTCGGCATATGTGCGTACATTTTATATTATAAATCTTTGATGTGAATATATCTTAGACTGTAGATTTACCTATGCAAGAACATTTTTATAACAGCTACAAAAACCTTTTGCATCAGATACTTTAATGAAGTCCCATCCCTCAAGTGCCAGGTGTAGAGATGGGCAATTTTCAAAACAAATTTTAAAAATAGAAATTTCCAAAATACAATAAACAATTTTTCTCTCAACTAGAATGAAGATTTTAACTTTGATCAAGACTGAAATTTTAGAGTTCTTTTGTACAAATCTAAAGGTATCTTGAATATAATTTTAAAGAACGAGGGTGGTTTGGAAAGTTTGAATGTCAACTCGTAAATAATTCCAATTGATTCCAGAAACTTCTCAAGGTGCGAGAGGGAGTACAAACTGTTGAAGGAATCAAATGGAGTGGACAGAATATCATCAAGGTTGGAAAAGTTTTACATTATTCAAGATATTAATGAACATAAATTTTGAGAAGAACTGTATTCAAAGAAAAATAAATAAACATTCAAGGATTACAAAAAGTTTGAGTTTCTGTGCTTTTTGTTGTTGTTGTTATTAATGTTGAATAACAAAGTTTAAGTATTTGGCATACTGCAAAGATTCATTTAAAATTATTAATACCTGAAGATGATCGAGAGATCGTAAAACTAATCTAATCTAATCTAAGTTGCAAAGATATGTTACATTGGGGCTTCAGATTACATGCATTTTCACAGCCAGACATGTACAAGTTCGCGCTTGCACATGCCGCACGTGAACCTACAACATAAAAAAAACAAATCTCAAGTGGACGCACACCCTGCAACTCTTGCCGTCCTTCCCTGAAACCGGGGTGACATTGGCAAAAGTGAACTATTTTTACAGCATGGGTGGTCATCCGCATACCAACCTATAAGTCAAGGAAGTATCTAAATCTAAATCTATGTTGCAAAGATAAGTATCATTTGAGATTCATATTAAACGCATTCCCACAAGCAGACACGCATAATTTCGCGCTCACACATGCCGCATGTGGACCTACAACATAAAAACCAATCTCAAATGAACATACGCCCTGCAACTCTTACCGACCTTCCCTGAAACAGAGGTGACATTGGCAAAGCGAACAGTATGGATGGTCAGCCTCATACCAACCTATAAGTAGGGACTGGAAAATAGTGGTGTTATTTTTTAGGAAATTCGCGTTATTTTTTTGTGAAATTCGCGTTATTTTTGATCAAAAACAGGGAAATTCGCGTTATTTTTCATGATAAACGGGGAGATTCGGTATAATTTTTAGGGTTGATTTGATCAAAATAAAGGTTTATATAATTGCAAAACAAAATATGTTTCTAATATGTACAATTTGTTATATAAACAACAATATGTACCTTCAAAAACAATGAATAAACAAAATCTGAATCAATACGAGTATCTGCAACCGAAGATGGTGGAAGTACCCACCGAAAACGTTTTTGCAATAAAAAATACTCAAGTGGTAGGTACAAAACAATGTTTTTTAATTTTAGTTTCTTAAAAAAAATGTAGGTAGGTATATTATTTTTTTAAATAATCCTTTTTTACAAAAAACACCATTGATTGAAAAAAGTATTAATATTTCAATGACACTCCGAATACCCTCCAAATTTCCTTTTAAAATATTTAATTTTTGTGCATTTAGTCTCTAGATGAGGATTATCTAATTTTTCAAGGGATGTTGGCTTTTATGAAAGCTTCAAGTTGTGCTCTTGGCTAATCCAGCAACAGCTTCACTCCTTGAAGTATTTTCCTTCATTGATGTCACGATTCAAGTCTGCTTGGATGATCCAGGACAGTTCTGCTTATCATTATTTTTTTTAATAAAATAGATTTGTGAATAGGAATGCAATTCACCAACCTACTCTGCCTGGCCAGATACAGGTATTAATATCATTAATGAATAGTTCATTATTGTTTATTTTAATGAATTATTCATTTATAATTACCCACTTACATCTGTTGAACCAGGGTCAAATTTATGGTCAAATAACCCAGGCGGGGATCGAACCCCGCGTCTAGCGTTCTAGCGTGTTTAAACGTTGAAAGATCAGCCCACTTGGCCCTCTCGGTTATAACACCGACCAATTTTCCTGTGCTTTGCACCTTTCAAAGGGTTTTCACAGGATTTTTTTCTTTCCAACAAAATTGTTGCGTTGCAAAAGCGATACATGACAACTTTTTCGCACAATTTCTACCAAAAGTACGAAAATTCGCGATATTTGCGTAAAACCTCAAATTTCGCGTTATTCGCGTAAAAACATCAAAATTCGCGAATAAATTCGTTTTATCGCGATCGCGAAATTTTCCAGTCCCTACCTATAAGTCAAGGAATCTATCTCACGACTGTATATTGATTATTCAGCTTTTCGAATATATAACCATTATTACGCTGCTTTTTTTCTTCGAATTTCACAACAAAAACATTCAAATTTCACACAACCCTCATTCTCACAAATATTTTCGAATTTTTTTGGCATAAATACCTACCCACAATGTTCCACGAAGGAAAATCGATGCATATTCATCGTCAACATTCGCGCGCTATTTTTAGATATTTCGGCGGGCTCTACTACGCGGCCATTTTAAGCACAAAGCAAAGCGGGTTTACTAAAAATCAGGACTGAAATAATTATCTGATCCCAAAGCAATCTGAAGCGCTATTCTGCTAAATTCCTTGCACTTTTGGATATTAATCCAAGTCGGAGCTTGCTAGCACTTGAGGAAGAACTCCATAGATAAAAATCACAGTGCACCTTACTTTTGGACACGAATCGCTATCTGGTCGCCTGAAGGCCGTAAGGAATTTAGCAGAATAGCGCTTAAGACTACCAAAGCCCAAAGAATTCTGAATTTCCTAGAATAGAATTTACTACAAAAGACACCAAATGTCCATCCAGCCGTACAGCAATTGGGTCTTGATTGAGAATGGGAGCTTTCTTTAAGAAAGACCAATCTGGCAGAGGGCTTTTAATACTTATAATTATAATATTAGGATAATTTATTTGGTGAGCGCTTAAAAATGATTTATTCTTTGTGCTCCGCTGGGATTCGAGCCAACGACCTTAAATTTACGAGTGCGATCGACGAAATACGTCCAATTTACGAAACGGCACATTATTCGTGATTGACCACCCATACTGTAAAAAATGGTTCACTTCGCCAATGTCACCCCTGTTTCAGGGAATGTCGGCAAGAGTTGCAGGGCTTATGTTCATTTGAGGTTTGGATTTTATTTGTAAGTACACAATCAGCATTTGTAAGCGCGAACTACACGGGTTTGTTTGTGGGCATACATCTGAGAGCTTTGAATGAATATATCCTTGCAACTTAGATTACAGATTATAGATATAGGGGGGCCCTTGAGGTGTGACACACCAAAAACGGCACTTTTATATCATGTAGAAAGCTAAATTAAATAAATCACACTTATATATATATGTAGAAAAAATATTCCAAAGCTTTTGAATTATCGGATCTGTCTTGAAAGTTTGTGAACACACCATGCACACAAAACACTGAGTACCTATTCTATTTCTTTCATTGAAAAAATGTTACAAAAAGTTTTTTTTATGAAATCCAAACGATGATAAATACTGTACCTACCTAAGTTTTTTTCTGCTTTACATTCCGGACAATTTGCAAGGTCATTGAATATTTAATCATTATTAGTAGAAAGAAGTATCCAAGGATCGAAAGAAATGGCGGTTGATCTGTAATGCTGGCGGTTAAAGCTGAAGTTTACAAAAATAAAATAAAATTGTAGTTTTTTTAATTTTTTACTGTTTAATTGTTTAGAGTTTATTTGTTTTATATATTTGAATGTATTTAATTGCTTGGTATGCGACTGACCCATACTGTAAAAAATGGTTCACTTTGCCAATGTCACCCCTGCTTCAGGGAAGGTCGGCAAGAGTTGCAGGGCTTATGTTCATTTGAGATTGAGTTTTTTATATGGTAGGTCCACATGCGGCATGCGTAAGCGCGAAATTATGCATCTGCTTGTGGGAATGCATTTAATATGAATCTCAAATGATACTGTTACGAAATTAGGGTTCAATTGTCTTCAAATTAAAAATACACAGGTCTTCTTCAATAGTTATTTATTTTACACAGTTACAAAATTTATTTTCACACTACTTTCTCGATTATTCCACTTGGTTTTGGTTCACTGATCAGATGACTTCGATGTGTTTGTAAGTCTCTATGATACTGGCCGCTCTGCAGGCCATTTGCACCCTTTATACTCTTTAGAGCAGTATAATCTAGACCTATAGTTGCTAGAAGGTTCCAGAGTAATTATTACTTCTCGATGTTTCACGTACTACCTAGACACAACCAAAATCCTACCTACCAATGCAATACAGTATTCCTATAATTATAACAAATACCTACTTAGCCTAGAGAATTCTACACTTATACATAATTATCGATCTTACCTACCTGTACCTATGAGGACTCTTATACTTATAACTACCCATACTTATTTCAATATTTATATTTACATAACACTACCCCCCACCTAGACTGTTTCGTCCCGGAACAGTCTTGACTCTGTGTAGGTAGGGGCATGCTGATCCACGTCGACACCCTGTGGTCAGGAAGAAGTGGCAGTCCACGGATTTCTCCCCACTGGCTCTCGGCTGCGCTTGCTCGCAGCACACCATGACGCTGATGCCGACTCCCGAGAACACTGCTTCAATCATACTCCGGATTATCCGCCAGTCTCGATTAGCGCGGCCGCCACCCATCTTCGGTATTGCCAGACGCGCCTGCTGATCCTCCAACATGTAGTCACGCAGCTCAACAAGGCCGTCCCACAATGCCTTGTAGTCCTCTTCCAGGTTGCTGGAATCCGGGACAACCAGGCAGTATGCTTGTTGACGCCCCTTCGGTAGTCTCAGAGCTCTTCCTTGCGGGCTGCTCGAGGGTTGCGGTTCTCCGAATTTGTATCGGAAGACCCGTGCAATTCCTCTAGACATATCTAGATCTTCCGGTACACTGCATGCCAGTGTGTGGTCCCTAGTGACCTCAAATAAGTCCTTGTGGACTTCTGTGGTCACTCCATGGCGAAACTTCTGCCCTGCCTTCGCGTTCTCCCAAAACGTCTCAAAGGCTGGTGATCTTTCGGATGCGACGCACTGTCGTACTTTTTGGGCTGGTTGGTCATCATTATCGCCTAGGTATGGTGAGAGGCGATTGTAGTGCACGACCCTTGGTTTTCCGTTTGGTCTCTTTTTTATGCGGTAGACCACATCGTTGATGCGCTCCAAGATCTCGTACGGCCCGTCCCAGGAACGCTGAAGTTTCGGACAGTATCCTTGGCGCCTCTTGGGGTCAAAAAGCCACACCCAGTCACCAGCTTTGTACCCCATGCTGTCAGCTCTGGTGTCATAGCGCTCCTTCATTTGATCGCTGGCTTCCCCGATGTTCATGCGGACCTGATCATGGATGTCATCCAGCCTCCTGCGAAGGTCTGTCACATAGTCTTCTCCGGCTAGGTCTTCACCTGGTTTGCAGCCAAATTTGAGATCACAAGGAAGTCGCATTTCTCGCCCAAACAGTATGCTGCTGGGAGTCTTCTTCGTCGTTTCCTGAACAGCCGACCGGTAAGCCAATAAGAACAAAGGCAGATGTCGGTCCCAGTCCCGCTGATGGCTGGACACTACTTTGGCTAAGTACCTCCCCACGGTACGGTTCATCCTTTCCACCATTCCATCAGACTGTGGATGTAGCGCAGTGGTCCTGGTCTTGTAGATCCCTAGCCGCTCACACATTTGCTGGAAGATAGCAGCTTCAAAGTTCCTTCCCTGATCAGAATGTAATTCCAGGGGTACGCCAAACCTGCTGATAAATTCGGTAACTAGAACTTCAGTCACGGTTACGGCCTCTTGGTTAGGGATTGAGTAAGCTTCCACCCACTTGCTGAAGTAATCCATCACCACCATGATGTACTTGTTACCCTTCTCAGTTGTAGGAAATGGGCCAGCTATGTCGATGGCAATTCTTTCAAAGGGGCTGCCAACATTGTACTGACGCATTGGTGCTCGCCTTTTCCTTTGCGGTCCATTGGCCGTTGCACAGGTTACACATTTTCGACACCAATCTTTGACGTCTTCGCTGCAGTTGATCCAGTAAAATCGCTCTTTCACTTTCTCCAGCGTCTTCTTAACGCCTAGATGTCCTCCAGAAGTTCCTCCATGCAGCAGTCCAAGGATTTCCGGTACTCGGCTCCTCGGAACGAGGGTTTGCTTTCTTCTAAGTGTGCCGTCTTCCTTCTCGATCTTTCGTTTCAGAAACCCTCCTTCTATCACTATGGATCCCCATTGAGCCCAATAAGCCTTGACAGTTGGTGATAAGGGGGCGAGTTTTTCCCAGGTTGGCCTTTCTCCTTCTCGCGCCCATTCCATCACATACTTCAAGTCCGGATCATTCAGTTGGTCTTGCGCCAATTTTTCATCTTGCCAGTCCTCATCTTCGGTGGTCGTCCTTTGGACAATTGCTACCTTGTCCTCCATCTTGCTGCAATGTTTGCAGTCACTGGCGCATGGTCGTCTGGATAATGCATCCGCATTTCGATGAAGCGTGCCAGGTCTATGTTCGGAGTCATAATCATACTCCTGGAGCCTTTCAATCCATCTAGCCACTTGCCCTTCTGGGTTTTTGAATTTCAGAAGCCAAACCAGTGCAGCATGATCAGTCCGTAGTGTGAATTTTCTCCCGTACAAGTATTTGCGGAAGTGTTCCACTGATTTTATCACGGCAAGAAGCTCTCGTCTGGTCACGCAATAATTTCGTTCTGGCTTGGAAAGCACTTTACTGAAGTAACCCAGAACAGTCTCATGCCCATCCTGTATTTGGGAAAGGACGCCTCCTATCCCCACATTACTAGCGTCGGTATCCAGGATGAACTTTCCATCTTTTCGTGGGTAGCTCAAGATGGGGGCACTTGTTAATCTTCCCTTAAGCTCTTCAAATGCTTGTGCGCAGGAATCACTCCAATGGAAGCGAGTGTTTTCTTCCGTAAGCTTGGTGAGCGGTTTTGCAATGTCCGCAAATCTTGGCACAAACCTCCTGTAATAAGTGCACAGCCCCAGGAAACTCCTAGTTTCATGTTTGTCCTTCAGCACGGGCCAGTCTCTTACTGCCTTGATTTTGGCAGGGTCAACTTCAACTCCACGTTGAGAAACTATGTGTCCCAGGTAATTTACTTGTTTCTTGAACAGGTTACACTTTTTCGGGTTGAGCTTCAGTCCAGCGTCTTGTAGTCGCCCGAAAACTTGCTCCAGATTTCTCAACTGATGGTTGAAGTCCTTTCCCAGGATGATTATGTCATCCAAGTATACCAGGCAGGTTTCCCATGACAGTCCTCGCAGCACATTCTCCATCAGCCTTTCAAACGTGGCGGGGGCATTGCATAAGCCAAATGGCATCACGGTGAACTGCCAAAGTCCAGATCCAGTCGAGAATGCAGTTTTCTCCTTATCTTTGGCATCCAATTCAACTTGCCAGTAGCCACTTTTCAGGTCCAATGTGGAAAAAATGGTGCATCCTGCCAATGTGTCCAAGGTGTCGTCAATCCTTGGCAGAGGGTAACTATCCTTTTTCGTAACATCGTTGAGCAGTCTGTAGTCCACACAAAATCTCGTGGTACCATCCTTCTTTTTCACCAGTACCACCGGGGATGTCCAAGGGCTACTTGATGGTTCTATGATGCCATCCTTGCTCATGTCTTTGATGATCTTGTCAGCTTCTTCCCGCTTTGCAAAGGGTAGTCTTCTTGGAGCCTGTTTTATTGGTCTCGCTTCTCCGGTGTCTATGCTATGTCGCACTACCTTGGTTCTTCCCAGACGGCCATTAGAGTCCTCGAAAATGTTCTGGTAGCGGCAGATCAAACTCCTCACTCTCCGTTTGTTTTCCTCGGTTAGACCTTGGGAAGCGTCGTGGACCAGGGCTTCCAATTGTGTTGACAATTTGTTTCCTTCGCATGACATGTTTGTCATCTGTTGCACAATGGAAGTTATCCTCTCACATCTGCCCAAAACAAAACCTTCATTCATTTTAACTGGGTAGCTGTTCACATTCATGATCTTGACAGGAATGGTCTCCTTTGCGCGAATCACTGTTCTTGCCACCATGACTCCTTTGTTAACATTGTCCATGTTCTCCGGTTCTATCATACAGATTTGGTCATTTGTACTACTGGAATCCAGGCGGGCACTCACTATCATCTCAGATCGCCCCTTCACTTCGGTATTCTTGGCTAGGATAACACGTGCAGCCAGTTCTTTCCGTCTTTGCAGGATGACTTCTTCATTTCCAATTTTAATGGACCCTTTCTTTAAATTTAAACTGCACCCAAATCTGTCCAGTATGTCCATTCCCAATATAACGTCTTCTTCAATGTTGGCCACCAACGTCTGATGATCAAAAGTGGTGCTGCCAATTTGGAAGGTGGAAATCGTCTCCCCATACACCTGTGCTGACTCTCCCGTGGCGGTGTGCAGAGACCACTTTGTTGGTGCAATCTGCTTACCTCGTGCCACTATGTCGAGTCTCAGAATTGTCCTGGTTGCTCCCGTGTCCACCAGTAGTTCACGAGTTACTCCATCTATTATGCCATTGATAAAAATGCTGCTGGCTTTTCCTCTCACGGTTGCGACAGTAGCAGCAGATTTCAGGGCCTCTCCAGCGTGGGTCAACGGTTGCCCCTTCCCATTAACCCTTTCTAGTTTTCCGCAGCCTGTTTTCTGGGTTTCTGAGGCTTGGGACACTTGGTGCTAAGGTGGCCCAGCTGTCCGCAGTTCCAGCAGCGTGGGTCTCGTCTTCGAGGTCTCAGACGTTCCAGCACTTTTTCAATTAGCTCCTCGGTTGTAGGTAGCTTGACCTCCTCTGCCTCGACTGCACGAACCCTGGCGTGGCCCCTGATGGACTGTTTGACAGCCTCAAACTCGAGAGCTTGGCTGAGCGCCTCGTTCAAAGCCTTGGGATGGGCCAGTTTTACGGCTTGTTGCGTCTCCCATTCCCGCAATCCATTTAGGAACTTGTCCACTGCCAAGCTCTCACAGATGTCGTCGGAGGCTGTCGGGTAAGCGTCTCGTACCAGGCGGGCGATGTCCATTTCAAACTCCTGGAGGCTCTCGTTGGGCTTCTGCACCCTTGTGTTCAGCTGCGACTTGTACAGCTGCTCCAGGCACTTGTGGCCATAGCGCATATCCAAGCGCTGCTTCAGCTGCCCAAAGTCACCACGGTTGTCCAGGGGTATGGCCTGCAGAACCCTGAGAGCGTCTCCTCGGAGCGACAGGCTGAGAACCGAAGCCTTCTTCTGCTGGCTCCAGGCTCCCATCATGGCAGCCGTCTCAAAGAGGGTCAAATACTCCTCCCACGACGTCTTCCCGTCGAAGGTCGGAAGGTTGTGCTTCGACAGCGAAGGGTCGTCATCCCCTCTAGTGACCCTGGTTGGAGTTGAGCATCCCTGGTCGGTCTCGTCGTGAAGGCCGCCTTTGGGGGATATTCTGGTGGACTCCATCTGGCACTTGTCAGCCAGCTCGGCACGCAGACGATCCTCCAGGCTTGCCACACGGGCCTCAATCTCCGACATTGCTCGCGAGCTTTCTGCCACTTTCTTCTCCAGCCCGGCTAGGTTGCTGGTCATCTTCTCCTCCAGCCCAGTCATCTTCTCCTCCAGCCCGGTTAGGTTGCTGGTCATCTTCTCCTCCATCCCGGTCAGGTCCTCCTTCAGGCTCTTGGCGTTGTCAGCCATCTTCTCCTCCAGCCCGGTCAGGTCCTCCTTCACGGTCTTGGCGTTGTCAGCCATCTTCTCCTCCAGGGTCTTGGCGTTGTCAGCCATCTTCTCCTCCAGGGTCTTGGCGTTGTCAGCCATCTTCTCCTCCAGGGTCTTGGCGTTGTCAGCCATCTCAGTCTTCAGTCCTGTCAGGTTACTGTTGATGCTGATATTTAGCTCGTCCAAGGCGCGGTCCCCTCCAGACGCCATGACAAAATATGCCGGGTCTTCGCCTGACTGTTCCAAGGCCTCTATGAGGCGTGCTTGTAAGGCTGCCTTTCCTCCTGAGGTCTCCAGGTCCCTCTCCAGAAGCTCATTTTTAAGCTCAGTGACTTTGAGGTCCTTGACGTTCACTTTAGTTGCCATTTTTTTTCAAAATTTACGTCAAAACAAAAATATTTTCAAATTTATTTAATACAAGTTTTGAGTTTTATATATATAGCTGTTTTGAATACGTACTTTAGCAAAAATAATAATTTGTCTGATTACACTGATTGGTAGGTAGGTACTGTCTTTTAATATTTATTTTTAATTCACCAATATTTTTAACATAATAATGTCTGATAGTACATAATTATTTATTTCGTCTCAAGTCTTTCAAACACACAGGTAGGTATTTAATGTACATTCACACACTTGTAAACAAAGGATAGTTATTCAAAAACTTTTTCTCGATGAATCTGGAACGTTCTTTTGTAATATTTTTCAAGATTTTTATTTATTTATTTTATTTTTTTTAATCACACACAATAATAAAAAAAACTATGGTCCAATTTGATGACTTTCTCAATGCGGTAAAATAGTCATTATGTTATGTCCAGAATTATGTCCAGAATTATGTTCCATATGATGTTCCAGAATTTATAAACAACTTGCTTTTGCGTCTTTTCTTTTAACAAAAATTTATTTAAACACTTGTTTTCACAAAAGTCAGTTCACACAAAGTTCAATTTGAATAAAGTTCATTTTAACACTATTTAATTTATTTTATTTATTTTTAGACAGAAGATCTTAATTTTTCTTGACAATTCCGCACCTGACGCCAATTGTTACGAAATTAGGGTTCAATTGTCTTCAAATTAAAAATACACAGGTCTTCTTCAATAGTTATTTATTTTACACAGTTACAAAATTTATTTTCACACTACTTTCTCGATTATTCCACTTGGTTTTGGTTCACTGATCAGATGACTTCGATGTGTTTGTAAGTCTCTATGATACTGGCCGCTCTGCAGGCCATTTGCACCCTTTATACTCTTTAGAGCAGTATAATCTAGACCTATAGTTGCTAGAAGGTTCCAGAGTAATTATTACTTCTCGATGTTTCACGTACTACCTAGACACAACCAAAATCCTACCTACCAATGCAATACAGTATTCCTATAATTATAACAAATACCTACTTAGCCTAGAGAATTCTACACTTATACATAATTATCGATCTTACCTACCTGTACCTATGAGGACTCTTATACTTATAACTACCCATACTTATTTCAATATTTATATTTACATAACATATATGGTAGGTCCACATGCGGCATGCGTAAGCGCGAAATTATGCATCTGCTTGTGGGAATGCATTTAATATGAATCTCAAATGATACATATCTTTGCAGCTTAGATTTAGATTTTAGATTAGTGGGTATTTTTTGCAACAACAATAATTATTTCCTAGGATATCGTTCAGTTTACTTCAAATAGTACTTGTAAAATTTATCCTTCATGCTGTGCTTACAATCTCCCTCTATTTTGTAATTGATTTTTTTAAATACATTTGCGAAGTGAAATGCAATTCATCGACCTGTGACGTTGGCAGAGTGAACCATTTTTTACAGTATGGGTTGACAGCCTCATACCAACCTATAAATCAAGGAATACAATAATAAGTGACATTTAGGTAGTGAAAAAAACAACTTTAAAATAATCTATACACAAAAAGCATGTAGGTATATTAACAACATAAGATTTTTAATGAATAAGCCACCAAAATTACAAATCAACATTACAGATTAGCCGTCATTTTTTTCTGTCTTTAAATACTTCTTTCATGTCATCCAGGTTCATAACCTTTTTCATACAAGCTCTCCTTTTATTATGACTCTGGATAGTCTGGTCGATAGCTCAGTTGATAGAGTGCTTGCATTCCATTATGCCGCAAGCTCGGGATCGAATCCCACCGAGGCTGTCAGAAATGATTTTCCGTTTCGGTGTTTATTTCCATACCCAAAATAAAAAATACCAGTAAGGTGAACTCAGCCTTCACAAGAAATTGGCAACAGCCCTCTTGAGAGCTGGGAAACCCCCACTTCAACTGGAATGGTTGGCGTAAGGCCGGGTCCCTTACCTGTAAAAATTAGCAGATTCACTCACCACACGCGAAATCCTTCGGGGATAACGCGAAGTCTAAATCTGAATCTAAGTTGCAAAGATGAGTATCATTTGAGATTCATATTAAATGCATTCCCACAAGCAGACACGCACAATTTCGCGTTCACACATGGCGCATGTGGACCTACAATATAAAAAACCCAATCTCAAATGAACATAAGCCCTGCAACTCTTGCCGACCTTCCCTGAAACAGGGGTGATATTGGCAAAAGCAAGTAGTTGCACTATATGTGTACCTTAGTTGCGTGCACCTTTGCTGTAAGTAATGGAATACTGTAAGGTGTATTGCCCCACTGGGGTTCGCCTGAAAAGTGGGTCATGCTTTCAGGGTCGCATGGCGCTTGAACAGAATGCAGCTAAAGTTGGCAACACTGTGCTCAAGTCACGGGGGCAGTGTTTCATACCACAAGGTCGACTGACATCCGCATTTCATTCTCCATTTCAGCGAATGAATGGAATACAAAAAAAAAACGCAAGTAAGCTACACATGCAGTGTAACTTCTTGCCTGCGTTTCCCTGAAGGGGTCGCATGTGGCGCTTCTGGACCTATTTATTTTTACAGGTAAGGGGGGCAGCCTCACACCAACCACTTTCAGTTGAAATGGGGGTTTCCCATTTCCAGTTTCTCATTTTTTGTGAAGGCTGAGTGAACATTGAGATCGAACCCTTGCTCTTGGCATGGAATGCTAGCATTCGATTTTTTACGAGCTTGATCGTCGTCGCTACAAAGCGCCAATTCTCAAGCAAGACCCAGTTGCTGCAAGCCTGGATGGACCTTTGGTGACCGGTCATTGGTAAAGGTTTATGAATTTTTCAACCCAGCGAAGAGCAAATCTGGAAATATAAATGGTATATTTTTTGTGCTCCACCGGGATTCGAACCCACAACCTTCCCATTCAGAGTCCGAAGTGTTACCACTGAACTACGGACCGGCTTTGCGCAAAGCATTACAACTTACAAATTTCCTTTCTTTCTGTTCCCACGACCAAAGGTTGGATAACACTGTAAAAAGGAGATATTTTTTTTACTAGAAAGCACAGTCCATGTCCTAATTATTATGAACAACAAAAGATAATATTCTCATCCGATAAATAAGTAAATATATAAACAGCTGCCTAAAAGTAAACGATGGAAGCATGGGTGTAAGGAAACAGTAAACACGTGTGTGTCATTATGTTTATTTTCTTAAATTTATTAAAATTAGTACCTATAAAGAATCATACTCAACCGTAAAATAAAAAGAAAAAAAATGTGGAAAATACAACGCTCCGCTAACGCTACTAAGCTACACATACAGTATAACTTCTTGCCGCGTTTTTACCGAAGGGGTCGCATGTGGCGAGTGGAATCTATTTATTTTTACAGGTAAGAATGCCAGCCTTATGCGAATTACTTCAGTTGAAGTGGGGTTTTCCCAACTCCCGAGGCAGCCTCTACTCATTTCTTGTGAACGCTGAGTAAAACCTTGCCGGTATTTTATTTTGGGGTTTTGAAATAAACACCGGAAAGGGAAATCATTTCTGACACCATCCATCGGTGGAATTGGAACTTGAGCTCTCGGCATGGAATGCAAGCACTCTACCAACTCAGCTATCATAGACCGGTCAACAACTGAGCTATACTGCCCTGCTAAGAAAGAAGGCAGTAGGAAACGTACGGAAGCTCCAGCTCCCACAGATCCCGGAAAACATCATTCCAGAATCATCAGCCGGCCGTGTAAGCCTAAAACTCTTAATCAATAAATGTGTTGTCCATGATTTTTCAAATAAGTGAATCAGCACTTATTCAGTTGTATGTTTTGAGGTAACAATATTTTGTTCAACGTCCGGTTTTGCAAACAAAGCGCTTGCACCGTGAAAAGAATCTATCTTCCCACAAGATTATTCCTCCGGGAATGAAGGAATCCATGGTCACGGCTCCACTGAAAAGATTCCGCCTCCTCATTTAATCCAGAGGAAAATAAGGGATCCATGGTTGCGGCTCAGCTGAAATGAACCTGACCTGTTGGAAAACTCCCTTCGAAAAAGGAACAATCCTTCTTCACGGTTCAACTGGAGTGAACCGGTCAATTCACTCTTAGGTGAAAATTATAAGATTATGGCCAATAATCTTGATGCATTTGTGTGATCGTCTATTTTACGGTTATGACCCCTCGATGTGCGATAAGTAGAAACAGAACGTTGTGTCATTTTTTGTTTTTTCTGTCTCAGACCTACCTTCGTAGTGGACCCAAATTCTTTAATGATGGTTTTTTTTCGATATTGAGTTATATATGTATTTCCATATTTTAAGCGATGCTGAATCCAATAAGCTCAGTAAAAAAGCAGGATCTCCTATGGTTACTGAGATATAAGCACACAGACTAGCAGTAAGTGTACTGAAAATCATACAATTCCTAAGTTTGAAGTCGATTATCTCAGAACAAACATTTTGCAGATACTGCCTTTTTGGTAAGCAGGGCAGTATACAACAGCGCTTAATAATAATAATAATAATAAATGTTTATTTCAGCTTAGTCATGGGAAGGGTGCAATACATGACTAGCTCAAAGTATTAATAGTGTTAATACACTTCACAGTTTTAATACACTTCACAGTGTTAATACACTTCACAGTGTTAATACACTTCACAGTGTTAATACACTTCACAGTGTTAATACACAAACAATGCAAGATATGAAGTAAGTGTTTTAATTTTCATAAGTATTTTATTTTAACGCGATAGTTGAGTTGGAATCAACGCATTTTTTTTTTGTATTATTGGAGCTTGAGAAAAAAAACAACAATACTCCCTTTGGGATTGGCCTGTCATTGCTTTTAAGTTTTTGACATTGCGTGTTTTTCCCGCGGCGTACCTACGAATGTACGTGTTTGTACGTGGTTGATGTAAATTATCTCGTATAATTAAGCGCCGACTCGGGTTGTCACTTAGTTCGCGGTTTATGCGAGAAAATACGAAGGTACCTGCACTAATCGATAAACGAAAGCTGTAAAAGTTTTCACTGAAAGTATTGTGATGAAGGTATAAGTTGAGTGTGGAGCTCAGCAAACAATGGAGCACCTGCGGTGTTGTCCCTCCTGTCCGACAAGCTGCTCCATGGAAGATCTCTTTGCGGGAAACCAAAGAGCTGTAGACATTGCTCGTTACTGGGCCAATACGGTGTGAAGCTGACACGAAGAAGAAGGTATAAGTTCATGCCTACGTGTTTTTATGATTGTGTCTCAAGGCATATTTACTGAGTATTTATTTATATATAAATGTTGGTAGGTTTTCGGGTAATCCGTTGACTTACTATTTTCTAACCGACGTTTCGGATCGGTATCACGATCCCTCATCAGGGCGGGTCTCCTGTGTGTAAGGTTGGCCTTTCGACCCGCAACAAAAACACATCACAAATCAGTCGAAGGCCTACCTTACACACAAGAGGACCGCCCTCATGAGAGATCGTGATACCGATCCGAAACGTCGGCTAGAAAATAGTAGGTCTACGGATTACCCAAAAACCTACCAACATGTATAACACTTGGAACTGTTGGTAGAGGCGTCTCGTATGGTCAGGAACACGCGAGAATAGGCCTTGAACACATATAAATAAAGGCTGCGGTTCTGTGAAGCTTCAGCGATCCCGCAACACCCAAGCGGTGAAACTGCCAATACAGAAGTTACAGAGGGAACCATATTATGTTATCGATTTGTTAAAAATTAAGACTGTTCAATAAATTCAGCTACAATTCTATTAAAAGTGAACCCTAAATAAATCATTACAGTATTTTAGTTGATAGAAAATTAAATTTATTTTCAAATAGACTTATGAAGGTCTATCAAGCCTTAGAGCCACTGGGTCTTGCTTGAGAATTGGCGCTTTGTAGCGAAGACCAAGCTCGTAACAAGTTTGGCCGATAGCTCAGTTGGAAGAATCTAAGCATTCCATGCCGAGAGCAAGGGTTCAATCCCTACCGAAGGTGTCTATAATCTATAATCTAAGTTGCAGAAATATATTAACATTTAAGGCTCTCAAATGCATGCTCACAAACAGACACGTGTAGTAAGAAATAATTTCCCGTTCCCGTTCACAAAATAAAATACCGGCATAGCTTACTTAGCCTTCACAAGAAATGAGTACCAGTCTGGGAAACCCCCATTTCAACTGAAGTGGTTGGCGTAAAGCAGGCCTCCTTATAGGCCTCCCTTACTCGCCACATGCGACCCCAAGAAACAAGAGAAAAAGTTACTTTATATGCGTAGTTTAGTCATGTTTTTTCTTGTGGTAGGTAGGCAAATAAAAGAACTGAAAAAGAAGTAGGGGCGGAGGGTGCAGGAGGTCAAGAGCGGCCTATTGTGGGTCGTGTCAGAGTTGAGGGGCCACGAGCGCGCCTATCGATTGTAGAGGTACTCCACCTGAAGTAAGCGAAATCTCTATCGGTGCTATTCTTAGACATATTAGTCATTCGTTGAGCCCACGCTTTGACAAACTAATGATGCATTTGTATGAAAACCTGTCAATCCAAGATGGCAGCAGGTGAACAGCTGATTATTTTTCATACAAATATTACCAAAATTCGGTAGGTAAGAATGACCGTGGTGGTTAGACTTTCAGGCCAGGCATCATTAGTTTTAAATGTATTGGTATTCACACAAAAACAGATGCATACCGTTGCGCGCTTAAACATGCCGAAAGTGCACTTACAAAATAAATATAAAATTACTCTACTAAGGCACATTTATTTGCCTTGCTGAGGCTGGTTTTACGCCAACCAATTCAGTTGAAGTGGGGGTTTTCAGCTCCCGAGGTGGCTGGTACTCATTTCTTGTTGAGGCTGAATAAACCTTGTCGGTATTTTCATTTTGGGTTTGAAATCAACACCGAAACGGGAAATCATTTGTGACACCCTCACCTCGGTGGAATTCGAACCAGAGATCTCGGCATGGGATGCAAACGCTCTACCAACTGAGCTTTCGACCGGATTAATAGAATCTCGAATAAACATTCCACCTGCAGCTCTTGTCAAATTACCCTTAAACGGGGTAGGCATTAGCGAAGTGAACCATTTTTTACAGTATAGGGTTCAGCCTCACACTAACCTACAAATCAAGGAACACAAAGAAAAAGTTACATTGCACTACGTAAAAAAAACACAATAAATGAAAAAAAAAACGCGACATCTGCTGACTCTAATAATGCGTCACCGCACTGTGCCAGGGGAAAACAACTCAATAACACCGGGAACATCTGGGGGATATTTGTTTTTTTATTGTTTTTTAGGATTTATGTAGAAGACAGGGACGAGCATTCCGTATGAGCAAGATTTGCTGAAAAATACATTTAACCCTTCGAAACGAAATTAGTTGTTCAAATTATGGATTCTTTTTTTGAGAAAATTATTCCTTGACTATGGCTGACCACTCTAACTGTAAAAAAATTATTCACTTTGCCAATGTCATTCTGGTTTCAGGAAAAGACTGCAAAAGTTACAAGTTTCATGATCATTTGAAGTTTGGATTTTTATTTGTAAGTACACATGCAGCATTTGTAAGCGCGAACTTGAATGTTCCAAATTCAAAAGAGTTCTGATTTCAGTGTTAGGACCGGTCCGTAGTCTAAGCGTAACGCTGCGGACTCGTAAATGGAAGGTCGTGGGTTCGAATCCCGGCGGAGCACAAAAAATATACCATTTTTATTTTCAAATATGCTCTTCGCTGGGTTGAACAATTCATAAAACCTTTACCACAAACAGTCGCTAAAAGGTTCATCCAGACTTACAGCAATCGGGTCTGGCTTGAGAATTGGCACTTTATAACGACGACCAAGCTCGTAAACACCTCTTCGGCACTACAACAAGTGTCATAGACCCCTAGAGTCTCTGAAATCTGGGGAGTCTTCCGCACAGGATTTCTTAAAAAAAACAAAAGAGGCTCTGGCTACCCCAAGCGGAATGGCGACAGAGTAACAGTTGCGTTTGCTTACCGACTCCTATCCACACGGGGATGTGTCTCCTGCTGCCCAGATAGGAGACGAAGATGACCGTTATGACGTTGCCGATCTCGTAGCTGCTGGCCACCAGGCCCGACAGGCTGGAGGGGATCTCGAAGCGCTTCTCTATGGTGGTGATGACGGAGTTGTTGTAGCCGGAGCTGAGGGCCTGCTGCAGCGTCACCAGGATGGACAGCAGGAACACGAACATCTGGGGGAGGAGACGGACGACAATCAGAATCAGAAATGTCAACTGAGGAGACTGCAGGCAGTACTGAATGCCGGTGCACGCCTGATATTCAAGCGCTTCTCTACGGTGGTGATGACGGAGTTGTTGTAGCCGGAGCTGAGGGCCTGCTGCAGCGTCACCAGGATGGACAGCAGGAACACGAACATCTGGGGGAGGAGACGGACGACAATCAGAATCAACGAATAACAAAAAATCCCATCCATTTCGAACGTTAACAGCCAATTCGGCGGAACAGCACAGGTTTCGGGGCAGGGCTTTTAATTCGGCTGGTCGTCCACCTTGATGTATGGAAGTGAAGCCTGGACGGTGAATGAAAGTGAAACTAGTTAAGTCCATACTGTTGAAATTGACTTTCAAAGAAGTGTGATTGGGAAAAAACGGAGTGATTGGATGAGGAATGATCTTGTAAGATAAGAATGTGGTGCAAGAGAAAGTGAAGATTAAAAGAAGTTAGCTTAGATGGTTTGGACATATGGAGAGAATGAATGAGGAAAGACTGACGAAGAAAATACATCTTGCAAGAATAGATGGATGTCGTGTTAGAGGAAGACCGAGAAAGGTATGGATGGACCAAATTCCTGAAATAGCGAACGAATGGGATATCCAGAGTCATAATAAAGGGAGAGCTTGTATGAAAAAGGTTATGACTCCGAATGAAATGAAAGAAGCATGTAAATATTATCGTATATGCTTGATCACTGTGGCAGATATTCATATTTCTTTGCAGCAGGTCCACGTCAGGATGCTGAAGAATTGGAGCAATATATTCAGGAAGCCAGATGTGCAGAGAGACCAGCAGGTGTGCCACTGAGCAACGGAAGAACTAGCAAATAACTCAACAAACAAACAAAACAAATGACAAGAGAGATAACAGACTATTTATAAAGAAGACAAGGCTGGCGGGGATATCTTACAATATAATGTGGCATTTTTTTAATCTTTAGTAAATTTTAATTCTGAAGTAAAAGAAATAAAAAACTGGAAGATAACTTGATAGAATTATGGTCGTTTTCAAATGTTTATATTTAAATTAGATTCTCAAGCCCTTGGTGAGGCTTTCATCTGGCGTGAAACGCAAGCATTCTAGATGGCATGCAGGGCAAACAAACATTAATAGATCGATCAAAAGAGAAGTAAGGTGAGCAGATATATGACTGCTTGAAACCGGATACAAAAAACAATTAAACGGCTTATTAATCTATGTATACAGATGAAATATGGCAAAGATATATCTACAGTACAATGTGTGTTTGTTGATAAATAAACTTCACACCTATAGAGATCAAACAATGCGGCATAGTTTAAAGGGATTGAAAATGTCTGGTATTTTGCAAAACAGATAAATATTAGCAAATAAACATACATTACATGAAAGAGAAACATTGTAATGTGAATGACGTCGGCACACTGACTAGTTTTCAACTTTTTTCGGGTAATCTGTTGACTATGCTTGTTCTCGAGCCGACGTTTCGTATCGATTACACGATTTATCATCAGGGCGGTACTTTTCTGCGTGGTTGGCCTAAAGAGAGGTAAGACTATAATGATGATGATGATGAATTGATGATTTCTTTATAGCGCCGTTTCGCAATGTAGTCACTCCAAGTACGTTTGTGCAAATGATGCCAGAAATTTGCTTATCTTCAATACATTTCGGATCTTTGCATGGTCCTCTATCTCTCTCACATGATGAGGCAGATGGTTACATACCAGAGGACCAGTGACTGTAAATGCAAGCTCACCAAACACTCTTTTTATCGGCTCTTCGATACCTGACTTGGGTATGGGACTGGAGGTGGAAGGTGTTTGGACATGCTGTGAATGTGGTACATAGAAGTGTTGTTACCTTGATGCTAGCGAAGTTCTGTATGTAGGTTGGCCTGCAGGAGAGGATTCCACAGTCCCTGGAATCTTCGACACCTTCCAGTGACGGAGGAAACGCAGGGTGAGACTTCTCCTTTTCCCTAGTGGAATAAAAACACAAAAAAGTAAGTCCAAAGTTTAGTGAAATTAACGGTATATCAGTGTATCCCGTACAGAAGTCATGGCACAATATGGCTTAAATCGGAACCCCGCCGTCATCAGGGATCTTTTTACAGCTTCTTTGAATTGCAGTATGGTGTTGTTAAATAGGGCGATGTTGATAAAAAATATATATAGTAGTTATTGCAGGGTATATAAATGCGCTCTGTAAGTAGATAGTTGCGCAAGTAGGTTGTTTAAATATTAGTAAGCTTCTAGTCCGTCGTGTGGAACAGTTCAACAAAATCTTGCTGAGCAAGTCGGGTGAATCCATTGTATTGTTCACTATTTTATGTAGAAATTTCATGTCAGTAACGGTACGTCTATTTTCTAAGGTCATTTATTGATGATATTTGGCAGAGAGGCGGTAGATGTCAAATGTGACACATCTATAATTAAGAGACTTTAAAAACTTGTTCTGAACCCTCTCAAGTTTATCTATATTATATGTACTACGTATGTTGAGGGTTCCAGACAACAGTGGCATACTCCAGAGAGCTCCTTACATACGTGTGATAGAGTAATTTCATATGGTGCTATTCTTAGACATTTTAGTCGCCCGTTGAGCCCACGCTTTGACAAACTTATGCATTTGTATGAAGACCTGCCAATCCAAGATGGCCGCAAGTAAACAGCTGATTAGCCTTCATACAAATATTACCAAAATTCGATAGGTAAGAATGACCGTGGGCATGAAACTTCCAGCCCAGGCATCATTTTTTTGTCAAAGCGTGGGCTCAACCGACGACTAAGATGTCTAAGAATAGCCCCGATTGTGTTTAATGATTTGAATGGTTTGGAGACTCTCAGGATAAATCCCAGCTGCTTGAAGCCCTCACTCACTCTTCAGTTGACATGAGCTTTGTACGTCATTTTGCAGTCCAGAACAACACTCAAATCTTTGACCTCACCACATCTTCTCAGGGATATAACATCTATGTTAGAGATAAGACAAATAAGCAGGACGGTGAAGGTATGTATGTAAGAATACAGAGTGGCATAAGAGCAGCGGCGGCCCTGAACAATCTCCTAACAACTAAGTCCTTGTCCAGAAGAGTGAAACTTCACATATACAATAGCCTCATTAAACCAGTGGTCATCTATGGTTCGGAATCTTGGTGTATGACCCTAAACGACCAACAAAGACTTCTGTCTTTTGAAAATAGGATTCTAAGAAAAATATTGGGTCCACGACCGGGTATTGCAGAAGGAACCTGGAGGCTTAAAAGTAATGAAGAAATTCGCTCCACAACTAAACAACCTTTCATCACAAGTGAAATCAGATCCCGAAGATTGGCATGGATTGGCCACGTCGTTAGATCCGGAGAAGAAAGGGCCACTCAAGGTATTCTGCAGGGTATACCCGAGGGCAGGAGACCGTTAGGCAGACCAAGACAAAGATTATTAGATAACATCAACCGAGATCTGGAGGAGCTCAATGCTAAAGACGACTGGCAGTCCATTGCTGAGGATAGAAAGGCTTGGAGATCTATTGTTTCGGAGGCAAAGGTCCTACAAGGACTGTTCGGCCATCGGAAGTAAGCAAGTAAGTGAAGGTATGTGTTTACCTGTCCACCAGCCCTGAGGAGGGGTTCCTGCTGTGGCACTTGATGTGCGGCGCTGACGCAGGTGCAGGCAGCTGCTCCCGGTGCGGCCCAGGACTTCCACCGTCCTCGCCTGCTCCTCCGTCCCCGCCAGAATCGTCTCCGGCGGTCTCGGAGTACAGCCCCGTCATGGCATACATGGACTCCTGCCTCCTGCACATGGAACAGTCAACAAATAATCAGCTCATCTCCAATCAAAACATTCTAAAGGAGAGCTTGTATAAAGAAGGTTATGACTCTGGATAAAATGAAAGAAGTATAGTAGTAAGTAGTTATACAGAAAGCAATGGCCGTTGATTTATAATGTTGGCGGCTAGGGCTAGGGTTTCTTTTTCTATTTTATTTTTAATTGTAAATTAGAATTTTGTATTTGTTTTTAATGTGTATACATATTATTATTTGTTTATTTAAAAAAATGAAACTTGTTGTATATGTTCCTTGACTTACAGGTTGGTATGTGGCCGGCCACACATGCTGTAGAAAATGGTTAATTTTTCCAATGGCACTCCTGTTTCTGGGAAGGTCGGCAAGAGTTGCAGGGTGCATGTTCATTTGAGATTTGGGTTTTTATGTTGTAGGTTCACATGCGGCATGTGCAAGTGCGAACTTGTACGTGTCTGCTTGTGAGAATGCAAATAATGTGACTATGTTACACAATGATACATATCTTTGCAACTTAGATTAGATTAGATTACATTCAGCCCTATTTAGAAGTTAAGTGAGTAGGGCAGTGAGCAAGCCAGAATATAAACACGTTCCTCCCACTGTTTCTGCTCATGCTAGTCTCACTGCCTCACAGGTTTTGTCGGTTTTCGACGGACTTTAAAAATAGTTTGAAGTTCTAGTTTCTTTAGCATTGTCTCCGCTAAGAAAATCCCATCATGTATGTTGCCTTCACGACGCAGTCGGTCTGCCCACGTAGAAAAGTGGCAGTGCTTCCCAGCGACGTCAAACCTTTTCTGGAACCGTGCCAAAATAACCTGCACCCGAGTATACAGCATACTAAATACTCAACTATCTAGTAAACAAAAATATATATTGAATTCACTAACAGCGTCTCCAGCGAGTGTTACACCTTTCATGCATTTATTTTCTATCTGCGCACGGTCGAGTATTTACGAAATGCTTTATATTCGGTGTACTACTGTTTCATTTGCAATAACGCCAAAACCAAACAATTTACTATACAGAGATGGTATTGTCTTAATATGAAACAATATTTTACTAGCACCGAGTGTGCCAAATAAAAAACGAAAAATATCGGGAAAAACAAGAACAAATATTGGATTCAATACTGCGATCGGTCCGCAGTACATTGGTTAACACTTCGGACTCGTGGTTGGAAGGTAGTTTCCATATTTTCTCAAAAACTTTTCACATTATCAGAAATTGGCTTCTTGCAAGACTAAACAATGTATAATTCTGAAATTAAAAATAACAAAAATAAAGCACATACAAAAAAACGATAAAACTATGAAAACAACGTGTTTTTGTAAATATTTTTTGTGGTGACTTTTTTTGAAGTTTTAGATTTTTTAACTTTTATTTAATTTAGATTAATAATCAATAAACACGCCTGATTAACGTCACTCTTTTACTAAGACCACAAAGTTTGTAATCTAAGTTGCAAAGATATGTGAACTGTATGTGAACCTACAACATAGAAACACAAATCTCAAATTAACATGCACCCTGCAACTCTTGCCGACCTTCCCCGAAACAGGGGCGACAAGTGAACAATTTTCTACAGCATTGATGGTCAGCCGCATACCAACCTACAAGTTTAGGAACATAGATAATAAATTACATTTTTACAATTTATTATCAACAGTTTTAAGGAACAAAAACGACGGGTTTAGGGTATCGATATACAACTCCATTTTTAGGGTATAAAACGATCTCTAATGTCAATATATTGTAATGTAAATAGTAGATTAATATAGTTATACATCGTAGGTAGTAATAGTTATTATAGCATTATGTCAAAAGTAGGTTGATATAGGTGTACACCGTAGGTAGCAATAGACCTAAGAAATCTAGAAATTAAATGATCCTTTTGTAGTCTCGAACTTGGTAGAATATGCGGGAATGTGCTGGCAAAATTAGTCACTGGAAAGTACTGTATGTGAAGTATATAACGCGAAGAATTGAGTGTGCCAAGCGAGTGCGATAGTTGGTTTTGATTGGAAGAGTGTAAGCGAAACTAAACTGTGAAAAATAAATTTGTGTTACCAAAAGAGTTAAAAATGAATGTAAATTTGTAAAATTAATTAAGTGTAAATAAAGATCCTGAAAGAAGACCGGTGTGTTTTAATTTATACACTTTTCGAACCTTAAAACATTACAATATCTTTGCAACTTAGATTATAGATGGAATCATGAAATCAAAAAGAACTTATGACTTCTCCAAAGGTACATACTACATA
The DNA here is from genome assembly GCA_951799405.1 of Agapetus fuscipes. Lineage (NCBI taxonomy): Eukaryota > Metazoa > Arthropoda > Insecta > Trichoptera > Glossosomatidae > Agapetus > Agapetus fuscipes. The sequence continues at coordinate 15,377,734 of OX637349.1, read as the reverse complement.
GCTTAGTACTTCAGATTTGAGGTTGGCTTGGATTCCATTCAAGAAAGACCCCAAGGAGGTCGTATAATGAGAACTCTTAATACCGCCTCTCTTTGGTATCCGACCCCGGGGGATCTATATTGAATTTGAAAAGAAATATTTCCACTAGAGTGTAAAAGAAGTGAAGGGTTGTTATGAATGAAAGGATGTTTTTTTTTACTGAAATGAAAGGTTCTAAAACATCTTCAAAAGGACTTGAAAAAATGGAGGCATTTCTGCAGAGGCTCTGGCCCCCCCTAGCGGAATGGCGACAGTTACAGTTACATTTTCTACTTCATTATTTTCTTGTTTGTTCCATTGAGGTCCAAACTTTCCAAATATCCCTCGGCTATTTTGTTAGCATTGAAATTTTTACATTATCGACCTAACGCCGGTTCGAACCCCGCCTACGTCATGTCCTATCGACAAAAACTTCGATCCTAGTTCAACAAAAGTCATTGGGTGGTTATTAGTTAATATTTCATTAAAAATATTAAACAATTCATTATTATTGATTCTAATCTAATCTAATCTAGGTTGCAAAGATATGTAAATTAATAATTCATATTATGTATATGCATTTCCACAAGCAGACACGTATAAGTTCGCGCTTAAACATGCTGAGAAATTTAAATATTAACAATTATACCGGTCCGTAGCTCAGTGGTAACACTGCGGACTCTGAATGGGAAGGTTGTGGGTTCGATTCCCGGCGGAGCACAAAAAATATCCCATTTATATTTTCAAATTTGCTCTTCGCTGGGTTGAAAAATTCATAAAACCTTTACCAATGACCGGTCACCAAAGGTCCATCCAGCCTTACAGCAACTGGGTCTTGCTTGAGAATTGGCGCTTTGTAGCGACGACGATCAAGCTCGTAAAAAGGTCGATAGCTCAATTGGTAGAATGCTTGCATTCCATGCCGAGAGCAAGGGTTCGATCTCAAAGGTTTACTCAGCCTTCACAATAAAATGAGAACCAGCCCCCCCGGGAGCTGGGACACCCCCACTTCAACTGAAAGTGGTTGGTGTGAGGCCGGCCCCCTTACCTGTAAAATAAATAGGTCCCGAAGCGCCACATGCGACCCCTTCGGGGATAACGCAGGTAAGAAGTTACACTATATGTGTAGCTTAGTTGCGTTTTATACAAGGTTCATTTGCTATTTCGTAAAACGCAACGCAACGCAACTAAGCTACACATATAGTGTAACTACTTGCCGCGTTATCCCCAAAGGGGTCGCATATGGCGAGTGAACCGATTTATTTTTACAGGTAAGGGGGCTGGCCTTACGCCAACCACTTCAGTGAAGTGGGGGGTTTCTCTGCTCCCGAGGGGGCTGGAACTCATTTCTTGTGAAGGCTGAGTAAACCTTGTAAAAATAAGCACCGAAACGGGAAATCATTTCTGACACCCTCGGCGGGATTCGAACCCCAGCTTACGGCATAGAATGCAAGCACTGTACCAACTAAGCTATCGACCGCACTATTTTTTTTTTGCGTTACATGGTTAATTTCGTAAAATTATCCAAAATGAAGTTGGTTGGTTAGCAGATAAAGCCATCGATATGATTCCTGGAGTCCTCGTGACGTTGCCCGTACCTGTGCCC